>WUAM01000001.1:9071269-9108182 GCA_024336885.1 Actenoides hombroni
GGTTTCCAAGCCGTGGAGCTGTGGTGCTGAGGGACAGGGGTCAGTGGTGCCCTGGCAGTGCTGGGGGAATGGTTGGACTTGATGATCTGAAAGGTCTCCTCCAAACCAAATGATTCTATGATCTAACAGACAGTACATTTCCTGGCCCTGGGAGGCTGCAGAGCCTCCTCAGAACGAGGATGATGCAAAGACAAGCGCTGGGCCAGGAGCTTCCCCCATCCCGGGCTGCGCAGGAGGAAGCGATGCTCTGGCACTGACGGCAAACCCGCTTTCCAGCATTTCCTCTCCCAGGCTTCCCCAGCCAGAACAAACCTCCTCAATCCAGAGCTGAGTGCTCAAGTAAATGAGCTCATTCTTGAAAACAAAAGCAATTCTCTATGAAGAGAGAGGTGCCCGAGACTTACTGTAGCTCACCAAAGGACAGCAGGTTCGTCAAAGACGTTTAATTGTCAGAGCTGGCCATAGTTCTTCCTCCCTTATAATCCCAGAGCAGATGCAAGATTGGGCAAGGCTGGAAAGAAGGCGATGGCCATAAATAAAGGTTAAATTAAACTCCTTGAAACGTAGCAGCGCTGGGCAAAGGGCGGCACAGGATTTACGGGCCACATCTGGGCGAGGTGTTCATTGCTGCCGTGCAGCACCTGCAGCCCTGGGAGCGCAATGTGCCCACTGCCCGCGCGCGGGGGGAGCGCAACGGCTGCGGGTGCCTGGGGCAGGGGATTAATGCCGCTGCTCCAGCCGGAGCTCACGGGAAAACCAGGCTCCCGATGGGAGAGAAACTTGTAACACAAAGAAATCTCAGCGGTGGGCTGAAGATGGAGATGCAGCCAGATCTGACAAGGGAACAGTAAATATCGCTCTGCTCAGAGCCGGGCGAGCCCGACGCCGCGCGTTGCTGTGAGCGGGCTCAGCACACACATCCCCCAGGAACGTGACAGCCAGAATCCGGCTGAGGCTCCGAACGAGCTCGTTTCTCCTCTGCAAACAGCCAGGATTCACATGGTAGCCTCAAGAGGTTTGGGGTTTTTTTTCCCCTGGAGAATCCTGGTGCAGTGAGATGGCTGATGCCAGCACCTCCTCACCTCTTGCGTGCTGGCTCGTAGCGTCACTCGCTGGAAGATGCAAGAGGGAAGCGCGCAGGGAGCGAGCCGCAGCAGCTGATGATAATGGTGTATAAAGACCACGCTGTGCTGCTGCTGTCCAGGCACGTCCACCTCGGTGCCAGGCACGTGCAGCCAGCTCTCCCCCCTGCCAGCACCACTCCTGTTTCACCCGCACCATGCTTCCTGAGGTAGCACAGCAGGGGTGGAAGGAAGCAGCTCGCTGCTCTGGCCTCCAGGGCACTTGTACCTTGTGACCAGAGGCCAACAAACCTGTGCCACAGGGCTGGAATCAGATTCTCTCCCAGAGTCAAGAGGAGGAGCTGGGAGCTCAGGTTCTCAGCCCTCACTGACATCAGAAATGTCCAAGCAGCTCCCCTGGAGTTTGGCCAGCGCTGTCTAGAACACAGCGTGGGACACGGACCCAGCACGCAGCCCAGACCTGGAGATCACATCTTTTCTTGCCACGATCGTCTCCTCAGAGGCAGATCTTACTGTTATCCAGACAGCCCTCTGACAGGAGAGACACCTCTGAGACCGACAGGTCTTTTCCAAGCACTGCAGATGGACCTGAGCTTCTAGATCACTGTAGTCACCTCAGGGAGAAAAAAGGGACACAAAAAGAGCTCTAGCCCAAACCACAATGAACAACTGCCAAGCATCTCGGCTGTGCTTTTCCATCTGCCTGGCCATCTCCACATGCTCTGCTGATGCTGGAAGCCTCTGTTGGCAAGCCAACCAACTCAGAAGAGAAGAGTGATCTCATTCCTCCTCCCAAAACTATGCACCAGAAAAAAAAAGGGGAATAAATACCTCTCCCACACAAAAACAAGTCTGAAAGCAGAGACAGGTAAGAAACCCAGTAACTGAGCCGCAGAGCTGCTAGACACTGACACAGAGCCGGGTGGTGACAGCACTCACATTTTTCTGGGCAGGTTTCTAAGTACTGCACACACTCGCGCGCTTGCAGGCAGAGGCGTGTTAGCAGCCGTGCCAGGCAGCGTCTCCAAAGGGAGGTGACATCTTGGCAAAGGGACCCACTGCCTAAGAAAAGCCAGCGCTCAGGTTGTGCTCGGAGCAGTTTGTTGGAGCAGCCGTCTCGGTCCCACCAGCCCCAAGACAGAACCACCAATGCAGAGGACACAGCTGACGCCCGTGAGCCGGGCCGTGCAGCACAGAGCACCTTGGGAGCCTCCCGGCTCGGCCAGTGCGCCCGCAGCTCACTCCAGGCAGCAAACTGGGCCGAGGGGCTGGCGTGAGCCGCAGGCGAGCAGGGCAGAGGGGTGGGCACAGGGCTCGTTTCTGACAGCGAGCTGGCGAGAAGGGCACGGGGAGGTGCTGCTGGGACGGGCGCGCGGGGCTGGAACAAGCGTGGCTACGAGTGCGGAGGAAGCAGCTGCCCCTGGGCAGGCAGCGCTGGCTGCCACCGCTGCCGAGAGGCTGCTGCTCGTTCTAGGAGCGCAGATGGCACGAAGGTACCCACGGAAACCAGAAGGGACACAAAAGCTTCGGGCAGTGGCAGATGCCGGCAGATCCACCCACGTCCCAAAGGGTGACGGCACGGGGCAGAGCAAAGATTGTGCTGATGGCCACCCTGCTCCGCACGCATGCTGGGAGAGGTCCCCGGGACAGAGCCTGCCAGGGAGGAACAAGGGGAGCGAGGTAGAAGGAGCTGAGCTGCCAGAGTCCCTGGCTGGGGCACTGGGCTGCTGTGGGGACCTCACAGTTTTTTCAGACAAACCATCCCTGGAAAGCAGCCCTCCCCAAAACAGGCAATGCCAGTGAGGAGCATGGAGTTCAATAACCTAACTTCCTGATAATACAAAAAAACCTCCCAGGATCAGGAGAGGGAAGATGAGAGAGTTCAGTTCTCCTCTCCATCATGACAGTGAGGAGGCAAAAGCAGAAGGTAAAAAGGAGAAGCAGAGGTAAGCTGCAGAACTTAAAAGCTACAAGAACAAGAGTTGCAAGGAAAATAAATGAAGTTCCTTGATTAAAGCACAAGAGGACCAAGGGAGAGCAGAAGGGGGGAAGTTGCTTTTCTAAAGATCTGTTTGTGTCCCACCAAAGCTCCGTGGCTCTCCCAGCTCGCTGTGATCCGAGGGGCTCTGCAGCCCTCCTGCTTGCCCGCCCACCCCACTGCTGCGGCAGCACCCGACACCCAGGTCCTTCATCTCCACATCTACACTGAGTCTCAGCATCATCTGCCCAGGACTTGGTACTGAGGTACTTCCTAATGACATTTATAAAGTGCTACTTTATAATTCCATTTAACAGCAATTGAACACTGTGAACATCTCCTGGAGCTCCCGCGCTGGCGAGGAGCTCCCGATGGAGAGGACCCAGCTCACACCACCGCACCGTCCCCTCCTCACAGGGTAACGCTGTACACAGCTCCCTGCTGCAGGAGCCTTTGATCAACCTCTGCAGATGATGGAGATCAGAGGTGGAAAAAAAAAACCCAACACAACCCACAACAGATGTGCCAATTACTTCAACCTCATCTCCCCGTGCCACGCTAATGAGCTGTGCAGCAGCACCTCGGCTCGCTCCCCGAGCGGCCAACAGGGCAAAGCCCGGGCGGCTCTGCAATCTGCTTTCTTCTCACTGACCATAAACAGCAGCAATTGTTATGAAAACGACCCACTTTGCTCAGGACTCCACACTGATGAACTTACAGCTGAAGGTCAGTCCCTGCTGGTCCCCGCTCTGGCCAGGTCACCCCTTTCCCCAGCACCCCCCACCATTACTTCCCAGCAGCTGCCCTGGGTGGCAAGCATCCGCTCCATGGATGGTGGCCACTGCCAGGAGGGTTCTGGAAGTGCAGGGGCTCTGCTGGGCACAGGGAGCCAGGCTGAGCTGGGCAGGGATGGCCAGGGATTTCCTGTACATGGGGATGCTCCAGGAAGCCCACGGGGACTCCATCTGCTTGGGCTGGACCTGACTGAGTAGTAACTTACCACACATTGCTGCTCTGTGAAAGGCAACCCCATGCTGGAAACCACTGCTGTGGCTGCCTTTCCCAGAGGCTGTGGGACCCAGAGGAGAGGGGCTGGCAGGATTAACAGCACCCACCCATCAAAGCTGCAGAGATCAACCCTCTAGCAACGCAGAGAGAGAAGCTGGAGCTGGTGCATCAATTCAGCAAAGGCTGATGCAGAGTTAATGCATCAGGTAACTCTTGAGGAGACAACAGACAACAGATCCACCTTCAAAACAAAGGCACTCATCTTCCAGAGATCATTGTACAGCAACATAGGAAACTGAACTAATGGATTTGGCCAAGTTGACCACAGCAGTTTATTAAGCAAGCTGAGAAGCAAACCCGTGAATTAGAAGGAAACACAGCAAAGCACGACAGCAACGAAAACAAATTAGAGGGAACAGAGTAATATTTAGAAGCAGATTGCCACTGTCCACCAGAGAGAGATCAGAGTGAGGTCAGACACAGTGCTGGCTAGAAACAAGGAGCTGTGATGGCGACTATGAAAGTCATTTGTGCCACAGTAAGCAAGTGCAGAAGCATCACCCAGGCAGGCCCCAGCTGGCAGCTGCTCCTGCTTGGGGTAGCTCTTTCTACACCCTTAGCGTAGCCCTCAAGGGCTCCCAAATCCAGCAGTGCAGGAGCCATGTCCCTGTCAACCCCCAAAATCACAGCAGAGGCTCCAGCCCCTTCCCACTTGAGCACGCAGAGCATGAGGATATGCACCTACCATGTTCAGCGACCTGGGCAAGGCTCCAGCAGGAGAAAGACATGGCTCCTCATCCCCAAGCTTTCCAAACTGCCACCACATGTCTCTGGGAAGGACACTGACCACCTGATGATGGGCTGAACCAAAGACTAATGGAAGCAGAGGGGTAAAGCTGGTAAACAGGAATCACCTGCATGGCAACGAGGGTGGCAGCTCCAGCTGAGAAGACCAAGCTGAAGCAGGTGGACTTGGACCTCACACCTGAGCAGTAATTGTGTCGTTAGCTGAGCACTAAACTTTCCAGTTGCATTTTAAAAGAAAGTAGCTGGAAGTGTGTGGCAAGTGAAAGAATTTGCTTGGTGCACATTAAATGTTCCTAAAACACAGGGCTGTAACAGGGCAAGTTGGACATTAAGTGTCAAGAGCCCAATCCAGATCAGGCAGAAGACGTATTTCAGGTGACACAGCCCACAAGAGCCTTCTGCAGAGCAAGAACTCAAAATGGAACAAGGAGCCATGAGTGAGTTCGGGCACATTTGGGCTACATACAGACCTGCAGGGAAGGGGGAGGTCTGGATTGGGATTCTGGACTCACTTGCCTCAAATCTTCCTTAGGTGTTGAAGGGGTTTATTCTGACTTAGAGCCAGTGAGGAACACCAGGGCAGACTTCACTGGCATGCAACGCTCCTGTCGTGTATGTCATACATGTATGTGAGTGCCGTGGTATTCTCTGAAAAAAAATACATACTGAAGTGCTATTAAAAACCCAGTGCCTACCTCCTCTCATGTCTTGTCCCTTTTGCTAGAGGGATTAACAGATTATCAGTGATTAGCATTCACGTTCTGAATGAAGTTTCCCTGGTCACATTTTCTGCATGTGCACAGCCTGGCAACTTAAAGGTGGTATGAAATTGCTCTGGATGCTAAATAATATGCAGAAGAAATTGCATTAGATGGCAGAGAAAAGAAATGGGACCTTGTCATTAAGAGTGTAAAGTGTACTCCTGTTTTAGCCCCCACCTCCCCCTGCGAACTCTATGGCATTCGATTTTCCAATTATATAAATACATGAACACTGGATTGCTAGAGGCAGATAACTGAGTATTGTGACTGTTCTACAAGGAACCCTTCATATCTGAAATGAGAGATAAACAGGCCGTGCTGCATCGGCCCATGTATGCACAGCCTGTGAAATCTGAGCTAGATCCAGAGGACATAAAGATCTCCAAAAGAGAGACAGCTCTTACCAGTGGTCATTATATACAAGAATTTATTGCACCGATACCAGGGTAACTTACACAACAGCAAAACCTGGCTATTTCAGGCCATAGATTGCTCTACTTGAAAGCTGTAAGGAAAGGCATTCGCAGCTGTAGCATTTCAAAGCCGACTCTTCCACAGCTCTCTCTTTCCAGGACATCAATCACGCGACGAGAGAGCGTGAGCTGTTTTCTGGTAACACGCTGCCAATCGCAAGACAAATGTCAGACGTCACAAAATGAGAAGTAACCATTTTTCAACCTGTGAATGTCTTCAAATATATTACAATGAAAGTGTGGGAACAACAACAACAGAAAAAAAAAAAAAAGAAAAAGAAAAAAAAAGAAAAAAAAGAGACACCCTCTCAGCTTCATTTGCTCTGACAGATGCCAGACCTCGGAGTTTGGCATTTTATCTTCATACTGCAATAATCTTTATGAAACTCACCCAAGGCTGAGGGCAGTGGCGTTAGTCTACGACTGTTCTCTTATGTAACACACGTAAAATTTCCAACAGTCCAGCCGTTGACTAAAAAAAGAGATCATCTACTACTACTCCTCCTGGTGCTACGGACAAAGAGCAAGAGAAGAAGGGACCCCCACACCCACTACTCACCCGCCCACGGTAGGAGTTTCCGGGGGCATGGCCTTGTGTCACCGTGCTGTGACACCTGCTCGGGACAAACACGCTGCTGAAAACCGCATCGGAAAGGAACCCTAAACTTCACCTGAAGAAAGAACCCACTCAGCGCTGGGTCTGTGTTGAGTTCAGGCCCCTGGAGGGGTGGCCCCTGCCTGTGCTGACAGCGCGTGCCCGAGGTCCGGCCTGAGACACCGGCCCCTGCAGCATCTTCGTGTGGAGCTCAGGGGATTTTCTCCCAGCCAAAGCGAGGTGCCACCTTACAGCTGTGATGTCTGACAGCATGAAGAGCAGCAGAGCACGGGCAGGCTCAGTAACATTAAATAAGGGAACAAAGGAGAAAAAAAATTAATTCGAACTCAGATGTAGACATATATTAGTGTAATAAATTAAGAGACCGAAAAGAATTGGACTGAACAGCCCTGAAGTTCCAAGTGACTTCTGTCCTTTCAGCCCATCTCGTGTTCTGCTCAGCCCCACTCAAGAGGAGTGTGATTATGGAAGTCACAGTTCATTTATTGAAAAATAAGCCTACTCTGTTCACCTGCAGCTCAGCATTCCTGACAAAACACCCTGTTAAATAATAGGGATCTAACTTGTACAGAGTCCTAGATAAGGGAAAACATGAGGAATATGTGCAAAGACACACAAAAATATCTGCTCTAATGTTACTGCAGGTCCAAACAGGGTAATGAACGTGCAACAAAAGGCAAAACAGAAGCGAGCCTAGAATAGAATTAGTTCAGCCTAAGTCAGGGATGGGACTGGTTTCAGTGGAACAGCCTTTACAGCTCTTTGCAGAAGCAGTGCTTAGTACCTGAAGACAAAACCACCACTTGATTCACTAAATTTGACTTAAAGTAAATTTCTTCTGTGAATAAGTGTGAGCTTATTGTTTCTCTGGAAGCAGAAGGATAAACAACTTCAGTTTTTCTTTAAAAAAGTAACAGTACTTGTCATGGCAAAGACATGTACAAAGTAGAAGAAGCCAAAATATGATTTCAGTGTTTTAAGACGGACTTTAAAAAATAGACAATGACCAAATCTGTATTGGTTCCAACACGGATAGCCCAAGCCACCAAAAGAGGGTCAAAGCCTGAAGTCTGACCACAAACATGATTCTAGGTTTCAGTTTTCTGAAGTCCACAGCTGGTATTTGAGCCTGCAGCTCCTCACTTGGTTTCGATAATACGTCCAATGCATCCAAAACAACACGATTCCTTTGATTTGAGTGTGCCTCTCCATCAGTGCAACCAATCCCATGATGCTGGTTATCATCCCCCTGTATTTTGGTCCTGGTCTTTACACGTGGTTTCCTATCCCCTCGGGACAGAAGCAGTTTGTCACGCGAGGTCTCCTGTAGGTCCAGCAGGGAGGTAACTAAAGAGCCATTGCCAGGATCATTATCAGAGAAGGGCAGCTTGCAGCAGGCTTTTTGAAGAGCATGACTAAAACCAGCTGAAATAACTAACCGTGAGTAGCAGAGGCAGGAACTCCAGAGTCTGTCTGTCCTCCTGCAGTACACCTAGGTACCTGGGGATTAATTGTCACTTCTGTCCTGGTGAATTAGCACCGTTAATAGCGATGACTTCTGTAATCTGCAGCTTTACTGGCCGTGGCCGTGCGACTCAGGAGGGGTGTGTGTGCAGCTGGTGTAAGGTGCAGCCCATCTGTCTGACCAGGAGCTACTGCACTTCGGCGCTCCACGATCCCGCGGCCACAAACCAGGCGCTTTTCATCCAGGGCAGCCAGGTGATACTCACAGAACTCGATCAGCGATGCCACTTGCTCGTGAAGTGGGAGGGACTTGTATTTTTTCTGAGCCAGGCAGAAGAAAGCTTCGACGAAGGCTTGCAAACACATTCCTGCAAGGAAAAGGAGTTTATAGGAGATTCATAGCACAGCGTGCTCTAGGAAACTCACACTCTTTAAGCAGAATACTGTCTCTTGGGTCTCTTGGCAGCAAGGCCAAATGCGTACACGCTGGGTGTGGACACGCACAACCGTGTTAGCTAACATCTTTTAATTTCAACAGCAGCCATCTAGAATGCTCACCAAGAAAAGGAACTGTCTGTTCTTCAGAGAGCCAGAGACGAGGTTTTATTTGTACGTAATACAGAGGAGGCTCATTTGGTGTTTCTGGACAGGGCATGCCCAGGCTGGGTTACAGACAGGTGTCACAGAGGATGTTTCTGGTTTGCAGACAGCAGCCTGGCATCCAGAGGCAAACTGGTACAGCCACAACCCAGAGATTGTAACATATTGTACAAATAAGCTGCTGTAATACCAGCCTTGGTTTCTGCTGCCTCAAATATTAAACTGAAACCAAATCAGACACACAGTAACATACTGAGCTTTAAGGAAAACAATCCACCTAGAGAGAAAAAGAAGTTTATATCAGCACCTGAATGGGGTCATTTGAACCTTGTATTTTTAGAGATGGACCTACAACAAAAGTTTAACTGTAAACCTGCTGAAAGAGTCTGTCATTTCAGTCTGTGGCACTGTAACAATAACCCCACTGCCAAGTGGCACCTCATCACAGAAGCGAGTTTATTTGAAGTGTTACTTTGCTCCTGCAAAATCTGCAGCCTTCCTCTGGAAGGTGAGGAGGCCATTTTTTCATCCATACCCAGTAACTCTACAATAGTAGTTTTGTTTCAACTGAATTTAAAACAGCTGAAGTGTGTACGAAGGGAAAGGGGTGCAGTGCCAAAAACGTTCTCTGCTATACAGCTCTCTGCCCCTTCACGAACAAAAGCCACATGCTGCATTACAAACACTCCAGGTGTTGTTTGATCACATCTTACTAATAACACGTTACCACAGCCAACGGAAAGAGGGGCTGCACATGAACACTAATTACTGTATTTAAAACCTTGAAGCAGTACCTACTTTAATTCTTAATTAAGAAGCCAGACCACAATTGGTTTTGCGGAATGCCAGCAACAAGGAGCAGTTAGAGCTGCTTTGTGCTTTAACTGGCTCTCCCAGTTTGAACGTACACTTAAGAAGATTATTTTAGGAGGAGATACTGAAAGGTTTGGGTTTTTTAACTTTATTGATGCTGCAGGAAAGGCACCTTTTCAAAATATTACAATTACATTCCGAAGTATAATTTCTCTCAACCAGGGCTGCAGCTGGGTCGCTTACGATCTTGGCTGTAAAGTAGCTTGCGAAGGAATCGTTGAGTTATCTGAAAGCAGCAGCTGCCAGCTCAGTAAATTATTTTATCAGTCACGGTGAGCTGCAGGCAGGGAAAGCACCTTTGGTGGCACACGCGCTGTCTCCCACAGAAGTGACACTCGTGTGAAGCATTTAATGGAAAAAGTTGGAAGCCGCCGTTCTCCCAAGGGCAGCACGAGCGGCTGCGCGGTTACAGCTGGAAGGGGGCCAAACACAAAGCCAACAGAAATGGTGTGGGGGAGGTCGTGTTTTAACACCCAGAAAACAGCTGGTTCATTGACACGGTCAACAAATCCCTGAAAGGCTGAAGATTCACTTGCATTTATGTTATTTTTTGCTAGGGAAATTCTGTTGGGCTAACCACAGAAATGACTTCTAGCCACCCTGAAATGCTGCTACGTACCTGTGAAACTAAGGTGACCCTGAGCTACCCTGGATGGCCACACGAAGCAGGGGCATAAAACCTTCCAGAATACTCCAGCTGCTGTTTGCCTGCTATACAGGGCTCAAAAAGATGTCACCAGGAACATTTGGGTTTTTTGTTGAGATGGGAATATCAGTGCCACTGAAATTACTCGACGTTTTACAAAAGCTATGGAAAAATTATACATTAAATGGGTGTATTTAGGCCTTTCATATCACAAGAAAATAATCCCTGAACTCTGCTCTTTGATAGATTACTGGCTCAGATCTAAAAATGTGGCCAAAGCAGATGGGGAGGTGATTCACTACTGAAGGCTAAGCTGGCTCTTTGACCTAGCTTCTGCAGGAACAAAAAATTTACAGCAAGGGGTGCTTGTAGCAGAAAAAGCAAGGACTGCTATTCATCCTTAGTAAGAAGCTATTTGACAGCTGAGCACTGTGCAAGTTTGTATAGAAACCTACTGTGCTTTCCTCACTCCTCACAAATACAAGGAACAAAGGGAGTGTGCTATTGGAGGATGACGACGACAACTCTGGGAAAGTAAAAGTAATACAGGTACTTTTGTTTGTCCCCATAGTAACCTTTTTGGGGAACATGAATCAAAAAAAGAAGTTAAGCATTTTCTATCTCCTGCATAGCTTGAGGTCTGGTTGGGTTTTGCTAGACCTTGTAAGCTGCTCTGATAAGGACATACCTTCTTACACTGTAATTAAGCTGAAGGTTCCACTGGGAATGGTTTTTCAACGTGCAACTCTGCAAACAGCAACAAGTCTTACAAATGCAAAATTGCCAGTGTAAAAAGGGGCTCACAGAAGACTTGTTCCAATAAACAAACTCAAAACTAAGAGCTGGGAGATGAAGGGCAACTGCCACAGAACCAAACAGAAGAATTTGCTGTGCACACACACACACCTCGGATGTACTTGCCTTGTTCCCAGTTTTTTATTGAATGTTTGAAGTGTGCTTGAGCTACCCAAATTGCAAAGAAAAAACTTTTCCATACACTTCCATAGTCTTCAAATACAAAACAGTGTTACCTGATTCTTTGTGGTCGATTCCCACGCTGTTCCACCTTCTTGTGATATCAATATATAAGATATCCACAGCAGCCATGGAAAAACTGCTGTTACTCAGTTTGCAGTTTCTGTTAAAAATAGACAAAAACATAAATTCTGATCACGTCCAAATTAAGTTAGGGGAAATTCTGCAAGGGCGACCGAGAGAACGCTGGGAGAAAAGTTTACCCATGTCATATGTACATACCCACCGTGACACACTTCGTCTAGTACCACACATACAGCAGACAGCAAACAAACCAGTGCTCAGCGAGCATATGGATCTGAAACAGGGCAGGCCCTGGGGTTTTCACGTGCAGAACATCTCCTGTACACATCCTGTCCTGCTGCCGGTCCCATCGTGCAGCCACCACCTCTGCCAGCAGCTCTGGGCAGGAGGAGTGGACCATTTAGAGGCATGCACCAAAATCCAGTCTGCAGGGGCAATCTCCTGGCAACCTCTAGCCACAAAAAGCCAGCAGGTCACGCTTACAGATTAAGTGGTTTGTTTTGGTTTTGCAACAAAGGAGGGGGAAAAAAAACCAAAAACCAAAAAACACACACACGAGAAAAAAAAACCAAACAAACCCTGAGTATTTCCATTAAAAATAGGACTTGATGTTACACCCAGCTTTCTCCCAGGCTATTGCTAGATCTTTCTGAGGCTGTAACAAAATGGAATTAATTGGAACATCGCAAAACCCAACACGAAACCGCACAGACTATCTACACGAGGCAGAGTTTGCACAGAGAAATACTCTACTATTTACTGACTGATTCTGTTTGAACAGGGTTGGAGGAAAGCTCTCCGGCACAGAATTACTTCCTCATGCCTGAGCACCGAGCAGATTTACCCTGTGTGTTACCAAGGGCTGCCTGGAAAGCAGCAGCGTCTCTGGAAGCATCTCGGGCGCTAAGCAGATGCAGGAGATGTGACACTTGTGCGAGCTGAGCCCGCAGCGTAGAGCTGAGGGCTCCACGAGAATTAGCCATCGGTCCAGGATTTCCAGATGTCTGGCAGCCTGGCTGGGACTACTGCACATGCCAAAGAGCTGGCCAAAGTTTCTAGCCAGAAAAGGGGGGAAAAAGCGCCAACAAGCCCACCCCAAACCCTGGATAATTTAAATAATCTTACTCCTTAGTTGCCTAGAGCAGAGTTCTTTTAAAACAGAGAGTTAAGGTCTGCCTAGATAGTAAAAAAAAATAAATCTCAGGCATCCAAGCAAGGACTAGAGCCACGTTTAGCATTCCCTTTTGAGTTAGTTTTTGGAATGAAGAAATTATTGAAGTGGAATAGATTTTGCTTAGCTGAAATTTGAGTGGATAGTCTCCGAACCACTTGGCCGTGTGCACACACACTGAGTCACACTTGTGTAGCATTTAATCCTCGAGAAGTGAGATTTCACACATCTTAGAAACATGACCTTACTTCTGAAATGAGCAGTCATGACAGCGTTTCAGAAAAGGGCCATAGAGTTGTTATAGATCCTCTGGGAAAAAAAATAATAATAAAATTTGCTGATATTAAAAACTTAAATTTAACATGCATTAGGAAACTGTAAACACTATTTAATTGAGATATGGCAATTTATTTTAATATTCTTAAAAGAAAATGTTGGCATTTATTCTGCGTTCTTCTGACAAGTACCAAATTAAGGCTGGACTAAACAATAGAAAATACAGAACTGGAAACAATCCTGTACTGGTCTGTGTTTAGAGCAGATGCCTTCAGTCATTTTCTATATATTGTAATTTGTATGAATCGAATTGTTTATATTCATCCCTGAATGCTAAATGCATCTGCATAGAAAGAGGATCTGTATTTTAAGAGTACATCTGCTGCTGCTGCTGCTTATTTCTTTTGTCATTGTCAATGAAAGACAGAAAATGAGATATTTGTACCATGACTATAACAGATATAGCCATAAAAAACAATATAGGAAAAAAAAAAAAACCCTCACAAATGAAAAGTAGGAAAAAAATAGATTGAGTTCCTTGCCATTGCAAGTCACAATTTCACAATGCAAATGCTCGGTGCGGTGGCGTTGGGAAGCCCTCGCCGTGGGCCGGGGCAGCCGGCCGTGCCCACAGCCAGCAGAGGCAGGGCCTTCTCACAAGGGTATCCCTACGAGGATCCCATTCACAAGGCAGGGGACATGTTGACTAAAGGCTGCAAATACCGTTTCCCAAAGTGCTAGTGATGTGCTGTAGAATAAAGAGCCGGGTTCCTACTAGATACGGGTTCATAGGTCAGGTATTTTCAGAGCTTGGAATGATAAAAATCTATTTTATAAAAAAATAAGCAATGGTTCAGTGGAACTTAGAGGGAGAAGCTTGTTAGAAGGCATCACTAAACCTAGAAGCATTCCGCTGCTAGGGCCTGGCTTTATTCCCCACAGCTCACGCTAAGCCCAGGGACAGCAGCACTGCCCCACGGGATTGGGAGTTCCCCAGCTCTCAACTCTTGCTCTCTTAAGCAATTCCTGAAGAAACCTTCTGCTTACTGACCTTATAAACGTTCGGAAACCCGTTGGCCCCAACTTCGTCGTCCCTTTCACACCGAGA
Source organism: Actenoides hombroni (assembly GCA_024336885.1). Classification (NCBI taxonomy): domain Eukaryota; kingdom Metazoa; phylum Chordata; class Aves; order Coraciiformes; family Alcedinidae; genus Actenoides; species Actenoides hombroni. The sequence goes on from WUAM01000001.1 coordinate 9,085,192, forward strand.
AACCGGATGAAGAGCGCGGCCACCCTGTCCACCAGTCGCAGGTAGTTAAACTGCTTGGCGTACTTGGGGAACACTTGCTTGAGACAGAGGGAGGGGAGACCAGCCTCCGGGCTTTTCCCGGCATCGTGCTCCGCTCTGTCGGCCGGGCCGGCGTCCAACAGCTCTTCGTTGGCTTCCGACACCTGCTCCAAAGTCTGACACCTGCGGGACGTAAAATAATTGTATCTCGGGTCGACTTACACTTGCAAGGCTCAACGTGCCGTCTTTCTGAGGTGGTTTTTATTTTAATGCTAAAACATTATTTTCCCAATGTAGACCCGTTGTGCTACTGCAGAATACCCACGTTCCTTTCGAAAGGTCTTTACAACCTCACAAAAGGTCACAGGCTTCTTCCCCACAGGCGAGGGAACACCAAGTAGTAACTGCACGTCGGTGTTACCAGCATTGAACAAATACAGCTATGCAGAAAAAAAGGACAAGTTTCATGGAATATTTCATGGGCAATGCTTAGACATTGTAATAATCTAATGATATTTCAACTTATTTTCCAATCATGATTAGAAGCTTTTACTTTCCCTGATAAGTGAGGTACAAAAAATCCAGTGAGATATATTTGCAAAGAAGACATTGTAAAAATACACTCCGAAGCACTACGGTTCACATCAGTGCACACTGGCACTACTCAAAAGACAATTTCTGGGCAATCCTGTTATTTTTTTCTTCAAATCCTCCCTGCATACTGTCAAAATAAATTATTTCGTCTTCACTGTTGTTGCCAAATTCCCAGAATAAAGCTGATCGAGATAATGATGTTCCAAAATAAATGTTACATGTTTATTCAGCATGACATATTTTTCCTTTTTTTTTTTTTTCCCCCTCTGCATTTGATACATCTAGATAAAATTGCTATCCTCCTAAGTTCAGAAAGCCTCATAGATGATGTTAATTATTTGGCATCCATGAAGCATATGCATGTTTTATTTTTCTTTCCAGTCATTTTACTAAGTACCAATCATCAAGAGTAAGTATAATTCACACCAGGCACTAAAAAAATTAGTGTTTTACTGCATTGATCTTTTGTGTATCTGAGTAGATTTAGTGTCCTTCAGAAAGTTCCTTTCTAACAGAGGATAACAATCAACGTAGTTATTATTCACCAACAGTACTGCAAAAGTTATTAAGTCAAATCTACAATAAATCTGTACCTTCCAACTCGGATTGCAAAGGCAGCAGATTTCCTCGGCCCGCTCGCAGCCACCCTGTAGTCGCTCACCCATAACAAACATCCCCAGGGGATTTGGAGATTCTTTTTCTACTGAATTTTCCTGAAAGGCATTAATCCATTGCTGCCCTGTATTCCCTTTTAGTATAGAATACCTCCAAGTTATACATTTGACTTCTAGTGAGAGGTATGTTGAAAATAAACGTGTGGCAATGGTGAGACAAAGGGGCCTTACAGGAAAGCAAAAGAATCGCCAAAAAAGAAAATTAATGTATTCATTAATATGAACTAAACTGCACTATCTAATTTCTGAGAGACATTTTTAGGGCAAAGTTTTCAACTGTGCTTGAATCTGGGCTCTGGACTCATTCACACCTCCAGATGTTACCTTCAAATGGCAGCAGCTCATCACCTACGGCAGCACTGGCCCAACCTGCAGCCACAGATGCGACTGCTCAGCGCGGAGACGAGGCTGGAAAGCTCTCCCCGTGTCGAATGCCAGCTCCAAGTTCACTTTGATGAACTTTGGACGTTAGCAGATGCTGCAACAGTTGTTTGTGACAAGTATCCACACTCAGCCTCTTTTGGTGCTGAGGTACTTGTACCTGCCAAGCCATCGCTGCCCGGATGGGACTGTCAGGCTGCCCCTCTCACAACCCCCTCTGCTTCTGAGGATATTGTTATTTAAAAAAGAAACACAAATCTTAGGTCATTCTTGGGTAATGTTCCTCTTTGGTGCAGGTAGCAATGTAGAAAACTAACGTTATTTTTGTGATTAGTTAAATAGAGCTTAAAATAATAATTAGTTTTGTTCTTTGTCATGTAAGATTGGATGGTGGTTTCCCCTCCGGCTGCCAGAAGAGCAAAAGCAGTACAGCCAAGGAACAATCACCACCCAGGCCTCTATTTTGAATCTTAAAAGGTCTGTTCATGAATTTAAAAATTCAAATCTTTGGCCAGTTGAACTAGACCTTGACCAAATGTGAAACCTTGTACTCTGTAGGAGAGGAGGTTGCGTTGTTTTGTAACATAATTCTCATTTTAATGATGCCTGGAAGCCCTAAACCCTTTCTCATTCTAAATTCCAGAGTGGTTTGGATTGTACATTATTCATTCATCATTAATGTTGTCAGTTAAAAAAAAAAGATAAAGCTTTACTTTAAAAGACGCAAGCAGAGCTGAGGAAATTTCATTTTCTACAGAAAATGCTGAAGAGACTGTTAAAGGGATCAGCTTCAGAGAAATTAATTACAGCCCCAGCACTCTCTGATGCCTGTGCCGAGGCTGGAGCATCCTCCATCCACTCAGTGGTACCCAGACAGAGGTTTGCCTTGTGGAACCACAGCTCTCACCGTTGTCTTCATCTGCAAACCTGTTCTTCCTCCACAAACCCACACCTCTGCTCTGCTGAAGTACCAGTCCCTGGTACTTCTGAGAAAGTACAGTAGGTTTAAAAGGGTTTGGGTTTTTTCAGCCTTTCATTCTTCAGTGCACATCCTCAAAATCAATGGAAAATGGTAATGGAGAGAACACCCAAACCATCGTGGTACACAAGTACCCTAATAGCTGTGTTGCTGCTGGGAGCCACAGAAGACTCTGTCTCCCTAGTTGAGGGAGCAATAGACTCGGTCAAATTATTAAATGGGACTATGGTTTGTACTAAGGTCATAGAGAATTCTGTTTGTAGAAAAAAAACCCCACTGTATTACGGTCAGAAAAAAATTACCATTGAATATAATAAAGCAGAAGCTCTAAATTACCACTTTGAATTTCCTGCTTCCCCTCCTTTCTATAGAGAAAAGCCTACAGGTCATGAACAAAAACTCAGAAGCAGGTTCCTATTTCAAGCTTTCACCGAAATAGCTCTTAAAACTGTATTTCATAGTAGGAAAGTATTTTTTAAATAAAACCAGCATTTTAATATGCTATTGCATGTCTCATTCCTTTCAGCTTAAATATTTTATGGACTTTTCCTAACGTAGAAATCAGAACAAGAAAACTAAATTCTAATCTTCATTGCCAAATCTTGTACTTCCATTAAAAAGAAAATACACTTCTTGATTCCCTTTTACAGGTTGTTTTTATAAAGTGTAATGGTTTGTTTTCATTCTTTTGTTCCAACCCCCCCAGGATTTTCTTAGGTTTCTTTTTCTAATGCACCGGAGCCTAATTAATTGGATCATCTCATTTGAATTAAAATGAAAGTTATACTTTGTGCATTTAATCAAACCAAGACTTTCCACAGCAAACCTGCACAAGAGCTTGTCCTTATCTGAGAAGTGAATTGATAGACAGACTTTTCTATTCTCCAGGCTCACCTCAGCTGCAGGCACTGACACCAGCTACCTTCAGAGTATAAATCCCCACTGCTGCTGCAGGCAGGACTTCACTCAAAGTTTATTTTCTGCAGATCCATTCTACGCACTTGTATGCACCCCATCTCCATGTGGTCTCAACACGACTAATTAAGAAAAACTGCCCAGCTAGGTATGTGACAGCCAGACTCGGGGTCCCTAAAAGCAGAATTTTACCGTGATCTGCACATTTTGGCCAGGAAACAGCGCACAACAGATTTCTCGTGCTGGTGCAAGATAAATCACACTCGCTTGCAAGGCACCGTTAACGTTTTCTTCCATCTTTGCCATCTGCCATCGCCACGCCATAAGGGTGAGCTGGATGACAGAAGTCCCCAAGGGTCATGCCATCAAAGGCTGCTGTAAGCGCTGGCAGCACAGCTACAAAAAGCAGAAATACAGCTCTAAGTCCAGCAACAACAGAAATGTAAGGGAGGGGTTTCACCTCCATTTCTAGCCTTATCAGTCACTTGGAAAACACAGATGTACACGTTTTTGTAATGTTACCTGTCAGATTGAAAGCATCACTAAACTCCTATGCATATTTACCATCCAGTTCTTTCTTATTCCACAAAGTGACTTCCAAAAAACCTCTTCTACACTGTGTGGTTCAGGCCTTCCCCTCGGGAGCAGGCAGCACCACACAAGGCTCTTGGGCTTGGCCTCAGTCTCCCTGAAAACCTTGCAAAAGCTCTGTGCTCAAGCAGTGCCGTGGAACGTGGGGATGGGATCTGAAACTCCAAACTGCTGAAAGGAATCTCCAGATAGAGAATCTCGTGCAGGTTCCCTCCATTAGCTGCCTTCTCTCGGGATTTCCAGCAGGCACGGGGAGGAGAAGAAAGCTGAGCCCCGCACTTTAAAGCTGCTCCTTAGAATTAATTGTTCTGACTGACACAGCTGAGTCAGGCTAAATGAATGAAAGGTCAAATATAAGGTAATGCTTCTGTTGCCATACAGAATAAAAGCAAAGCTTAATTTACATACTAATGTCTGACCTCAATACATTAATTTCTCTAATTCTGCAGCTCATGACAGATCTCTTTTTAAGAAATGATCAACTGTGGAGAAAATACTAACTGCATCTTTAAAAAAGAATTTCAATTTTAATAAAGCTTATGGAAATGACATCCAAGACTACTTATCTTTTATACATGATTACTAATTTATTAATGTTTCCTCCATCTATGTTTTATCCCTTTCATTCTGACTGGCCTTAATCTTTATGCAAATACAAGTTGCTAAGGGACAAACAAATTTGCAACTACTAATTAAAGGCTTCAAAATTCGCAGCATTTGTGTACTTGTATATAAAATTTAGCTGTCAAGTTCAGAGTGAAATTGGGTAAGAATTGCAATATTAATATTTCTAAGAATGCTCACTTGATATATTTAACATTTAGGGCATTGCTAGAAGTATAAATTAAGCAATTTTGGTATCAGCCGACAACTGCTTACCTAATAAAAGAAAATATTATGTTCTGGATTCTGAAGCTGTAATTATTCCCTCAGCTGAGCCTCTATCCTCAAAGCAAAGACTATGTTAACATAGTTAAAAGCAGAGAATATTTTGCATGACAAATCTATCTATCCACCCATTTATCACCACAGTATATGGGCCTCCCAAGAAACAGATACGTGCTTGTTGCTGAAGTGTGTAGGTATGGAAGATGTTTGTGTGCTCATTCACAGAAATAAATCACTTAGGAAACAGTAAGTCAAAGGCAGAGCAGTGTCTCTGTATTATCAACCATTCATGGGTTTTCTTTTATGAATTAATCCCATTACTTCTATTAACGCACAGAGACTTCCAGCACTCACAGTGGGTGATAGCAAGGGGGTTCATAGTTTGACTACGTATTGTGTGAATCATCAGCACCTTTTGTTTGGTACAGGCCACTTGCGAGTTCCATTTGAAGAAAAGAACTGAATATTCATCTCCTCTTCACCCTCTGGCAAAGTAAAAAATGTCAAGAGCACCAGCATTTCCTCCTTTCAAAAGAATAATAAAGTTGCACAAAGATAAAAGTATTAGAGTATTAAACCCCACAGAGTAAGAGATTTTTGAAGTTATGTTAGAAAGATTATTTCTCTCACATACAGTTTATTCAACACTTAGAGAACGCTCTGAGGCAGCCAAAACAACCACGGTAAAGAGTCCATATTTCAAAGAGCAGAATCAATCACATTAAAAATCAGGATTGATAATCAGCGTGCTGTTGGCAGACAACTGACTTCACATGATACAAAATACACTGCGAAAACGCAGCAGCTGTCCTGCCTCCTGGAAGCTGAAAGTGCTGACAGCAGTTAGAATTTCCATCGCTCTCGAAGAAAAGAGAGTTAGCTCAGTTACAGAAATAAAGCAGTTAAATCACCTCACTTGGATTTTAACCTTATTGTGAGCATGAGCATGTCTAACTTTGCCTGCACCTTCAAGGCCTTGAATTCATTCACTCTGGAAGGGTGAAAGAAATGGAGCACGCTGACTTTGTTTCTGAGAGATGATGGCAAACACATTGTAAGTGAATCCAGGGACAAATTAAAAACGCACCCAATAGCCATGCCATTTGCTTAAAAAAACCACCAAAATAATTTATCAGATTCTTGAAAACATTGAACTGAAGCCCCTGCAGTCTGCCAGCAGCAATCACAGCAGCTCTCACGCACAGCACCTGCTGGTTCTCCCTTTTCCTGTCCCACGAGCGTTATTTGTTTACACCTATCGTACCTTGCGCTCCACAGACATCAGTCCCCTTTCTGAGAAGGATGGCTCGCTGCCTCTTTGCATTGGGTGGATTCGTTACAAAAATAAACACTTCTCATTAAAGATTAAATAGCTTCTGAAAGAAAACAGAAGACTGGAAGTTTGCTGCCTTTGCACATCATTAATGAGCGTTGCCAACACGCAGAAACCTAGTGTGGGTCCTGACTTGCTCCACAGCAAGGACACAAAGCGACCGAGGAGAATTTATTGACACTTTCATATTATATGCAGAGAAGACTAAAGCCCCCACTCCAAACTCAAAACCTAAGACAAGCTCATGTGCTGTCCTACACATTTCATCTAGGAAAAAACACACTGTAATTGCTCACCAGCGATGCTAGGATTAAATCCACCGGTGATGTTGGGATGAAATCTAGTTTTGCTAAACTCCTGCCTTACCAAGGTGATGCCAGGACCAGTACAGCACCACACCAGAAAGAAGACACATCCTTTAGAGATCCAAAGCAGATACTGCATGTCTGAGATGAATATCCAACTGGATGGAACAGTTGCACTTGAGCTCTGTTTGTATTTCTACAGCACTCCCTAATACCTAGTTTAAATCATTAAAGTGAAGAAATGTATTTGAGGAGTCTCAGGTGCAATGTGCTGAAAAAAACCCAGTTATTTTCCTAATTATTATTTGAGATTCTTTATTTCCAGCTTCCTCTTTTCAAGAATAATGATAATATCAGTCTGCATTAGCTAAAGATTGATTACTTTTAATGTAACAGAAGCAGTGAATGCTTATTCCATTACCTGTCATCTATTTGAGTGCTGCAGAAAATATGGCATTACTATAATGAAATAATGGATAAGCAATGCAAAACCTGCTTCGAAAGACTTTGTTCCACTGTAGCAAAAAATTATTATAGAACAAAGACCATTAAATATGGTCCCTGATACTTTATTTTTTTGTGGAGGTAGCTTTTATTATTCCTAGTAGATTTATTTGTATTCACTATGTGCTTTTAAGGTACTTATGTGCCTCATTATTTTTCCAGAGTTTCCTTTGTCTCTTTAGAAAAGCATGCCTTAAAACCAGCAACACAGGATACTGCAAAGGCAAAGCAGTTGTAAAGCCTGATAATACACTGAACCCAACGGTAAATTAGACCACCAAGTGTCTTACGGTAAGAACAGAAAAAAAAACCCTAAATGCCATGGTATTGCTTCCCATGTGGAAATGATTCTTAGAAAGCAGGCATGATTACGCCAGGGGAGGAAAGGAGCTTTCCTCCACCAGCCAATGGAGCAGAAAGCAGCAGTGCAATTGCATTTTATCGGCGGTAATCCTCCTATTAAAGCAGGTGAGTTTTAGACACACAAAATAACGCTCCTGCTGATTACGCCGCTGTTAAGTCATGTGGCTTCGGGCTTTGGTTCTGTGGCAACTGGGTGCTAGGCAGTTTTATTGCTTTCTAATTTTTTCAGAGACTAGAGACCAATTATTACTTAAAAATAAGCCAATCATCTCTCCTGCTAAAAGATGACTAGCAGCAGAAGTTAAATTATAGAGAACATCACTGCCCCCGATACATTAATTTCTGTCACTCTGTCACTGTAAAAATTTACAGCAGATATAATCTCTTTGAAGGGGGATCAAGTCATAGAAAGTATGAGCCTAGTTTTAAATAGAATTTTAATTTTAATGAAAGCTTCAGGGAATGATGTTTATGCTGCTTATCTTTCATACCTGGTGATTAAGTTAATTTATACTTAATGGAAGAGGATATTTCTAATCCCCAGACAGGCTCAACATCTGTCTGTGACTATGTTTTTGGAAGCCTTAAGCTGCTTGTGATTGATGTAATAAAACCAGGACCCTGCAGAACTGACACCTGAAGGGTATCTGTAAGAGGGGAAAAAATGTTTTTTTTCTGCTCAATGCATGTGCTAAAGTCAAGCCAAAATCCCAAGCACTTAATTTTGCTGTCCCTTAAAAACCTGCTCTGCACTCCCTTGTCATTATTATGGGACTATAAACAGGGGAATAAGCAAACAGTTCTTGGATATGGCTACGATCTAATATTCATACTCATTATGTGCAGCATCTGAGAACACACAACTTTCTGATGGACTGAAGCTGATGAGAATAATAAAGCTCCTAAAAAAAAAAAATTAAAAAAAAAATAACAAACACACAAAAAAAATCACAGAAGTAGTCTTCATTTTTCCTTCACTTCTCATTCCATGTCTATTTAAGACTAAATGCTAGCAAAACAAATGCTGGCATTTACCCTATAGTTACTGGGGGGGGAGAAAAAAGTATTGAAAAGCAAATGTCCTGCCAGGAAAAGCTACTCTGAAGATACTCTTCAGACTGAAAAGAATATGATGACCTCATTCAAACTGTATCGTCTCATTTTTCATATTCAGAAATGTCTAAAACCCATGCAGAAAGAAACGGCTTCCATTAAAATCCCCCTGGATGTCAGAATTCAGCTGACTTTTTCCAGTGCTCGCCCCAGCTGATGTATGTGTCAGTGAAACCTGCTGGCTGAGACACCCTTTGCAGTCCGGAGAGGGAACTGTCATTTTCTTCAGTCCATCATCGACACATGGGGTGTATTTTGTTCAAACTGTACCAAACTCAGCACGCTGAATTAATGGCTTGTGTCAACTGGAAATGCAGAAATGGACTGCGCTGGTTTTTATAGGGACTCGGGGTAATTCGATGATTAAATTTGCTCTGGAATTCACAGCTGCTCCAAGACTGACCACTGTTCACTACAAGTTCTCCCACTTGTAACCGTGACTTCTAAATACAGTGCAAATCAATAATTCTTAGAAGGCATGTGCACGTCAGAGCTTTCCACTGGTACTGAGGGATCCAACCCGTGCCTGTGCATTCACTTACGCCGTTTCACCGTTACCTTAATAAAACGCTGTTACATGGCCCAGGAGCCCAACTCCACAGAAAGGATTTGTTTCTTTTATTAGTAAGGTGACGTACCTCAGTATGCCCTTGGCTGATCGATTTGTTATAACATCACCTAGGTTGCAGGAAATCTGATTTTTTTTTAATCAATTTGGTCGTGGGCTGTGCCGTCCTGGGAGAAGAGGCAGCACAGACTGCAACTCAGCAACAGAATTTACAAAGATGGAACTGGAAACCAAGGCAAAGTATCCAAGGCTCACTCCCCAGATTTCATGCAATCAGAACTATCACAGTTGGTGGTAGTTTTAGGTACACACAATATACAGATTGTAAAGATGGCAAGGAGACAGCTACGAAGTAAGATGGTTTTATACCTTATACAAAGATACAGATAGGCACGCTGTATATACACACACAAAACCACACTATAACACTACAATTTATAGTAAATACTTGTACACTTATTTTATGAAAACTATCTGGTGGGAAGTAACTTAGCATCAGAAAGATCACAGAAAATTAGATGTTACTGGAGTTTATGTTATAGACCAACTGGGGAAATGAATCTAAAAGCAGAGATGCTTCTGTGCAGCACAAAAATACATTCAAGAAGGTAAGAGAGAGAAAATGTCAAATTAAATAAAACACATATCCTTAATTTTAGACAAGGCAATTCAGCTAACATTCTGAAAATCAAATTTCATTCAAGAGGTACTTAACTGCAGGTTAATAATGGAAATTGCACCACATACAAAAGCCATGAAAAGGCTGCATACCGAAGAGTGCGGCTGAAACATGACTCCCGCAGCAAGTCAAGATCCCACCCAAAAACTAGATTATCTTAGCAAGCTACAGGGTAAGGAGAGGTGAAGATTATTTTGCTGATAGCAGAAACTCAGCTCAAATGATTAGCATATTGAAGCGTCAGGAAAAAACCAATTTGCACTCAAGCCTAACTACTAATCACCTTCCCCGTACCCACACGCAGTCAGTGAAGCCGCTTGCACAGCCAAGGCAGATGCTGCCTCTGCCCCACACTTGGAGACAGAGAGGGGAAAAAAAAAGTGGCTTTAACTTCAAAACACAACAGCTTTCTTGTTTTGAAAACTAAAGAGGAAATTATAGTGAATCCAAAGGAGGGAGATGTAGTACTACTTTAAAAAATGTACTTCAAAAAACGTAAGCCATTTTCTTAAGGGAAACAACTGCTCATTTTCCTCCTCTTCTTCACACTAGACAGGCCACGATTACTGCAGAGGAAGAGAGGAGAAGACACGTGTAGAATGAGTACAGAAGACAGAATAAACTTGCTTTCTCTCCCTATATCAAAAATAAATTAGATTTCAATTAAATCCATTTTATTAGCAGAAAGTTACCTCCTCCTGTGGAGAGCTGCTGGAGAGCCCGTGTTCTGGTGAGACGTCACGCTGAGCCGCCTTCCCCTCTGCCCCGAGACTCTCTTCAGTGCATTCACTAGGCACAAGTACCTTTGGGTAGCTTTTACTACATGACACTTACCACTCTTTTCAACTTAAGAGTTAGTCCAGATTAACGCTCTTAAAATGTGTTGCGCTTTCAGAGCTGGCTGGCTGCCTAGATCACTGAGGCAGAGAAGCCCAAAACAACCTCCGCCAAGTACCGAAAATTAGTTGGAGATTAAGCCCGTGTTTGACACCACCACTAACCCTTCCAGGCTGAAGAGATGTCAGTCTTGAAGGCTACATACAAGAAGCCCTGAACGGTGAAAAGAACATCTAAGAAGAACAAGGACTTTCCTGCTGTATCAGTTTTGCAAGGCAGTTTACCGCTGAGGTAAGCGGAAAAGGTGACTGGCAGTAACAAACAGTAATTTCACTCTCTCTCAGGCACGGACAGCTAACACCACCAAACGCTTCAGTTTGCACTCAAGTATCTGATGAATAAGGTCAGAATTGCTATCTGTTTCCCATCCTAGCCATGGTAACCTGAGCAAATTTCTGACCACGCGTGATCTGAATTGTCACCGCTTTCGGCAACGGCTGCATGCAACGAACATTTGCGGGCAACAAAGCACCCAGGGATGCTTTGAACTACTGCTGAGTTTATGATTTAAAAAGCCCAAACAAACCAACCAGAAAACAACACAAAAGAAACTATCTTTGTTAGAATTCAGCCCACACCAACATCTACGCTGTGGGTTCAGTAACGCGGCTGGATGCACTGGAGCCTTGCTACCAGGCTTTCCACCAGGGCTCAGCGGAGTCACCGGGACTCCTCTTGCCCCGGGCACTCCTGCCGGTTAGAAGGGCCGTGGAACACAGCGTGCCTCACGCCAGCCTCTCTTACCACGGAGACTCGCTTGTCATCTCCAATCAAATAGCTGAACTCAAAGATGTATTTAGACCTACTGCCTCCAATTTCATTTTTAGGCCATTCGAAAGGAGACAAAGTGGCCGCCTCACTTTACTCCTGACCTCCCTTCTTCTCGGGCAAACCTTGAAGATGACAACAACTTTTGTGGCTGCACTACAAAGACTGGAGGAAAGCGACGCGTTCTGATAAACTACAGAGAAGAGGAAGGTTTTATCACAGAGGTTTTCTTTACATTTAAAAATCGTCGTTAAGAGAAAAGCAAGCAAGAAGTCTTTTTAATGAGCAACTTAAAATGTAATACAGTGTGAATATCTAAGAGATGTAATTGCTATAGCACAGTTTGATATATTAGAATGTTTGGAAAGTTCAGATTTTATGGAAATGCTCTTGACAGGTCACAGTGCTCAGTTTATTTCCAATCCTCCCTCTATTGCTCACGAGAAATTTCAGAGAGCAAAAAAAGAAAGAAAAAGAGATGTCAATAAAAACGTAATTAGATTAGCTGCATCTCAAAACATTGTAATTCAAGTCTAATTGGACAAACTAGTCTCCATTTGCAATTTGATAACATAAAACCAGACGTGGGCTCACGTCGGAGCTCGGGGCACTGCAGCACGCCAATTACTGCAAGAGCATACTACAGGTTTGGGCCAATTAATTTCACAGTGCTGAAAAAGAAACCTCGTAAAATTCTGCAACCCGTATCAATTCTTGTCCATTAAAACTTTTAAATGAACTGGGCCTGTCATCAGCTTGCTTACTTAGTACATTCTAAGCACTTCCAGCTGTCCCTCGATACGGGGTCATTTCAAGAGATTCAAAATAAGACTGAATTCACTCTTTATGTGCAAGTTAAAATACGGTCTTTACCTTCCAGGTGTGAGTGCTTAGAATACAAGAGAGGAGCAAACACAGACCAACCGATAAAACTGGCCTTTGAGTAACAGCACTTTTGCTGTGGTGAAGGTTAAAATGGGAATAATCCTAAATTACTCTGTTGTCGAGCAGGGGGTTGTTTAGTGCTGTGTTTATGTGCATTCCAATGATACTCCATAAGTCCTCTGTTTTATTAGCAAAGGACTGTAAAAATGAGAAGATGAAAATGAACACCAAAGAATGACACGGAGAGAAAAACCATTTTTAAAATCCCAACTAGCACACCATGCACCAAGTTATGACACTGTACAGGAAATGCAACAACTCTAAGCACTCTGTATGGGAGAAAGGAAAAGATAAAGCGATCACTAATGACGATTAGGTTGGCAAAATGTGAAGAATGCTTTGCAAACCTTAGGAACCACCAGGGATATTCACCAAAGCGTGTAGAATTGGACTTAAAGTCTTCCAGAGAAGAAAACTGAAACATCTCTATAATATTTTTATATAACAACAATACATAAGCTCACCTCATATATTACTAAGCATAGTAACAGGCCACACTATTAATTCAGAAAGACTGGCAATACATGGGAGAAGCAAAGCATCACCCTCTTTGCCCAGAATGAAAAGGAACGTGTTTTGTCTAAAGGTCACTGACTAAACTGGCTGAATCAGGAACAGCAATTGCATCTTTTATGTCCTAGTCCAGAGTTATTTTCACAAAACCAACTTTTCCTGTAATGGTTTGATAGAAAAAAAACCCATTGAATTACTGAATTCCTGCTGTAGCTATGGCTATGGACATGGGTGTAGCTATTTTTGAAGAAACATTATCATTGTTTGTGCATTTATGCATATTTAGTAAACTGAAACACTACATGTGATTATGTGTGAAATACAGCCACTTATAAACTAAAAGATCTGACCTTCTATCAGCAGGTTTTCTCTTCTATAGTAGGGCTGCTCCCACAGCACTTTCAAATTATTTGCCACTGTTCTGCACTCAGTATTACATTTTCTGTTGTTGTAGTAAACACTCTGGTGGCTCTTAAAACCAATGCAGAACTGCTCTGAGTCAAGCACTCCCAGATTCTTCCCTTCCCTTCACGGAGGGACGTCTCACATTGTAGTTTGTAGAATTTCCAACAGGACCTGTCCTAATCAATAGCAAAAAGGATGAAGCAGATAAATAATTGGAAAAGCAAGAACAGAGAGCAAAGATCAAGGCACTGTAACACTTGCTGCACGAAACTGAACAGAGTAGTCAAGGCTAGTTCTTCCTGAGCATGATGAGAAATAGCAGTGGAAATAAATACTCTCCAACTACAGAAAAACCAAGTTAACGTTTCACTAATCTGATCTGAAATAACATTGACAAACATCACGTTTAAAAGTCTCCCTCACATGTCCAACTCATCAAAAGCCGCATGGGCTAATGTAACAGACAAGAATTGATACTGAGGTTGGCAGATTGCCTGATGAAGGAATAAACCAAAAAGCCCTCTAGGAAAGAGAAAGGGTCTAATCCAATGTTCTTTCAAAGGGCTTTGGCAGGATGATCCCGAATATGAATGCTGGATCGTTCTGACTGATGGAGAAAATAAAAAAATTGCCTGCCTCCAAAATGAACCACAGTAGAAAACTCAGTCTTAAGGAAGCCACACATATGAGTTTATACACTCTTGGGCAGAAATAAAGCCTGGTATGAAGAGGTGGTGCTTGAGAAGCATTTGAATATCTGAGAACCTGACCAGACTGCCAAGCAATAGCAAAAAGATACAGGAATCAAGCTAAAGCCCTAGCAGTCAGCTCAAAGTCAAAGGAAGCCAAACTCAAAGCATAAGGAAACCAAACCACTGATACTGTCGTAGCTAGGGTTATTAGCTGCTTGATTTTATAAACACTAAACTTACCCCACTGAATGCAAAAGGCACTGAGAACCCTGAGTAATGAATGCCTGCAAAACACAGTACAGTTACTCGCAGAAGCAGAAATTAAGATACATTACAAGACTGAGAAAGAGTCACTCTTTGCCGATCAGTGATAGCTGCAACACCACTCTTCTCCCATTCTGTCTCTCCATATGTCTGTGCACTGAGTTTCTGACCCTCTTAAACCACCCTTGACACACAAACGTAGCCTTAGAATACGTGCAGTGAGATAAACACAGTAATCAACGGCAAGAATGACTGTATCATCATCAAAATCTAGGATAATCATACACTCAAGACATTTTTGCGCAGTAGATTTTCATATTTCCATTAAACATGACACAAACATCAGGAGAGGTTATGAAAATGAAAAATATCTGGAAAATAAATGGAATACAGATGCACTAGTGATTTCCCTGGTTTTCTTTTTTTCCCTTCTTTAAGAAGGTACAAACCTGCTTTTAAATATCAAGAAATTAAGAATAGCATTAGGATCTGGAAAATGTCTTTGCACTGTACAAAAGAAACATTACTGAAAGGCCACGTTCCACTTGACTGTAGTGGACAAGGTCAGACCCATAGGTCACTAGCACAGCAGGAGACATCTCCTGAAGAAGCTGCCACTTCAATGTAAATTACATTTTAAGGTGGAAAGTACATCAGTAGAATGTCCAAAATTAATTCAAGTTTTCATTTAATACAGATCACATTCTCCTCCCAGAAACTATTAATTTTGGAAGAAATCTTTTAAAGTGAGAAAGGTGCGTAATCCACACAGCAGGAAAAAATGGAACATCTTGGTTTGTGCAAGAACAGAGTAAAATCTTTTGTGTAGCAAGTTCTACAAAACCTTGACTGGAATTTCATTCTACCTACTTAACACTTAGAGATAAAAAGTCAAACTGACATACATTAATATTTACAGGGTGCTCTCTGAACAGAGTGACATTAGCCAGTGTTTGCCTGCTGATCTTGCAAAAATTTGAGACACACCACATTGGGGTTCCTCCTGCTCAGAAAATTAGTTAATCATATTTGACATTTGCTAGAGCCACAGAATCCAGAGAAGAGAATCTTACCCGACAGATATTAAAATGAAGAAAGAAAAAATAAATCAGAACATCATAAATGAATTTCAAGGCTGAATTCAAAGAGAGAAGCACTGAAGTGGTATGTACAGAGAACAGCACCCAAGGAAAGATAAACTAGCAGTGAAACAGCAATACCATAAGAGGTAATAAAACAAAAGCACTCTTTGTTGTGGGCACCATGAATTGATTGGTTTTTTAACAGCCATAGATTAAATTACATTTTGTTTCCAAAGTGTTTCGATTCTTTCTTCTGTCAATGGCTATTTCAGTTCTGAATGAGAGTCATTATATTACTTAAAGGGCTGAACCTTCATCATCTCTAGCAAATAAAAAAGCAAATTTTATTCTGTGAGCAACTCATATTTCCATGACAAGCATGTCATAATACTGTGCTTTCTTTGTCAAAATAATAAAATGCTTATTGCTGTCTTGAAGTAAATAAGAAACTAGGCATGTAAATGCAAAAGATCATACTGGGACACAGAATAAACAACAGCAACAAAAATACAAAGAAGTCTCTTATCATCACTGGATTAATTAGCATTAATAAACTAGGGCACAAATATTTTTGACAGGACAGGAAAGCATTAGCATTGATGAGGTAATATAAATGCTCTTTCTAAGACAAGTCAAGCAGATCTGCTCCAAATGATACTCACGGCTTGCAATTATACCACCAGTCAAACAGTTTGCATCTAACATCCAGTGAGGGAGATCAAGTATTTGCATACAAGACCAAGACTCCTTTTTGTTCCTCAATCTAATGCAATTTAAAAAAGAATAAATTGCCAATACGCTGAAACGAAAACATTTTACTACTATAAAGATTCAAAATTAGGCACAAAACGAAGCATAAGTTTGAGAAGCCTTTTAAAATGGATTTTCTGTTGGGAGTCCCAATATCAACAATGATTTGCATCAGTGATTATCTTAATTAAATGTCTGTTGACATAAGTAACGTTGATTTACTTTAAACGTTGTTCGGTGTCGTTAGACCATTCATTTAATTGTGCAGCTTTCCTTTAGCTGCAGTCTTCTCCCACCTTCAGCAGGCTGGCAACGGCACCTCTGCTGCAAGTAAATCCGGAGCAAATTTAATACTACCCAAGCTTTACATGACTTTCTTTGTGGAAACATTACAGAGTCCAACTGCTCACCTTATTACATGACGAGGATTTCACTCAAAGTCAGGCAAGGCCAAGCCTTCTGACCATGCTGCCCATTACAGGCTGGGATCAAAAGGCATACTGTGATCACTTCCCAGTCCACCAAAGGGACATGAGCCACCCCTGCTCTACATGACATTTTGAGTACGGTAAGTAAAAAACCCCTACATTTCCACCTCTGTTTTTACATTTACATTTTTACCTCTGGGGTCATTATGCCTAGAGAAAAGGAGGCTCAGAGACTCCTTCTTTAAAGAGACTCTCTCTTTAAACACGTTATATGCACAAAATATTAAGCACACACCTCAGCACTCCAATGGTCAGGACAAGTTCTTAAAGCTAAGAAAAGATCATACTGTGGAACAATAGCCCGTAAGTGTATTTAGGTATGTTCATTTGAACTTGTATCACTGCAGATTTTCAATGACTAATTATTGGCAGTGCCAAGACAATTACTAGTGACTGGTGCATGTAAAGACTGGAATCGTACGGGAAAAATTGAGACATATGTAGGGCATCATAAACTGTTCTCATTCAACTTAATTTTTATTCCAATGTCATACATCATATGAAAAGGGAGGGGGAATAAATAATCAAAACTCCACAAAGATGAGGAAAAATTAAACTAAGAAAAAAAAAATCCGAGCTATTAATCTTTCCTGATAATGAAGTACTTCAGGATGGCTTCTAAAACTCACTTTCATTTAGATGCTTCATTTATTTTAATCTGGGAGATAATTAGAAGGAAATCAAATCCATCTCCACAGCAGAATATTTACCTGAGATGCAGCTCAGACTTCTCAATATTTCCCCTGTGTGTTCAAACTCAGTGTTTATATGTATCATTAAAACTTTCCTTAGATTAATGCCCCTTACTTAATGAGCATCAAAACTAGGGTCTGCAATGTTAGCTGCTGGTCAGAACAGGAATTCTTTAACACTTGTTTTCTACTAATAGCCAAAGTTTTGCTTTCCTTGTTGCCAGGTGCAATTAAACTAGCAAAAGTATTACAATGCAGAGGTAAACAATTGTCTAGCTTCCTATCTCCAGCCAATTATTTAGTCATTATCCTGCAAACAGAGGAATGATGCCATTTCTCTGCTGTTACTAGTAGGAGTGTTTGGAGAGGGCACGTGAGAGCACACACTAGAACTAGCTGAAATCTGCCAAAATGTGCAAGAGGCAGGGCAGAAAGCAAAATAATTGCAAAACCTTTGCTAGTGAAGACAAGGCAAAAGCAACTGGTGCTCAGTTCCTCTCTCAAATGCTTGCACTTTGATGAGAATCTCCACAGGTGATCAGGTTGAGTTCCCTTACCTGACGCTTACAGTGAGATCCCATCTCAAGAAGTTCTACACACCATGCCCAGTTCAATAAAAAGTACTTGGAAGCAGAGGGGATAAATCTCAGCTGACTGGGTGGGCAGCTGTCACAGGAATTCCTCTACTTCCACACAAAAAGTTACCAGAATATGGCCCTTTGCAGAAAGAAATAGGATTGACTTTTGGTGAAGACACACAGATACCCATCAACAAGATGCTCTGTTAACCAGATGATCCTGGAAAAAAAAAAAAAAAGCTGCACCACTGATGGAATTCTTGCTGGGAAGAGCCAAAGGTTTATCTCATCACCAGCTAATCCTGTTATAAGTAATTTAGTACTCAAAATGTATCAGAGAAGAATCCTCAGTTGAATGAGCGTTCCACACACACTGGTGTTCTCTGTGAATTTATTCCTAATTATCATTTGCCTTTTTTTCCATATCTAATATGTAGTTAATGAATGCCTGACAGAACTTCAGCGTTAAAAAAAAAAAAAGACATGACTAGTTCCATAATTACAGGTTAAAAAATGATCTTTTTTCAGCTCCATGCACTGAAGTAATCTTAAGGGTGAAGGTTAAGTACAAGCAACACACAGTGTAGATTGCTTTGCAAGACATGCTGTACACTGACCACAGCCACCTCCCTGTGTGGCACTGTCTCTGAAAGAATAGCTTGATCTGATAATAATATTACAGTAATACAGAACTTGGAAGTATTATCAGTCATGTCTTGTTCATGGGACTCCGTATGCAAAAGGATAGTGAATTTGCACTTGAAATCAGTACAGAACAGGAATAACATATTTAAAGTTGCCACTAAGCACTGAGAGAAGAACAGAATTGATACACTGGTATGGAGGCAAGCCTATAAGCAAAAATTTCTAGGGACAAAAATAAAAAATAACAGTAATAAAAAAGTTCTCCCTTTCATGTCTCCAAGGAACTGCTTAAAACAAGGTGTTGCATCAAAAAAGATGTTATTTCTCTCTGCCTGATCCCACCAAAAGCATTTCTGTGCACGCTGCTTCAGGCTGTTCCTCTCATTTCTAGATCACAGATTTAACGATGTTTGTTATCACAGATCAAGGAAGCAATTTCTAATGACAATATTCATACTTTTCAGCTCCAATGGGGCGATTAATTCAGAGTAATTTGTGACTTTCAAGCAAATTAATACACAAATTTACATCTCATGACTGTTTTGAATAAAAAAAGAGGCCTCGAGTAAAAGTGTAATTCAGTCTGAGTTACTAAATTGTTTGCACCAGTTCTGAATCAAATGCAAGACATTCCAGGGGAACTGGTAAAGCCTGAACCACTACCAATTCGCAGACCTTTTCAATTCCTTGAGCTCCACTTGCACTGCTCCCTCCACACTTTTTGTACCACGCCACCAATTAATATCCTACAAGCTTTTTTTGAAAGAGTTAACACCGTGGATACAAAAGGAGTCACACAGACAGTTGGAAACACATCGCCCTGGATAAACTAACAGGAAAAAAATATTTCACTTTGATAATTATTGCAAGGCACTGCTGTAAAAAATGCAGTCAGTCAACGCACTTACTGGGTATCTTTTCTCTTTTTTTTCTGAGGGTCCACTAAACGGAGCGTGTCTCTGATAACAGCTACTTTCACTTCTTCATCAACAGGGCTTGGGACGTTTTCAAATACTCCAGGAGAAAGCTTTAAATTACAAAGGGAGACAATTATTCCGTATAGAACTAAGGATTATTTATTCCACATTTGCTCAAACTTCATGCATGTCATATATGTTTTAAATACACAATGACAGATTACAAAATACTTCTTAAAGGATACACACGTACCCTAATATTTTCAGTATGATATTACAACAACTTTTGGCAAGTTTTTTCTAGTAAACTGAAATATTAAAAACCAGATTGTTGCCAATATTACCGTTTATATTACGTATACAAACACGAAAAGAAATTATTAGCAATCCCCTAAACGCAATTAAGTCAGCTGCAGGGGATGATGAATAAATGTATTTATGACACAGATGATGGAGAGCTTTCACAATTCCAATAAGTCGTATTTCTAGTGTATAAGATTAGTAATGATTTCAAAGCAGAAAATTACAGCAAACCTTGGAGGTTTTGTATTAGCAGACAGCTTTCATCTTTCAAACAAGGAAAGAAGACCAGAAAAGCAAACCTAAACAATTTCATTCCAATATCACTATCACATCGAAAGGTCTTACCTCTTGCTCATGTTCTATTCTCATGCTGGGGTTTGCATTTACTTCTAGTAACACGGGCTTCAAGTTTTTCATTAGGAGAATGTCAAACCCTAAAATCTGTGCATAAAAAGCAATGTTACCTCAGTTCTACTCACAGTGTTCATCTAGACAATGGTCATCCATATGTCAACATTCAGGAGGAAGAAACATTTGAGGGACACAAGAGAAATAAAGAAATAACTGAGAAACATGCTATATTGATGAACAATAACTGAAACCATTGGTCTTCAATACTAGTGGCTACTTTCACACTGCCCTCAACCCTAAGCACTGCATCTGTCAACACGGAAACTGAGCTCTTATGACAAGTGGGTTTAAAATGACCATCATCATAGCTGCACTAGGAGGATGCAAAGTTTCATAGTTACAACACCTAGAAGATGGAAACGGGAGTGAACAGTGCTACTAATGATGGATACCCATTGGAAATGCTCCACGTATGTTCATGACTAGCAGTAACACTCGTCAGGAGACTGAGATTCATACAGTAAAACTTGAGCAAGAAGGAGTTAAGCTCCAGGCTCACACAACCCTAATCAGCGTATGCACTACACCCAACCACTGATCAGCAGTGTAACTAGAGAAAGCTTTTAGAAAAGGCATTCAACATCCAGAAGATTAATCCATCCATAGAGCTGAGTGCATTTCTGGCGGAAATTCCAACCTACCTGGAAGCAAGTTGGCCCAGGCTTTCCTGCTGGTATGTCAGACTGATAGTAAACTTTCAGTTCTGGTGTCAGTGCAATAATTGTTTTAATCACCAGTGAAATTATATCTGACCACAGCTTTTTGACATCAGCCCCTCTGGAAGACAGTCTGCACAGAATGCTTGAAAAAGTCCTCTTGCTGCCCGTGTTCACATTGTCAGAATGGATGAAATTCCCACTATGGATATTTAGTGAATAGTTGGTTAAGTGCATAAAAACCTGGTGCAAATTTTTTAGAGTGGGTTCTTGATAGGGCTCTGTACAAAATCTAGAAAGTCCATCTTTGGCTATATAAATCTCTAAGGGTTCTAAGGATTTCAGCAAGACATAAAGACGAATGTCAAATTTCAGTTTGTCAACAAGCAGTGGTTTGCAAATATATTCCTGGACCACAGCTGGCCGGCTCTGGATGCTTCCTGTGAATCTGATGTCACTCGGGTCCTTAATGAGGTAGATTCCATCCCCCTGGCACCCTCCATCAGGTTTTACAATAAAAGTGGGCTTCCAGGATGGATCGCTGTCTTTCATCATACGAACCTAGAAGGAAAAGGATTACACTGAAAGACACTAATTGGGGGGAGGAAGAAGGGCTGATACTATGAAAGCCAACCAACTGCATTCACAAAAAAATAAAATGATTACATCACTGTAGTAGTAAAACACCACGGGGAAAAAAAAAGGTAGAAGATAAACAGTGCTGACAAGCACAAAGACAAACAAAAAAAGCGTGAGCAGAGAATTACTAGTACAGATAAAAGGTAATTGTACTTAACAGGTCATTGTATAAACGATTTCAGGAACTTCTGTTTAATGTTTTGCACCAATTTACAGAATGAAACGCTGTGCAGCTCATGAGATCAATTCTATTAGGCACTAATTTATATGAAATTGTAAAGTTAAACTTTTGGGCTGCATTTTGAACGACAACTGACAAAGATAATCATTAACCTAAGGAGAAGTCTCTTATTTATTGAGGTATGAATGCTGGCGAACAGTACCGGAAGAAGGAAACCAGGTAAAAATTTGGCACTGATAATACCTTTTTCCACCACTGAATATTTTTCACAATCAGACACCCAGGGTCAGTAAAACTAGGGAATGTTAACCCATGTACAGATAGTAAGCAAATACCACAATTTTCCTAACAGCACAGAGTTTATGCCTCAGTTACTACCTACCACCACTCCCCAAAATGAAGGGTTTTCTGAATTATACCCAAATTCCCCTCAGGACTGACATGCAATCACTACCTTTCTATCCAATGCAAGATAAAGAAAATTCTACTATGATTTCAACGACTCTTCTCAGTGGCTTTGATCTGTATTAGGAAGCTCTGATCGTAGCACATGACAACGCAGATCCTTTCTTTAGACACGCCCGGCGTGAAACCAGGAAAGGGAGGAAAGTTGGTGCAGAGTCTGATGGCGTTTTGTACCAAATCAAAACCTCTGGATGAATCTGCAAAAGGGCTCCATGCCTGGTCTGTGGTTTCCTCAAGCTAGTGCAGATGTTGTTTCTGCCCAGAGGTTCAGCACTGCTGCGCTGGTTCCGTGGGACGCACAGTGCGCTCTAGTGTGCGAGCTCGGGAACAGCCAACGCCAACACCTACCAGCATCAGGCACGGGCATAGGCAGGAGTGCTTAGCAAAGCCACTGCACACCATATATTCTACTCCTCTCGCTACGAAATGCTTCCAGTTTGGGGATTTCTTAAAAGCTATGTCAAATACTCTTTATTGCGAACACGTGAAATTAAGGGAATCATTCCAGAAAAACATTTTTTTTTTCCACAAGACACACACTGACACCTGACTGTACCGTGGGGGGTGATGGGAGATGCTCCTGCAAGAGAGGAAATAGCAAGCAAGAAATTTTGACACCTACTAACAATCTGTATGCATATCAAGATCATCAAGACAGAAACGGCAAGAAAAAGAAGCATTAAAAAAAGGGGGGGGGGGGGGGGGGAGGGGGAAAGGAAAGGTTAGGAAAGAGAAGCCTTTTCGTATCAGTTTCTTTCCCTAGTGTGTGTGGCCTTTGGATGAAAGATCCTGGTT
>WUAM01000001.1:9126036-9138568 GCA_024336885.1 Actenoides hombroni
TAAGATTTAAGCAGGATATAGGATGGATCTGAATAGACAGTTAAACATGTATTTTAAAAAAATATCTCTTCCTTAGGGGAGAAAAACAATTAATCTGTGATTTCTTTCTTAAATTAACATTTGCTGTGCTGCAGACTGTGCCAAGAACAAAAAAACCTTATTGGATTTTTAAAAGATGTGAAGCAACTGTGCCTTTAGCCGAGCGATAATGGGCTTCTTCACAATGACAACTTCAGGCCCACAGAGCTATTCAAAGAGTGGCTAGCACACTGTTGAGATGTGTGGGGCTGAGGTGAGCTTTCTGCATTACCTTAGTCCTCTGCTCTGGAGCCCGTCTCTTCCAATGGGGACGCTGATTGTGGGCACATCAGTCAGCTGCAGCTCTGACAATGACAAGGCTGGCAGTGCCTGCCAGGTGCCTCGCACCAGCCATTCCTACCGACCACAGCTAGTCTCTAATCTCCACATACCAAACTGTCTTCCGTGCCCTATAATTTTCAGGGTCAAACTTCAGGAGGGCAGTACTGGGAGCGGCGCGTGGAAAGGTGACAGTTTGTGCAGAGCTTCGTGAGCTGGCAGGGCTCAGCACAGGAGCACGAGTACCCGAACGGCGGCGAGGCCAGAGCAGGGGAGCTTGGGAGAATCTCTTGTGGCTCCATCACCAGCTCTCCTCTTGCCCCCACCCCTTAATTTCCCTTTGTGAGCACGGCCTGCTCCCCGCTGCAGCTCTGTCGGTCGCAGACAAAAGGCCAGCTGGCTGCGCTGAATGTGTCGGGATTACCTGTGACTGCACTGACAGGCACCGTGGAGCAGGGAAGGAGATGCCTGCACGCCAGAGACACCACAGCTCTGGAGCAACACAGATCTGCCACCCCAGCAGGGCAGAGGGAAATCCTGGCTCTGCCCTCCAGCTCTCGTGGGCTGAGCAGTTCGACGCTCCTGTGGTTTACCAAAGGCTATAGCTGAACTTAACCGCTCTGAAAAATGTCATTTTGCAAAGGCATTTACAGAAGCATCAGAAAAGCCAGATGACCTTTCAGATTGCTTGTGGTGTTTATTTCAAGGCAGGCAAAAGAGCAGTAAATACTGAGCCAGGAGAGATCATCTCTGAAAGCCCTATTAAGCAGAAGTTTTTTCAAGATAAAACCCATAGCAAGCTGCAAACATTGCAGTAGAGAAACAAACCCAGAACTCTGTCAGTAACAGGGATAGCTGTGGGGCTGCTCCTGGGGACATATTTTGTCTCTGTTCATATATTATTACCCTGAATGTTTGCAGGGACCTCCTTATTAGCTGTCCCTTCTCCTCCTCCCCTCTCCACAGGCGCACAACTTCCCAAAGAAACAACCAAAACAACCTCACAACTCGAAACCACACGCTCAAAAACCAGACACAATTCATGAACCGAATGCTCTTGAGAGGGTGTGACTAAGCTTGGTGAAGCACCCTCCCCACGGAGCTGCCTGTGACAGCCATGCAGGGATGGGCTGTTACCCTGAGGGAGCAACAGACACAACCGGGAGCCAACCGGCACCAAGTCCAGCACCCTGCCCTTGGCTGCCTGAACCGCAGCTGCAGGGCCACATCCAGCACCAGCCCAGGCTGGCCAGACACCAACATTTCTCACCGGGCCTCTCACCCTTTTACTCTGCTGGCTTTTCCTTGCCCTCACCAACATGCCCTTGATGTCTCAGTCTTTCCTCAGAGCTGTGAGCTACACCACTTCTCACCATTAATGGCCTTTTGCTCCACGCACCAGGTGACTGTCCAGGACATTCATGTTTTCCTCATTGCCAAGGCTGAGCTGGCAGCATCCTGCCTCCTCCGCTTGGCAGCGGCGCGGGCAGCGCTCCTCCTGTGTCTGTGCTGCCACGGGTACCACCGCGCAGCACCAACAGGCGCACAACCGGTGTCTGCTTTGGCACACAAGCCTTACAACCCAGCGTAAGGGCAGAGTACAGGCAGTGCAGGGAACAGCACACAGGAGCAGCAGGAAGCTGTCTGCCTGCAGGTCTTCCCTACCAACCCGCGCAGTGTCAGCAGCATCCTGACATTGCACACAAGAGAACAGGCAGCCGGCTCGCAGAAAGCTGTAGGTGTGGTGGTAGAGGCGGAGGTGCTGCCTCCATCTGTGTCTCTGCCATCTGCCTGTGTCTCAGCCCCGAGTAAGGGACGCAGTGGCCCTACAAGGACTGATGCTTACACTGAAACGCTGACACCCAATGCCAGGAGCAGCCGCTATCGCAGCTCAGCCAGGCAGCTTGTTTAGGACTGCAGCTCCCTGTAAGCAGAGCTAAAAGCAGCTGGTGTAGGGTGCAGATTTGAGTGGGTTTACCAGGATTCGACAAATAACTGAGCTGGGCCAGCCAGCCAGAGACAATGGTGTTCCGAGGGAAGATGGTCCACACTGACAAATCAGGCCAGAATCACAAACCTTTTCCAGGAAAGCTAGTTGTTGCACATCCTGGCAACTTCCCAACTCATATGTGCTTTTAGCTACAAGTCTTTTAAAAGTAGGTGTAGTGAGGAATGACAAAGGATGGACAGTCCCATTTTCAGACCCACAGGATTGTGACTTGACTAGCAACAGACACTGCCCTGCAAAGCACTGGTAAAGGCACATCCAGAATCTGAATGAGGTCAGAGGCTCACATCCAACGTTAGAAATCCATGAACTTCTCCCCGACTTTGATAATATTTTCCGAAACACATATTCCTGTCATGCCCTGGGCCAAGAAAATGTAACCAAGCAGGGACTAAATTAACGAGCGACACTGCTTGCTTTGAAGCTGCCTACACCATCAACTTGTGCATCACTTTACAGACATCTCACTGTTCTGTCTTGCAGTACATCGGTAGCTTGGACGTACCCAGGCCCAACAGCCGCGTGGAGATTGTGGCAGCCATGAGAAGGATTCGGGTAAGTTCAAAAGAGCTGAACCCCACCTGGAATAGAAGGTTAAGTTCACGGGGGTAGCTCGGTTGCAGTACGCTGTTCTGCCTTACCCCCCAACCCTTCCTACCTGCAGCTCAAACCTCAGCACGATCAGGATTGTAACAAGCTTCTCCAAAAATTCCCAAGGCGTGTTAGGATAGACCCATCCCCTGCTCCTTGCAAAAGGATCAGTTAGCAAGACTCAAACATAAAATCCTAGCCTTTTCTGAGCAGGTAAGGAGGATTCTCCTTGAAGCCGAGGGATTTATTCCGCCTGTTTGGGTTTTTGTGTGTGAAAAATGAGGTGTACACAATCTGCTCCACAAAAGCGCTTACATTCATTGACAGTTGCAAATATATTATGTTATTATATATTGAAATATCAGTGGCATGGCAGATTTTATGGATGTAAATCCCATCAGACTAGACTTTGTGGATTCTGTTGCTCAGGGAATAATTTGCTGCTTTCCCCCCCCCATCCTCCAATACTATTTTACAGTTTCTGTTCCTCCTCATCAAGTCTGTGCTCTTCCTCCTCTAGCTGTTTATTCTTCAGAGCGGCCTGTGAATGGTCACCAGATGTAGCTGCTGTTAGCAGGGTGGATAGCTTACATCAGCTTCATCTCCAAGCAGTTCAACTGTATCTGCCCCAAAAGGCAGTGCAGCTGTTGTGTCTGGCTGAAGTTTTGCAGGGGTCTTAATTCTGAGGCTGTTCATATGTCTCACATCAGCTGAAGCAGGTTTGAGAGTCTTCCATTTAAAGCTTTGAAGGGATTATCCTATTTCTCCTCCTCCCCTACCCCCAACAGTATTTAACCCACTAATTTTCATTTAGAATAGTGCTTTTTAAACTTAGCCTGTAACTGGCTGGGGAGCTGATGTATTCATCTCCAGCCAAGCTCAGAAATGACATCCCCCCTGCCTTTGCCGGCTCAGACTATTAGCACAGCTCTTGCTCAGAACTCAGGGCAGCAGCAGCAGTTTAAATTGCCTGGTTATTTATGGAACGGGTGAACAACTATAGGAAGCAAAGGCAATAGGTGAGAACTACCAGGGCAGTTTAGATGCTGGTGTAACTATTGGTAGGTTTTGATCCAAATCAATATTCAGCATCCGCTTTGACGCTGCGCTTCTGCTGATCTTTGACTGGATAGCACCCTTGCAAGAAAACAGAGAGCATTTTAATATCAGTTTCTAGAAAGCATTGCACTCTGTTTTCACACCTGCTCTTGCCAGGACAGTGTCTCTCTCAGAGTGGTGGCAGTGCAGTAGCATCCTGAAGTGCCACACGAAGCATGTAGGAAACCGCGCTGCGTTCCTGGATGCCACCAGTTAATCTTAACACACAATATTTTTAAAGTAGGCATCCTGTATTCTATACTGGGCTTTTAATCTTGGAAGCCCTTTCCAAAAAGGGAGGGCTTCCCTTTTCATGTGCTTATTGTACAGCAGGATCTCATTCAGACACTTCCTGGCTGCTGAGCGGAAGATGCTCCTCTATTGAAGATAGTTAATTGGCACTGGTCCTTAATTAGAGCATAAAGAATGAACTGGGAGGTCTTTGAAGAGAATTCTAGTGCATAGAGTACACAACCTAGGAACTGTGGGTAGATGGGGGTTATTTATGTGGCATTCATTTGCATGCAGAGGCTTCATCTATACTAGAGTCTTTCCCATGGACTCTCAGCAGCACCAGTTGCAACTGGGAGGAAATGCTGGAAGACGCCGTTGGTGGAAACCAGTATTTTGCTACCATCTTACTGTCGGTGGTAGTGCCTGTTTGCACTGCAAGAGGGAGAAGGGTCCTGCAGCCCTGCCAAGTGTTGGCGGGGCACGTTTTGCTGCAGCTTTCATCCTTTGTGCACTCCAGTGTTCCACTGAAATTCTCTACTGAAGTGAAAGAGAAAAGTCGCACAGTACCAGCGCCAGCACAACATTTCCTACGCTGCTCTCCCTGCCCTGTGACATGGGGGGAGGCAGCGTGAGCCATCGCTGGAGCAGCCAGCAACACAGCCAGCAGAGCACGGGGCAGCCCAAGCACAGGCAGGCTGTTACTCATCGCTTCTGCCGCTCCAGAAGGAACCTGGGAGGGGGATGAGGAATCACAGCCCTGTGTTTTCCAGGCTCTGTCAGAGCTGGTTACTCTAGTTACTCATTAGTAAATTGATACAAGCTCTGAAACTGCCTTCCCACTACTGCACCTGATTCTGATCTCCAGCCTATGATTAAAAGCGCTTGCGCCGGGGGGAAGACCTCGCTGCTGAGCACTCAAAGTTGTCCTTAAAGTGTGTGGGGAAAGAGAGGGTGGTAAGGGTAAGTAGCAGCTCTAGTTAAGTCTGCTCCTTGGCATCTTCCTATCGTGTGTTTTGTACTGGGCTCTTTTGCCAGTTGCGTGTGAATTATACCAGGGAACCTGGGAGGAGTCGGGTGGTTTTCTCCGCACCTTAGCAGAGCAGTCTGCTTGCAGACTGCAGAGCACACAGGCTGTAGGACATTACCCCCAGAGAGCCTTGAATTACATGTTTTAACATTAGGCTGCTGAAATAGCAATCTGCTCTTCTGCAGTAGGCATTTAAGATGCGCTCTCATAGTAAAGCTTAAATCCATACTCCTAGCACTTTCATAGTAAGGCTTAAGTCCATATTCCTGACTGAATGGATGCTTGTAGGATTGCTAGCAATACTCCATTAGTCACATGTTAGCTTCCCATTTCATAACAGACTGGAAAAACCTTGTCTCATCATGTTCCACGCTTCCACTGGAGGGAATGCAAATGCAATAGGTAGAACAGGGAAGCTGCTGTTCTTAGCTTCCCATTATGCAGAGCTAGACAACTTGAAGTTTGCTAATCCTCCCAGTGGATTATTAGCTGCATACAGCTACCACGTTATTATATGACCATCAGAGTTCAAACTAATCCCTCTACCCCCTCTTGGCCTGGCAGAGGAGGTGATGAAATTAGTCTGCTACTTGAATGAGTACGCTGTGCTGCGACAGGCACATCAAGCTGCTGTTTCTGAGAGTCCAATTGCACAGCTCCCAGCGCAGCCCAGTGTTCCTCACCTCCCAGGAAGCAGCACCGTGCCTCATCTGCTGTCTGCCACTGCCCCAGGCCATCCAGGTCTGGGCGGCTGGCAGCACCCGCTCCAGCTCCTGCACTCAGCGTTCGCGTTCTGGTGGAGCTGGCTTTCTGCTCAAGTGGATTCATCTGCAGATATTTGAGCCCTCTCAGCACTCTGAGGAGCTTATGTACAATACAAGCTTTTTCTTCCTACAGGAGTCAAGTGGTAGCTAATGCAGGAATGTGAAAGTCCTTCTCGTGGACCCAAAGAGCTCCCCAATACAGCAGGGTCCCCCTTTCCCTAGACACACTGCTCCTGGCTGCCTGTTAGTGAACAGCTAACTAGCCAAGTTTTCCCCTTAGCCACGGGAAGGTTCTCATGGCAGTTGAGAGCAAAGATGTTGTGGAGCTCACGCACACTGGAACAGTAACAGGAAAGCTTTGCTAAACATGCTTATGGGTACAGGCCTAGGGCTGAAGATGGGTTTTGTGAAACAAAACATTTCCATGAAACTCCTGAAGTTGCTTGGGGAATCTCTAGGGAATGGCCAGCTTTATGTGAAGGGTCAACAACACATGTCCTGCATCCATTCCCCAGCCTCTGCAGAGCTAGCCCTGACCAGAGGGGACACAGCCTGCTGTTAGCTTCCTGGAGCAACACAACCCTCAAGTCCAGCACTTCATGGCCAGTCAAGCAGCCCTAGTGAAACACTGCTATTTTGAGTAGCAAGTTCTACAAGGACATGGTAGGAGTAAGTGTCAAAGCCTGTCATTCCCACAGCCAGCCTGCTGCCAGCAATTCCCCAAGTCACTCCCTTTAATTACCTTTAAGGCACAGAATCAGTTTCCCTGGAATTTGCACTTCAGATTCTACAAAGCCTAGAAATTTCAGGTCTGTTTGGAAAGTCTAGCTTGGACCTAAGCAGGTATTAACACTCAGAAAGGAGTCAGCTGTTGGATTATTTAGTCATTTCATAAGGGAACAGCCAACTGGTACTGTGCCCATGCAAGCACCGGGGTGAACAAACAGGAGGCAGGCATCCAGACTAATGTGTTTCTTCTGTTACCTCCACATTTCTTAGCCTTAATTTAATTGAGAAGTCTTTTTCCCTAGAGGCCAGTGTGCCAGAGAAGCAGAAACATTTATAAATCCTGACACACATCAGAAATGCCCGAGTTCTCCTTGGCATGAGAACTGGGGTCTCACTTCAGCCTTCCTCTTAATCTTGATCATTCTTGCTGCATCCATATTCTTAAGCAGAGCCTCACTCTGCAATCTCTCCACGTGGTGTTCCAGTGAGGAGGTGCAGTCTGGCCATACTAAGTCACATGGGCTGCCAGATGTCAACTGGCAGTGTTGACGTGTGACATGACATCAGTTTAAATCAGGATGAATAAAAGCTATGATCCTACAGTGCAACCTTGTGAAGCAGAGGCAGCAGGGACAGCCACACAGAACCCGCCTCACCTGCACCCCAGCAGCTCCCAGTCTTGATAGCTGGGCTGGCTTCACACAGCAGCTTACACTTAAAGCCACGCCAGGCTGTAAATCGTAAAGGTTCAGGAGAAGTACGGCTATCATTGAGCTGCTCTTGCTACAGAAGGAGGGGAACCAGGTGGGCAGCTGGCAGTGACCTTGTTTAATTTATCACTGGGGCAGCATTCAGAGATAGAGATGTTTAATAGACTTGTTCATTAGATTCTTCTAGAACACAGCTCCTTCAGTGTTCCCAGGCAGACAGCTTGCTTACTACAGACGAGAAGCTCACCCAGATCACCGCTGCATAGATTCCTCTGATATATTCTGCCTATAAGCCCTGTCAGTGTTGTTATGCTTGGAGCTAAGTTTTCCTGCCAGCTTCATGTTAATCTGAGCTGGAGTTGTGATCAGTACTATAAAAAGATAGAACTCCCAGCTGCTGGGATTCTTGGTTAGACTTCTTTGCAGCCTCTCCCACTATAATGAAGTTATTTGGTTCTCTGCAGCTGAAGCACAGGCTCAGATGTGGAAGTGCAGACTGCTGGAGCACTTGCCCTGCTACAGACCTCTGTAGCTGCATGCCAGGATCTGTTGGTTTTGGATGGGAGTTGGTTCTGCTGCAGTTCCTGGAGGGCTTTTCCTTTCAGCCTCTTTGGAAGAGCATCCAAATGCTCAGCTAATGACAGCCTTGGGCTGCGAAAGAAAACAATCCTAGCTCCTTAAAATATTTCAGCAGTCTTCAGACTGCTGGTGCAGACCTTTCCCTAGTTTCTCAGCTGGGCCATGTCAGTTCACCCAAGGCCTTTAAATAAATAATTGTCATCACGTAGTGACATTGGCTAGATCATGAGGAGCAGTACTGCAGGAGATCATCCCATACTGTGGTCATCATTTACACTGACAAGCAGACAGGCAGACAGCAGAGCTTATAGGAAGACAAGAGAGGACTTCAGAGAGACAAGCTTCCCCAAGTCTGTACGTTTCTCTTCCTCCTTAATACCAAAAGGACAATGTCTACCCCGAAGTCTGCTTCAAGAGAGCATCTTTTTCTAGGATACCTTCCCTGCTTCTCTAGAGGGCCACACAAGGCTTGCTTACACTGATACAGGTTGGACAGAGCCCCCAAGGAGAGAGCAAGGGTCTGGGTACCCGAACCAAGCAACACACAGGCATGTACAGACTTGCTCTGATACCTTTTGCAGAAAGTCTGGTGTCAGTTTTGGCTCTTCTTCAAAGCAGAGGCCTAGGAAAGGCTCAGGCAACTTCACACAGCCAGTACATGATTGGACTGTAGTCAATACTCCTCAGCACAGCCTGCAAGTCTACGCCCCAAAAAACCTAAGGAACCTGCACTTGTGACTTGGAAGGAGATTTACAGGAGATCATGAATGGCTTTGTGCCCTCTGCCTACTGCCTGGATCTTTCTGTACTTGTGTCTCCCCATCCTGCAGCCCACACACCCTTACCTGCCATCTGCCTTACTAAGGGAGGATCCCAGTCAACAAAACAAAGCTACAGGCACAGAGAAGTCTCTCAGACAGGCAGGCTGAGAAAGCAGAGATCAGCACAAGGGCATCAAGAGTGGAGGAGATGACCTGGCTCAAGGCATCACTGCCACACAACCCTTCTCTTCCCCAGGCACCTACCTGGTGCCCCAAGCAGGGCTGTGCCCCACTGCCCACCCCACCTGCAAGGCTACTCAGCACCAGACACTGTGGTCTCAGAAACACCAGATACTCCCAGAGTCCCACCCATGAGAAGCACCTGAGCCAGTTTAAGGCTTCTGCCACACAAGATTAAGCTAATTGGTTTTACCTTTCCAGGCCCTAGCAAAATACAGCAAGTGTTTTCAGGATAGTAATTAAGTGTTAATTGCAGCTAAGTTTAGCCCTAATGCCTCATTAGTTTGTTTTCCTCTATTTGTTGCAGCCATAGCAGAGTCTCCTGCACAGGTACAGGGACCAGGCTGGCCTTCCCAGGAGGCAGAGCAGTCCTGCAGCATCCTACCTGAGCCATGCCAGGAAGCCTCTTACCTCCTCCCACCTGAGAGGAGGAGATGTGGGTGTGCAGACAGAGACCCTTAGACTTGAACACTCTAATTAACATCCAGGCAGCAGCTCTGCAGGGGTCTCTGGTGTGCCCAGACACACATGTTGGCCCATTTTCATAACACAGTGGATTTTGCATCCCTTCCTCCTACACCTTTGCTAGAGCCTTCACCACCCCAGCCCCCTAGCAGCTTCTCTGCCCTCTCCCATGCCAGAGGGTTAGTTAGTGGGTTTAACAGGGGCAGGCAGTACCAAAA
This sequence comes from Actenoides hombroni, assembly GCA_024336885.1. Taxonomy (NCBI): domain Eukaryota; kingdom Metazoa; phylum Chordata; class Aves; order Coraciiformes; family Alcedinidae; genus Actenoides; species Actenoides hombroni. The sequence goes on from WUAM01000001.1 coordinate 9,135,818, forward strand.
CTGTACAGTGCCCTGCTCTACTGAAAAGCATTTTCCTGTTGCATGCTGCAAACAGCACCTGAGTTTGGCTCCCAGGGTCTGTTTGCTGGTCTTTAGGAAGATAACAGACCCAACAGAGATGCCACTGGGAGAAGCCACTTTACATTAGGAGATGACAGCAATGTTACTGGTCCTACCTTTCTGCAGCGTGGACACTGCCAGGAAGCTGAGGGAGGAGATGAGCCCTTGGGCAGAAGGTCTGGTGAGAATCCTCTTCTCTGGGCAAAATAAGGAGCCTCAGCTGGAGACTGCAGGACCACCTCTCACACAGGCAGAGCTGGAGACTCACAACCACTCAGCCTTTCCTTACCTACCTCCAGGAAGAGTCTTCCTCCACTGAGTTTTATAGCCTCTCCCCTTTCCCAGTATGCCCTGCAGCCCTAATGCACTGGATGGGACAGGATCTCCCAGAGGTCCTTACCACAAAGGCGCAAGAACAGGGGAAGGGTGGGGTTGGAAGGATGGGTGATGCAGGTGCAGCTCCTCTCTACACGTGTTCTCCAGTCTGTGGTCATCTTGGTAGGCTCAGGTGTGTTTCAGGCATATGCTGCTTTATTAGCCTTACAGAAAATTTAATTTTCATAAATCAAAGAATGGGCTTTTACAATGTAGATGCTGCTATTCTAGAAGAATTGAGCCTGCTGTGTCTCAGACCAACTCCAGCTCCTTTTATGCAGTTTCTGCTCCTTGTATTACCATAATGCAAAAGGGAGAAGCTCTTAAGGAGATGTTTTTGCAGTGGTGTCATGCACAGTGTTTCTAGGCAGCATTGTGGGGCTGTGGTGGAGAGCTGACTATGCTCTGCTTGTAGATCTTGAGTGGGAGGAGAGGAATAACCACCTCTGAGATTACACAAAAATCCATCCTTCTGCTCACTGCTTGAGGATGTCTCACCCCACCACAGAGCTCTGATTTATAGTCTCTTGCAGTTTTCCAGCCTGCTCCTCTCCAGTCCTAAATCACCTCTGGAATTCTTGCCACAGAATGATGATTAGCTATCTTCTGCCACTTCTGAGCAGGAATGTGTGGGGACTGCTCTAGCTGTGAGTACAAGCCACTGGAGGAGATGACAGCTTACAGCTTTTTTCAGTGGCCACATGCTATATAACCTAATATTTGAGGAGTAACCAGAGGTTATAGATGCTTCAGTTCATACGCTTTGTGCAGAGAGTGTGCTGTGTGTGATTGATAACAGATGGATGGAGGGATCAGTCAGTGAAATCTGTCATCTCTAAGCAACAGCAACCTTTCAGTGCCTTCCTCAGTGCAGAGAACTGGGTAGCTTCTCCAGTGAGGGGGTGGAACCAGTAAGGCATATTAATATTGTTTTGCATAAGAGTCATAGTGGATTGGAGTTTAGTTGAAGGCTAATAAAGTTAAATTAAAATGTTAGTACTAAACAGAACAAGACAGAGCTTTTTGTCTGATGGCAATTCTTGTCAATGAGGCAGGTACCTTTTAATTGTAAAATAAAGTGGTTTTAACAGTAATATCGTTGTATTACTGGAGCATTTGATTTCACTAGCTAAAATATCAGCGTATGAGATCTCTGCAAAGCTTTTATCTAGCCTGAAATAAAGTAGCTTTTTTTTTTAACAGTTCTGTTCCTGGTCAGAGTATTTCAGAGATGAAATAGAATGGCTTTCAAATTAGATTCTGGTGTAGAACAATCATCCACGACTCAAAGCTGCTGCTTTATTGGTGTCTGAAAAAATGCAGTTGAGATGGTGAGTGGAGCGGTAGCGAGCACGTTGGGTCAGCCTGTTAACGAGGAGGTGCCTTAATCCAAGTGACAGCTGCAGGGGCAAGGACACAGCAACCCGGGCTGCTCACGGTGTGGAGTGTGGCTGACACCAGTGCACACCTTGATTCCCACGGCAGCAGCTTGACACGGTTCAGGAACAAAAGAGAATGGTCCATGAAAATACAAACGTGTAAACCTGGCCCATGGGTGAAGCTAACTACACGCAGGGAAAAATCAAAAATACCAGCTTATAGCTGTGGTGTCACCCCATGCTTTGAGCTCAGCCTTTCTGGCTCTTAGGTTGAGTGTCCACACTGGACACGGGAGGAAGGCCAGATCTAGTGCCACAACAGCAGATACCTTTGGAGATGCTGTCCGGATTTTATCCAATGCAAGGACACTTTGTACTTTATGGATCGGTGCTGGGAGGACAGGGACCCTGAGGGACCATGACCACAGAGCAAAATTCTGCCTAGTAAAGTGAGATTTGCTAACAATAGCTTCATCCTACGCTTGCTTGCTTCATTCTGCCTTTGCTCTGAACCAAATGAGACTTGAAAGCAAATGGAATCAGAGCTACTTAACATAATGCTTTGACAAGCTACTTCATGTATTCTTCAAAACATTCTATGTTTTGACCAAATAACTCTATGATAAACTACAGAATAAAAATCCTGAATGGGTCCCTGGAGGGAAGGACACGTTGATGAGAGCAGGGATTTTCCAAAGGCATTATAGAATGGTTTCCTTTCTTTCCTGCAGCAGTGATTAGATATTCTCTAAATGGGCTTTCCCTGGGCCAGATGGGTGATTTGGACTAATTGGCAACCGCCTGACTGTTTTCAGGACACTCGAGTCGCTTCCCCCTTCCTCCGTCCTTCTGTCACTGGCTGCTGCCACACGCTGGGTCTGCAGGAGGGGAGGATGTGGCCCCTGGCATTGCAGAGGGCACCGCAGGCCAGGGCCCC
>WUAM01000001.1:9140390-9157874 GCA_024336885.1 Actenoides hombroni
GGTCCTGCTCTGGCAGGGGGGTTGGACTAGATGATCTTTCAAGGTCCCTTCCAACCCTCAGCATTCTGTATGATTCTGTACCCCTCAGGTGTGACCAACGCCTGCCCAGGGGCAGCCTGGCAGGGGAGGAGGAGCTCCCTTCTGTCCTCACTTCTGCTGTATTCCAGAAACACACGAGATACCAGAACTCTCAGGCAGGTTTTAAAAGACGTCTGTGCCCTGCATGTTGTTCAGAACAACCCAGAGTCCTTCTGAAGTCAATGGGAATTAGGAATCATGTGCTTTAGAAAATCCCTCTTAATAGCTGCAGCTAAACATCGGACCTGGCTGCTGATCGTGCTAAGGAGGCAGGAGCTTCCAGTGCTGCCCCCCAGACCTTACACACACAGTCAGGGTGGCCCCACGGTGACTGACCTCATCCAAACTCACTGGCCCATCCCTGGCTGGCATTGCTGTACTGTTGGTGCTCTCAGATCCAGACACATCCTCTCTGTGCAGCACTCAGGGGCCGACTGTAAGTCACCGGGCTTTCTGTAAGACATGTTTTCTCAAGCAGAGCTGTTGGAGATCAATAGTATTAGCAGCTACACAGAGAAGAGTCTCCTTGCCTGGGAATAAAGCAGATTATTTCAGTCCCTGACTGTCTCAGACCAGTACATAGCAAGGCTGTTCTTCAACATTGCTGGTGTAGACAGGTAGAAAGGTTCAGCTACACCCAGGGCTTGAGCTAACAGAGTTCTCTGCTCTTTGGAGAGGAAAGCCTGACAGCACCTACCAAACGAGGTGTGCAACCCAGGCTGCACACAGCAGCACAGGAGGCAGCTCAGCATCCCTCCCGTTTCCATTCTGGTCTAGTTTGTAATCAAGTACTGTCTCTGAATGCAAATGGAGATCAAATCTCCGTTCTAACTTGAGTTCTGCTTGCTCAGAGATAGAGGTGCCAAGCCCAGCTTCCTACCTCTGCTGTAGATATGCAAAGAAAATGCTAATTTCCCTAGTGGGTGGCTAGGAGAAACCGCAAGACAGAGCTGGAGGACAGCACCCAAGAAGCATATGGGGTGTGATGGCAAGTTTAGAAGCCAGGAGATGGCCCATCCCTGCAGCATTTACCAAAAGCAGGTGTTTGCTGTTGAGAAGCTACATCTGCCTAACTAGATTCCTCCTTCTCCTTTGGATAAGTACCAACACTGGCCAGACACGCTCAGCATCACTCTCCTCTGCAGTCTGAAGTCACGGAGGCTTTAAGTTCCCCCTTTGGACACTTGGGCCCTCTCTCCTCTGCCTTCTGCATCTTGCCCTCCCCTGCCTGTCCCGAGCCTGGGCGCTTCCTCCCAGTGCCCGCCCGCCTCTCTGCCTGCCAGGGTTTGCCACCCCACTTTGCTGGGACTACCTGCACTAGAACAGCAGCGTTACGTAAACGTGGAGGGAAGCGTTGCATTATTTAGAGGTCTGAAATCCCAGCTCCTGCCTTTGTGAGTGAGACTAGGACTCCTCCCCATCTCTGTGCTGGCCCCTGCCAGGGCCCTGGTTAAGCATCCCTGCAGCCCCCACCCAGCCCCACCATGCAGGTCCTGCCTGGCTCCCATGGCCACAGACTGCTTATGGTCTGAACGGGTGCTCTGCTCCCTGAGGAGCTATCACAAACCTTTCTGTGAAGAGCCACAGCAGAGCTAAACATTGGCTTTCTGGTTTTATTCTCTCCAAACAAGCAATGAACACCAGCTCCCAGGGACAGAGCAAAGCCATCCCGTTAATCACCCCTGTCCCAGCTCCCCATCCTGCTTCTGGGGGCATCAGCTCCTCTCTTCCCTGTCTGCCCAGTTGAGCCATGACACCAGAAGCAAGCAAGGAGCATCTCGCCTGCTGCTGGGCTTGCACAGCTGGAGGTGCTGCCATCAGAGGCCTGGCAGGCTCAGAGGGAGGGGTGAGAAGGGATCAAACATGTAACAAGGATTTTGGAGCGAGCAGCAGAAATCCTCAGTTGCTCCCTGCTCAGGCCAGCGCCTGGCAGCCTGGCTGGGTGCTGAGTAGCTGTCACTTCGCAGGGGACAACTGTAACCAGAACAACTGCAGGAACGGAGTAGAAAATGAAGGTCCTGGCTTTGTGGTTTAAGACCCCGACACACGAAATGCTCCGTCACCTTCGCGCAGCCACACAGGGGGGCTGAGGCCTTTTCCATGGAGCTCTGAGCCTGCCACAGAGTCCTGGCTCCTGCTCCTCTGAACCCTGCTGCTCAAACATCGATGAACGAGGTTGAAATCAATTCCATCTCCTAACCTGCCTCTTGTCCTACATACCAGACTGGGGGGCAACTAGGTTATGAAACGTCGTGTGTACAAACCCAGGACCCTCTGTGAGGCCCCCTGACACTGACGTTTAGAAGGAAATAGAGGATTACTTGAAGGTGTCATGGTGTGTAATTGCAGCTTTGCTTCTGGGGGTTATTTCAGGTGAATCTGACCTGCTTCTAATGAAATTAGCACTTTTTATCCGCAGTAACCTCACAGCTCTGAGGCAAGGACCATTTTCCTGCTCATACGCTCTCGGTAGCTAGTACACAAGACTCTGTTGGGGTGGGGTCCCAAGACACTACTTCATTACTGAAACTAATTAATAATCCAAAGCACTGCAGACGGAAAAGGTAATTTGTTTTTTCCTGAGAAGTGAATAGAGGTAGAGAGGAACATAAAACCCAGCTTCCCTGTGAGCTGGGGTTGGCCTGCCCTGGTGAGGCAAGGCTTGAAGGGCCGTGTGTGGGAAAGCTCCCTATTAAACCTGGGGACAGCGGGGGGGTTCCTGCAAGTGACAGTCACACAATGATGCTTTTGTCAGAGAGGCACCAAAGGCCAGATGATGTCACCTTGCACTGGGCTGGGAGGCTGCTTGTGCCTCTAGGGATGGAGCTCAGCAGTATTGCAGTATCTCTATCAGGGAGGAGGCCATGAAAAGGCTGGGTTTGTCCCACCCTTGTATAAAAGCAGGCGTGGCAGCTTTGTTCCAGAACAAGCTGCCTGTTTTCAGAGGTGGATAAAACTAATTAAAGAGTCACTGCCAGCACTGGTCTCCCCACCTCCTCCCATCACCTGCAGGAGCTCTGCTCTCCTTTTTGCTCCACAGCTTTTTGACTGGCCCAGAGGAATATCTGAACTCCAGCTGTGTCCTTTGCCACCTCACCTTTAGGGGGAAAGATCACACTATCCTTAAAAGCTGCCTGAGACTTCCAAGAGTCTGAGACTTCTCAAGGATAAGATCTGTTGAAAATGGGGAGAAAGGGGATGAAGAGGAAGCCCTCTGTTAATGTGTCCATATGAATGCTTTGCAGGACCTCAGAAAGCAGAATTTCTCAGAAGGCAAAGGAGACCTGGATAAGTCAGCTCCTGCCCTTGCCTCCCCCTTACCTGACCAACCTCCAGCTGCTGCAGCATCCCCACAGTCCCTCTCCCAAAACAGTGCTTGGGGGCTTGTTTGCCTCAGTCTCTCCACAAGTCCTCACTCCTCCCAGGTGACAGGCAGGAGAAGTCAGGGATGAGAGCAGGCAGGGTATCTGCAAGAGGACGCAGAGGGCACGCAAGCTGTTTGGCTGAAGCAACCCCTCAGTGCTTTCTTACATTACAAGAGGAGCCCTAAAGCTGGTTTGCAGAAGTGTCCAGAGAGCCCAGATCCACAGGTTGCTCGCCTGTTATCCACAAACTGCTTCTCTGTGGCTTCCAAAACCCTGGCAGGATGCTGGCACTTGGTACTGCTTCCTAAGGGATTATTTTTTCCCCCTCTTAGACTTGGAGCACTGCCGTGGCTTCTCACACATCACCTCAGAGCACCTCCAAAGCCAAAACAGGACTTAGCAGGAGGCAGCCAGGCCAGGCGTGCCCAGCATTGCTGCTGAGGCTAAAGAGCATCCTAAAAGGAGACAAAAAGCCCCCCCATTGCTGCAGCAAGCCGAGACAGCCAGGGCCAGCACAGGGAGCACGGGGCTGAGCTCACCTCCCCTTCTCTAGTTACTGGCACCTTTCGAGAAGCTACTTTTGGAGCTGCCCTTGTGAGCTGAGAACTGGCTGAACTGATGAAGTGTCCTCATGCTGGCTGAGGGCTTGTGGGGCACAGGTCCAAGAAGACCTGCAGATTAGACCAATTAAAATAGTGCTGACAATGCCAAACAGGAGACTCCCCAAATGCAAATATTTTCTTAGTTTAATCCAGGTTTTTTTTGCTATTTCCTCCACTGCCTTTCACAAACACACCCCCTCTTCCCCCTCAACCCACAGCACTGATCTGCTCTAGTTGCTGTGAGTTTGGGCATTAGTGAGGGGTTTGGCCAAAGGACCCCCCCTCGATGAGGTGTTTGTGCACCTCCTTGCAGCAAGGCAGCTGTGAGGAGCCACATGCTGCCCTGGGGTCAGAGAGAAACAAGGGGGGCTTTGCTCCCTCATGGAGGAGGGGCTGGAAGCCAACCACAACACGACTAGCAGGGGACTCTCCAGCCAGGGCCCCATCCCATCATACCTGAGCAAGATGAGCGGAGCAGACCCTGGGTGGTAGCCAAGTTCAACCCAGAGTTCAGGTCACCAGGCAGGTCCACGCTGCTGAGACAGACCTGAGGCCAAGCTGGGAAGTCAGTCTTCACATTGGGATCAGCAGATCCATGGCCAAGTGTGGCTGGAGCTGAACAGGAGACCAGCACTCCCACCCAGGAGCTCCAAGAAGAAGGTGAAAGCCCAGGGCTGAGCTTAAATGGAGCCCCTGTGCCCGTGGGTGTGGGTGTGGGTGGAGGCCCCAGGTGAGACTGGTCAGGACCATTAACATCTCTACACAATTAGTGACTGAAGTGGCCAAAGTAGAAGAGCCAGAGGTGTTAGCACAACTCACCGAGAGATGGTCCTGGCAAGGCAGGCACTGGAGCAGGAGGACTGTCCTCCAGCTCCAGCCAAGTGCTGGGACTCCATAAACCTGGAGTCCATCCCCTGTGCCTTGGTCAGCCTTGCAAGTACCGCTGCTTCCCCTTCCCAGCTCTCAAGGAGCAGTACCCACCTGCCTGACCAAGCCAGTGGGGGGAAGCAGATGATTTTGTGTACCTCAGATATGGTCTGCTGGGGACACTTGGAGCACATAGGCTGGATTTTCCCGTTAACCCTTTCATCACAGCTATGGCACAGGTCGTCTCCAGCTCCTGCACCTGAGCAGCATCTGCAGATCTGTCACACACAGGGCTCCAGCTCTGGGCTGGCTGCAGCGACCCTGTCCATAACTCATCTCTGGCTGGTCTGTCCTGTGGTGCTTGTCTTGCCACAACTAATCAAAGCTTAGTCTGTCAGCAGGTCTCTGCAGCTCAGGCTGTGGTCAGGTTCATCAGTGTGCTGTGCCAGGGACCCTGCTCCTGCTGCCCACGTCTCCTGGGGGTTATTTGCATGAAGTGCTGGGCAGGAAGGGACCAATTCAGAGGAGTCTTGGGGAGGAGAGTGTGGTGGGACCTTTTGGTGGGCGATCCCAGGGGTCCTGACCCCTGCGGATGGTGCTGAGAAGGACAAAGGCACAGTGCCAGTCACCAGAGGTTGCACTCGAGCAGGACGGGGACAGAGAGGGTTACGCTCAAATGTTCAAACTCAGCCCTTCACCAACCAGCTCCCAAGAACTGGAGGAGGAGAGCAGGGGATCACTGGGCCAGCGGGGGCCTGCAGCCACAGGTAGGGTCTGGCACAGATAGTGGACCCCACCACCGACTGAAGCTGTGTCCCAGCACCCCAGGCTCAGCTCCAGGGCTGGAGCACAAACCAGCAAAGGCTGTCCTGAGTCACTGGAGGAATGAGGGTCCTGCGGGCTCTGGAGTGTGGCCTCGCACTAGCTAAAGCAATCCCATGGGATGAACTCTGGTCACATTTCCTTGCTGCCCTTCCGAGGACACCCAGAAACCCAGCGGGGCTGTGGTAGCTCCTCGGCCCCCTCCCGCTCACTGCGTGGGGAGCGGTCTGCGGTATCTACAGAGAATTTGTTGGATGGTGGAAGGAGCTAATTTAAATGAGAAAAAAAGACTTTGGGGACATTGCCAGCATTCTCCTTGCCTATTGTACTCCCCCTTCGGTTTCTGCTTTCCACCGAACAGTTTTATGTTTCCAAGGATCATAAATTCTCATTTTTCCACTGGGCGGGAGGTGCACTCCTGGACTCCACCGCTTCCTGCGCCGCTTTTGTGTCCGTGTTGCCCAGTTACTGCAGCGCAGCCCCAGACTATGCCCGGCCACATTCACCCCGGCCACGTCCCTGGGAGCGCACGCCCCGCCGCCGGGCACCGGGAGTTCATAGGATGCAGACAGGCACCTGCTTCCCAAGGGGAACAAAGGCAAGGCCGTAACCCAGCGGTTTCCAGCCGGAGGGCTGCGGCCGAGCGGTGCCCTGCTGGGGCTGTCTGAGGAAGGTGTGCTGCGATGCGGAAGGGGCCGCGGTGAGCGGCGGGGGGATCGGAGGCCGGACCGCAGGCTGTGGGAACTGACCCCGCTCGCTTGTCGGCGCGGAGGCGGCACGCAGCGCTCGGCTGAGCCGCGCTTGCCGGGAGAAGAGCTCAGGAGGTTTCTGTAGCATCACTTCCAGGTGGCAGCACTCCAAGCCTCAGTAATTCAAACAGTAGTCGAGATAATGCCGCGTTCTCGTGCTGTGCAGGTCAGTTTGGTTTGAAATTAATTACATTCCTGAAGTTGAAATACTTGGATTCGTAGAATCCTAGGATCACAGGCTGGTTTGGATTGGAAGGAACCTTCAAAGCTCATCTGGTCCAACACCCCCTGCAGGGAACAGGGACATCTGCAGCTGGAGCAGGTTGCTCAGAGCCCCGGCCAACCTCACCTGGAAGGGTTCCAGGGATGGGGCAGCCACCACCTCTCTGGGCAGCCTGGTCCAGGCTCTCACCATCCTCAGCACCAAAAATTCCTTCCTTCTCTCCAGTCTAAATCTCCCTCTTTTAGTTTCAAACCATCACCCCTTATCCTGTCACTACAGGCCCTGCTAAAAAGTCTGTCCCCATCTTTCTGCCAGGCCCCTTGAAATCCTGAAAGGCCCCAAGAAGGTCTCCCCAGAACCTTCTCTTCTCCAGGCTGAACACCCCCAAGTCTCTCAACTTCTCTCTGTAGCAGAGGTACTCCAGCCGATCATGATGAGTACCTGTCAGCATGACTTTCATTCCTAAAACAGCTCTCACGTGGTATCAGAGGTTGCCTAGTGCAGCAGGAAGGATGCTGCCCACGCGGGTGGGATGCAGCCATGTGCCAGCCTGGGAGCAGGAGCAGGGACCGGTGGGTGCTGCTGGGGTGCCGCTGCCCAGAGCCGAGCAGATTTCCATCCCCTCCTCATTGCCATGCTCCCTGTGTCCGTCTGGCGGGCGAGCTTTGGGAAGGGGCTGGGACTGCTCTTTGTGGTGGGGTTGTTTATGGACACATCCATCCTGCAGCCTGCCAGGCCGGGCTGGGCCGGGGTGAGGGGAGCCTGGGGGCAGGACAGCGGGCCAAGGGCTGGCCAGGGAATTTACGTCTGCAGGAAGAAGTCATCCATCGCCCGTGGCATCTTCCTTTGGGCACGCAAACAAAGTATGTACTCAGCAGCAACAGGGAGTGCCGATGTACCCCTGTCTCCAAAAGCCAGGGAGCCCCTGCCTTGATTTCCCGGAGCGCAGCGGGCTGTGCAGCAGCGAGCAGCACGGGAAGCGTGGCAGGGAGCGTGTCCTGCCTCTGCCCGCTCCCTCAGCTCTGGCCCTTCCGCTCTTTGTTCAGGAGGAAGATGCATTTTTTTTGGAAGCAGCGGCTGCCGCCGAGACCTGCAAACTCTCTGTTTTATGACAGTTTTCATTTGCATAATGAAGGCCCTGATACCTTCAGTAATTAATCACATGAAGAATTGCTTCCTTGAATAACTCTATTCATGCAAGTTGTTCTTAGTGCTGGAAACTGCCTATGATTTCCAACGTGCATTAGCCCATCTCTTTCATCAGCAGATGGAAGCTGGTAAATGCATGTGTAATTTATATCTGCTTGGGTGGAATTAGCAGATGAAATATGCATTACACTGCGCCATTAACATTTCTAGGCATACAGTCTTCAGCTCTGGGGTAAGTTAATATTACATGCCAGCAGTGTGTGGGACCCTATGAACGGCAAGGACTCGAACACGGGGATTTAAAAGCGGAAAGAGAAAGTATTCCAGGTCAGACACATCAGAAATAGAATTAATGAAGCTGCTAAATTAAATGAGATGCATTGCCCTTTTTCAACCTGCATTTTTTTTTTTAATCAAATGTCCCATCTTGTCTCCACAGCTGAGGGAGCTGCCAGGCTTTGCCGGCGGAATCGCCGCTTGTAAGGGCAGCTCCAGACCCGTTAACACCCGGGAAGCTTTCCCCCTAGGATACAGCCCAAGCAGCAGGAGAATCATGATTGCATCTCGGGAGGCAGCAGAGCAGATGAACGCTGCTGTGTGGGTTGGGATTTGTCAGTAACCTTGACAAATTTGGGGAAGAAAAAAAAAAATCCACATCAATTCAATAGTAAGAAAGAAAATATCAGTGACTAGACGATGCTCTCCGACGACAGCGCCGGGGTAGGCAGGAGCCTCGCGCTCAGGTTGCTGTTGGTTTAGGCAGGAACATCTTTATAGAAGATGAACTCTGCTCTCTTGGAGTGCGGTTTTCATGTGCTTTTTTGTCCTCATATAAATCACAGTTAATTAAAATACTGATTCCTGCTCGATAAGAAGCAGTTAATTGACCGAAGCTGTATCCCGTCTGCCTCTTGTGTGTAGAGGAGCGAGAGCCCCATCTGGGCCGGTGCGGCACGGGGCCTTCACCCAGCACCGCTGCCCGGAGCTCAGCGCTGGCGCCCAGCCGGCGATCCTGCCCCCGTGCCAGCCTGCCGCTCCTGCCCCAATGGGATTTTCACCCTTCAGAAAGGTTTGGGGGACCCAAAGACTTTTACCTGTTTTCAGGCCGTGGGGAGTGTGTGTTGGTCACTTGCAGGGGCTCTGGCGAGGCTGCAGCAGCAGCGGCCACGAGCTGCGTGGAACGAGCAGATCCGGCAAACTCATGGGCATCCTTCCTCGCTGGCAATGCTGCAGCAAAGGGCCTCATCCTGAGCAGAGCCTGAGGGTGCTGCCTGCAGATTGCGAGGGTCAGAACCGCTTCACATGCTGCATGTGAGGTGTGCATGTTGCTGGGGCAGGGGAGAAGCTCCAAGCCCTGCTCCCACCTGCCCCGTGTGCCTCCCCAGCACCAGCCCAGGAGAAGGGCAGAGTGTACTGGGCAGCTCACAGCAGCTGTACAGGCTCTGTACCTGTCCCAAAGCCAGGCTGGGGTGGTACAGCGTGGGGAGGTAGCTGGCTGGAGTTCCCTGTGCTCGCAGAGACTTGCCATCACTCCTGGCAGCACCCGGGGATGCGCCGCTGCTGCTGCTCCCGATTGTTCCTTTCTGTCCAAAAGAGAAAGAAAAGGCATCTCTGCAAAATCCAGACTTGGACTTTGCTTAAAGCCTTTGAGTAAAGAGCCTTGTTTGAATGTAATTGCACCCCTGTTGCTACAAGGGGAAAATACGCTGTATTGCTCTTTTTCTTGGAAAGCTCGGCTCGTATTTTCCCAGCCATTTGTGCATAAAGAAAGATAAATAGCTCTTTAGCGGGCAGAACAATCTATCCCGGTTTTATTGACATTCATGCAAGCAGACAAGGAGAAACAGTTTGGCGGTGCTGAGTGTAGGGGAGGGGGAAGCTCCCCCCTGGCAGAGCTGGGTAGAGCTGGGAGCACCCAGCAGAGCTGGGCTGGGGGTGCTGGGGCCCTGGAGGACAGCGGGTGGGAGAAGCTCCCGGCGCCAGCCCCACAGGGGTCTGCATCTCCCAGGGTCCCCCCGGCCCGCTGCTGGCTGTGGGGTGCCCTCGCCCCCTCACCCCACACTTCACGCCTCCCTGGAAATAAAAATACATGTGTAGCAAATTTAGCTCAGGCTTCACATGCAGTGGTGCTATAGATAGATTTTTTTAAAGAGCTTGTCTCAGAGTAATAATTCACGGGGAGATCAAAAGGCTGTGGTTTAATCTGGGGTCTGTCTGATACCATAAACCTTGCTGAGCGCTAAGAATTCAATGAGCAGCATCAAAAGCCTGATGAACATGAAAGCCACCCAGTTTTCTGCCTGTAAGGCTGGTGGGGCTTACAATGGGTGCTGAGGAGATGGAGAGACGCGTATCTTCATCTGCAGTGCTTGGGTGCTGCGCTGACGTGGAGCCACACACGGAGTCCTTCGGCTTCAGGCTCCTGAAAGAGGTGCCTGCGCTCCCTTAACATCTCAATTGCTACCTGCGTAAAGAGATAAGATTTCTAATTAGATGTCTAATTACTCAGCGTAGGTCGGCTTCAGGCTGCGCTCCGCCGCTTGGCATCGCCTCCTGCTCCGTGCCTGCGAATCGCGCCGACTCTCCAAAGCGACGTGGCAGAGGCATCCCAGGAGAGAGCGGAGGCTGGCGATGGAGCAGGGGCACCTCCCGTTCCCCATGAGCCTCTCAGGGTGGCACAGAGCTCCTTGGGAAGGCTCGGTGGGTGGCTGGCTGTCCTTGGGGGGATGGGACATTGCAGAGGGGGCTGCGTCACCCTGACACCTTAGCAGGAAGAGCTTCCAAGATGCTTCCAGTTTGAGAAGCTGATGGAAGGTACGGCCAGACCCCAGCTGCAGCCTGTACCAGCAGGCACTGGGGTCCCCATGATGTCCTCCCCGTTGACGAGTCCCAACTCCATTACAACACTGTTGGCATTATTAGACTATTAAAACGGGAGATTTGTAACCTCTGCTTTCCATCTATGGCGACTGTACATCGAGTTAAGCCAAAGGATTTCTTTTTAAACAGCTATGTGGTGGCTGTTACTGTAGCTGCCCTGACAGGGAACTGCAGATATATCGGGATCTGGCCCAGGAAAGCTGGATTTCAGGCAGGGACTGTGAGAAATATGGGCTATCGAAACGCAGTATTTGGAAGCCAAAAATAGTGCCTCAAAGGGGGCCAGTAAGGATCAGCAGCGTAAAGAGAGGTCTCCAGAGTGAGAAGGCTCTGCCGTGCTTCTAGCTGCCAGCAAAAGCAACATTTAAAAGACAGCAATTTAATTTTTAACGCAAATGGAGGTGAGCTCAGACTGCAGACACCTGCAGGTGAGGAGCTGGGTTTTTCTCCAGAGATACCAAGCCCACAGAGGTTAACGAGATTATGTAAATGACTGAGGTGTAATTGCATTATTGCCACCCATCTGGCCCTCCCTGCAATTCATCCGTGATTTTCTATTCCCCCTGCACTGCAGTGCTGACACCCAAGGGCACCGGAGATGCCATAAATCACTGCTTGCTCTCTGCTGCAAGTGCCATCTCCCCATCGAGCCTCCAGTGCAGGGCCCTGCTGGACTAAGTGTGGCCAACACATCAGGAAAGTTCTACCTGGATCCGAGTTCACGGTCTCTGGATGTGGTCCAGAGGACAGAGCTCCACTTGTCCTCTCCCAAGGGATGCTCCTGACAAAGCCAGGATCCTGCCCCGCGTCCCAGCTATGGCAGCAGGTCCTTCCCAATGTGGATTTTCTTATCAGGAAAAACAAATTCCCACTTCCCTGGGCAGCTGGGATTAAACACAGACCTGATGCTTTCCTGTAAAGCAGTACCACCACACACTGGCCCAGGTACACCCAACACTACCTCTCTTCTAACCTGGGTTTTTCTTCCCATCAGTATGAATTCAAAGCCAAGAATATAAAGAAGAAGAAAGTGAGCATCATTGTGTCCGTGGATGGGGTGAAGGTGATCCTGCGCAAGAAGCAGAAGGTGAGGTGTCTCCAGCCCAGCCGGGGCACTCGGGGCCAGAGCACCTGGCATGCTGGCTTGGACCAGAATAGTCACACTTCGAACCAAACCTGGCCTTTCCTTAAAAACCACACAGAACCTTCACAAGAAAACACATCAAGCTAGTAACAAAACCTTGCTGAAAAAAGGGGTGGGAAAATTACCCTGTGGGAAGAGGAATTTTTTTTTTTCCTATCAAAAAATGTCAAGCTTTCAGGCAATAGGGTTTCTTTCTCTTGTTAATACCAGTAGGCTCCTTCCACACTGCCTGGCTGAGCACCCCTCAGCATTTTGCCCAGGCTCTGCTTCCCACCGAGCCAAGCCAGCAGCTGGATCTAGTTCTCCTAAGCTCTAGCTCAGAGCCTACTTCCCCAGCATGTGGTACTCTCCTGCATATTTGATGCTTATAAATTAATCTTAGGGACCATTTTCAGCCCTGAAGCCTGTGATCAGATGACCAGATATGATAAATGATGAAAGAAATCTATTTTTATCCAAGATACTGATGAAACAACCATTGCTCGTAGAGTCAAACTGTGGCCTGGATTATGGCTTGGGAGAAATGCACCATTCTCCAGGGTTCCTGCCCATCAGCAGGATGGAGTCTCATTTTTGCCTGACTCGCTGTAATTTTTTTTCTCTGCTTACAGAGAAAGGAGTGGACCTGGGATGAGAGTAAGATGGTGGTGATGCACGACCCCGTGTACAGGTACGCAGCACGGGATTTACAGGCTCAACCCTGAGGGATGCGTATCCATCCTCCCGTGTGCTGGGTGACCTCCACCAAGGCTGGCTTTCCTTTGGGAACTGAAAAATTAGTGAGGTTGCAGAATTACAGCTGATGGAGAATCCTTTTCATACATTTTTGAGAGTGAGCTGGACTGATGTAGCATAGAAGCTGGCTTTGCTTTGAACAGGGTTAGACTAGGTGACCCCTAGAGGTGCCTTCAGCCCAAATTACTCTCTGATTCTGACTCTGAAGGCAGGCTTCCTGCGGTTTTCTTTTGGAGCATGGCTCACCATCTGCTTCTGAAGAAGGGCTGTACTCTAAGGTGTAAGTGCTTACAGGAATTAACCCATTCAGGGCATGGTAAGATGGCACTGACTTTCCATAGCACCTGCCATGGGATCTCCAAGTATCTTGGAGACCACAAGCCCCACCCAGAGGTTTACACTGCATGTAAACCTGATGCCTCAGGAGCCCGCAGGGATGGATGGCTTCCTTCAGGTAACCCCAGCAATGGTGCATAGCCTTCGGACACAGTGAAGAGCCCAGGTGGCACCAGCCCATTAGATCTGCCGAGTGAATAATTGTACGATGAGT
This sequence comes from Actenoides hombroni, assembly GCA_024336885.1. Taxonomy (NCBI): domain Eukaryota; kingdom Metazoa; phylum Chordata; class Aves; order Coraciiformes; family Alcedinidae; genus Actenoides; species Actenoides hombroni. The sequence continues at coordinate 9,153,555 of WUAM01000001.1, forward strand.
GTGAAGCCCGCGGCCCCCAGGGCTGGGCTCACCAACACTGGTTTTCTGGGTCAGAGCCCTCGGTGAGGAGATAAGGAGCAGAGGACGTGCTGATGTATTATCTGAGCCTACCTCTCACTTCTGCTGTTCTTTAAAGATTATTACAAGATGTGGTAACAATTGCTCCAATGGCAAGTTCAACACGAAAAAAATTCCAGTGACAGAAAAAGAGTAAAAGAAAAAAACATCTCTAGAATCCCTACGGTTTCTTCTCTATTCCAAGCTGAACTCCCTTGTCAGATTTTTACCCAATTAAATCAAGCATATAAAAAGGTCTTTAGAAACAGTGAGGACAGGGAGGAGGAGTGAGCCTGAACTGGAGAGAAGGGAATCCTCTGGGTACCCGCAGCATCCCTGGGAGAAGCATCCAGGGGACGCTGCCTTTTGTGCCGTGCCACCTGCCTGCTGCTGGGAACGGGCCCGCGCTGGGTGCCCGGGCTGGCAGCACCGCGGCGGCTGGGACGCTTGCTGCACAGGCAGTCGTGCCACGCTGCAGCCCAGGCAGGGATTCATTGCTGGGGCTAAAAATAGCCACAGGCTTTCCAATACTATCGATTTCTTAGCTTTCCCACAGCATCTTTAAAAAGCCTTTGCCTGCTTCAGAAACCAGGTTTTCCATCAAGCCAGAAACACTGTCTAAATCTGTTGCCTCCTGCCGTGAAAAGTGCAGGAGGGGCCGTGCACCAGAACTGCCTCATTGCTCCAGCTCTGGGTGCTGGGAGACAGCCCATCCTGGGGACGCACCTGAACCTCCGAGGCTGTCTGGAGGTCAGAGGCTGCCCCGGGTGTTTAATTCCCTTTGTCTCTCTCCCACCTAGAATCTTCTACGTGTCTCACGACTCGCAAGACCTGAAAATATTTAGTTACATCGCAAGGGACGGTGCTAACAACTCCTTCAGGTGCAACGTCTTCAAATCCAAGAAGAAGGTAGGGTGCTCCTGGGGCTATGGCTGGGTCATCCCTGGGCAAGAGATCTCCAAGGAACCTCACACCTTCCCCAAAGTCACCACAGGGTCAGAGGGTGCAGATCCCTGGGGAGAGACTGAGGCAGTGCCAGCGCCGGGTGCCCCCAGTGCCTGGTGCCTGTCCCCTCCTGGCCCAGCCACCTGGGAAGCAGCGCAGCCCGCCTGCCTCAGCCCACCCCCAGACAAGGGCTCATCTCTAAGACTGGGGGACCTGGGGGGGGGGGATGCCGGGTGTCAGGTCCGGGGTCAGGTCCCCCCACCATGGGAAGGGATGGCAGCGCGGGGCAGCCCCAGGGTGGGAAGTGGTGGGAACGCTCCCAGTTTTCCCGGCAGCGGCAGCGTGGCCGCCATGGGGCTGAGCAGCGGCCGGGTTTGCTCCGCAGAGCCAGGCGATGCGGGTGGTGCGCACGGTGGGACAGGCCTTCGAGGTGTGCCACAAGCTGAGCCTGCAGCACGCCCTGCAGAACGCCGACGGGCAGGCCGACGGGGCCAGCGACAAATCAGCTGAGGAGCAGACTCTGGAAGGTGACGCGCGGGTCCCTGCGAGACCCCTCGCTCAGCCCCGGCACCGGGGACGCTTTGGGGTGCGGAACTGTGGGGTGGTGTGTCCTTCATGGGCCAGCTCTAAGTGACAGCGAGAGCTTTGGGCCCCTTCAGATGGGGGGGCACAGGGAACCCACGCTGCCTGCCCACCTGTCCTGGGCACTGGGAAGGTGGAGGCTGAGCCCCTGAGGGTCTGCAGGCACCAGCCCCTTCCTCCTGCCCCTCTGCAGCACACTGAGACCTGAAGTGAGTCCTGGCCTTGTCCCCTCGCTGTCACCCGTCCCCTCACTGCGATCCTGTGGCTCGGGGGGCAGGGGTTTATTTATCCCTCTCATTTGAAGTTCACCAGATAAAGGGCTCCAAGATTACAGATGCGGATGAGGTTGGCATCGACTCTGATGGCATCTGTGTGTCTGAGAGCGGACCCAGAGAGCTGCCCGCTGCCAGGGGGGACCTCGGCATGCTGAAACCTGGGCAAGCCTCGAAGGATAAGAACTGCCAGGTAACGGGGGGATGGTCCGTGCGCTCTGCCGCTGCTGGGGTCCTTCTGCTCAGGGTCACTGTACCATGGCTTGATCTGGAGGGGCTTTCATGGAGACCCCACTGCAGACACCCCCCCCTTCTGGCTTCCTGCTCTTGCACCCCCGTGGCAGGACACGGTTCAGCACCCGCTGTACCCGCAGCTAAGCCGTGTCCCAGCACTGGGGCAGGGGGAGAGGTGAGAGCCGGGAGCGTGACCACAACGCGTGGCTGAGAGGGCTTCGAACGCGGCCCAGGAGAGCCCACTGGCATGGGCAGAGCACGGAGGGGCCATCACCCAGTGCTAGAAAGGAGACGCTAGGCAGGACCCCTCCCACTCCCACACCAACATCCACAGAACAGACAGAAACTAAGAGGATGCATCTCTGGCAAGGCGGCCGTTTCCCCACCATGCGGGGTGGGTTTTGGTGCCCCCAAAGCTGCTCTGCCATGGATGCTCATCCCACTGCCCCCCCCAGGAGAGACCCCCGACTCCCCTCACCCCCCAGGCCCTGGGAGCAGCGTCCCTGAGGGGGCCCAGCCCCAGCACGAGCAGTGGTTTTGCCGTGTGGAATAGCTGCTCTGCAGAGCTGCTCCGCGAGCGCTTCCCAGAGGCCTGAACGGTATCGCTTCATCTGCCACGATCGTATGGCTTGCAGGGCCTGGCTGAGAACGGCTGCCGGGAAATGCCCTCGATGGGATTTGTTTCCACGGCTGGACAGCCAGAGCTTTCCTGCGCTTTCCTTCCAGGGGCTGGTGCTGGCCGATCAGGGGAGGGCAGGGGGCAAGAAAGGGGCACGCTGTGAGGGGAACTGTCCTAAAACACCCCTGCTGCCAGAGCGGGAGGCTGCCCAGCTTTGGGCTGCATGCTGAGACCCCTGGCACTGTGGAGGGCCAGGTGAGCCATGCATGGGGCCACCACATGCTCCCCAGGGCACGTAAGGTGGCTCCAAGCTTACCCACCTTGAGCCGAGCTGTCAGACCCTGGGCACTGCGCTGGCGTGCAAGGAGCTCATGGCTGGGTCAGGGGCTGCTCTGAGATCGGTCAGAGCGTGTCTGGCCCTTCCACACTGGACATCTCCAAGGGCTGGGACCCCTGCAGTCTTAGCACGCTGATGGCCCCGACACTGAACCGCTGCTGCCACTGGCAAACGCTTCGGGTGACAAGAAACCGCCCAGCCTGGGCAGCTGCATCATGGGGAAGGTGATGAGGTGTTTGGGTCACTCCCTGCCACCTCCTCCCAGACACGAGGCTTCCCTGTTCAGAGCTACAGCCAGACACCGATGGTGCAGCCCTGCCCCAGCTCCCTGGGAGCGGGAATCGCTGCCAAACCTGCTGTCCTGGGGCTCCCATCGCTGTGCGGCACCTGGCACCGAGCCCAGGGCTGTCCCCTCAACAGCCCCTTGGTGCCAGCAGCATGAGGGCCACGCTGCCATGCCGGGCTCAATGCCATGGGGAACCGTGATCCAAACCCCAGGCTGAGCTGGTGGGTCCGCTCACCCTGCCCATTTCTTTGTGCCCAGGATGCTGAGAACTACTCCCTCCACCCGGCCAGCTCCCAGCAGCTGCTCAGCCCGAGCAGCCCCTGCTCCTCGGCCTCCATCACCCCGCTGGCCTCCCAGCACTGCCTCCAGCTGCTCCAGCAGCAGCTCCTCCAGCAGCAGCAGCAGACGCAGGTGGCCGTGGCCCAGGTACGCGTCCTGCCCTCCCCTCGGGTGGTACCAGCCCTTCTCCGCTCCCTGCCCCGGCCAGCCTGGGCTGACACCGGGGGCAGGAGGGAGAGGTACAGGGAGCTTGCAGCATAGCTCGCAGCACTGCTTACAGCTTAGCTCGCAGCCCTGCTTACAGCTTAGCTCGCAGCGTAGCTTGCAGCATTGCTTGCACCATAGAACCACAGACCAGTTTGGGTTGGAAGGGACCTTTAAAGGTCATCTGGTCCAACCCCCCCTGCAGGGAGCAGGGCCATCTGCAACCAGAGCAGGGTGCTCAGAGCCCCAGCCAACCTTGCCTGGAATGGTTCCAGGGCTGGGGCAGCGACCACCTCTCTGGGCAACCTGGGCCAGGGTCTCAACACCGTCGGCGTCAACAATCTCTTCCTTCTCTCCAGTCTAAATCTCCCTCTTTTAGTTTCAAACCATCCCCCCTTGTCCTGTCCCACCAGGCCCTGCCTAGCTCACAGCACAGCTCAGCTCGCCCAGAGACGGAGCTGGCTGCACGCACAGCCCAGGCTGTTCTGCCTGGGTCACGGGGACC
>WUAM01000001.1:9169350-9179397 GCA_024336885.1 Actenoides hombroni
ATGCTACTCCCATCCCATCCCATCCCATCCCATCCCATCCCATCCCATCCCATCCCATCCCATCCCATCCCATCCCTGCTCCAGGGCTGATGGAAGGGAGGCAGAACCTGGCAGAATAGGAGCCAAGAGAAGATGGAACATGCTTTGCTGTTTGAAGCATGAACCTGCCTGTCTGACACGAGGGCAGTGACAGGCAGGGAGTGTTTGGTGCAAAGGAAGGAAATGGAAGAATTAAATCCACAGAACTTCCCTGCTTTTGTTCTCTCTCCCGCCCCCGCTCTTCTCCTTGGCCGCTCGCTCTTCTTGCTGGATGTGTATGGCTTGATACTACCCAAGCAAGCTGGAAATGGGGTATATCAGCTGAAAGCAATTTACTTTGAAATCCAGCTGCCAGATTTTCCTTCATTTGTTTACTTTTAAATGCTTTTTTAAAAGCCAAAGTACACAAGGCAGCCAAATTGCTGACATGTGTGCCGGGCCGGTACCCTGCAAATGCTGCATTCTTTCATGTCCTCCTGGGCTCAAATCCACTCATGTTTATTTAAAATACGTAGAACACTTCAGCACTATTAAGAACCATGTTTTATAGTGAATGGAAAAAGATTTCCTCACAGGCCAAGGGGAGAGGAAAAGAGTCATTTCAATTCAGTTTTGTTCCGACAGTCCTTTGCCTGCCACGCCAGGGCCCAGCCACCCACGTCCCACCAACGGGCTCGGCCCAGCGCCAGGACCCAGTAGCTCTGGTTGCTCCTCTGGAGCTGCCGGTACTCTGGAAATGTTTGAGACAGGTGGACAAGGGGCTCCAGGAGCGCTTGTGGGGCTTGGCCCTTCTGCCCCATAGATCCATGGGGCAGTTGGTCCGTGACGTCTGGAAGAAACCCCAAGATGGGGCTTGAAGTTACCGAGGTTCTCCACAGCTTCAGATGTCACACTGCTATCTCCAGCCACCGGCTTTCAGCTTAGCCCAGGACCCTCTCTCATCACTTTCCTGCATCTACACATCCACCCCTCGCAGCTTCTATCTAGCACGTGGAATTTCACACCTGTGGACCGTGGAGGCTGAAGCTGTTGGTGGGACACCAACCCGTGTGACCCCAGGGCAGCCCCTGCGCATCGGCAGGAGAGGGGACGGCAGCGCACAGGTACAGGTTGGCAGGAACACTGAGGTGGAGCAGATCTGTATGCAGCAGAGAACGAGACACTGTGGACTTACTACGGGTGATATGTAGTGACACAGCCTCTCAAAAATATGATAAAGATTCTGGGATGGACAGTAAACATTCTAAGGACAGTAGCAGCTAAAGAGGACTATATATGGAAGTAGATCTTCAAATTCAGCATTTAAGTGTCTTGTTAGCGTGGGTGTTTTGGGAGGGAGAGAGGGTGGAAGGGGCATTTCCAGCCAATGGTGCCTTTCCTCCAACCATCCCTCTGTGGGTGACACAAGCTGAACTCCACAGGGCAGCGTGAGGATGTGCATCAGAAAGTGAAAATGTCAACAAACAGCAAATAAATCCTGCGGGCTGTTGTCACTGCTCAGGCTTAAAGAAACCTGGAAAGGCAACATACAGGGAAAGGAGCGAGGAAGTGACTTGTATTTTTAATCAAATTAAACAACACAGAGATGGGCAATGGCTTTTTCAGAACATGTGAGTGTGCCCCTGACTGATCTCCTTCCTAAAAGCAAACCCCACTGGCAGAGCCAGAATTGCTCTGCTTTGTTTCTTAGCAAAAAGTACCAGAAAGCAGAAACCCCCACTTATTAACTGTTAATCGTTTCGAGTGCAGCACCTTCATAGTTTTACTGTAATTAGCCAGACCACTATATCTTCAAAAGGATTCCTCCAGTGGAGTCCCAGATTCCAATTATGTCATGCCCTGAGCACAACATCCCACAACTGGTTTCACTCATGGTTAGAAGAAACAAAGGCTCTGAGCAAGTGATGATGGGGAGCAGAGTGGGACTTGCCAGGACAAGAGCTGTGCACTGGTGCTACATGTATTTTTGGGACTTTCCCTCCTGTAAGCACCTCCCCTGCTCCTCGGCCGCCTGTACGCAGCCACTTCCACCGCCTCCCCTGCTCCTCGGCCGCCCCTACGCTGCCATTTCCACACATGGCACTGCCACCACTGCAAAGACCAGCTCAGAGCTGGAAGGTCTCTGAAAGGCCAGATGGAACCGTGGTCTTCAGAATCGGGAAATACCCTTCCAAGACTGCTCAGTGGCACTTCTCACCTTCCTCCACTCAGACAGGGAGATCTCCACTCGCCTTCCCTCTCTCAGCGCTGCCTGCCTGCCAGTGTGCTGACAGGGCAGAACGGGCAGAGTCTGTGGTGATGGGCCCATTGCTGCCTCCACACAGGGCGATGGGCCCATTGCTGCCTCCCTGCTCGCGTGCCGGGGCTGAGCGCGGCTCCTTTGGCTCTCCCCAGGGGAGCAGAACATCGCTCTGCTGCAGCTCCCGGTGAGGGACGGGTCCATGCCACGCAGAGCTTCCCCTCAGACACTTCACAAGGACAAAGACAAGAGTAAACAAGCAGAGAGTTCTCTGTTGGGTGGAACCACCCCATCACACAGAGGAGCCAGGGCAGAGAGGGAAGTGACATGCCCCAAGGCCACACAATGAGATAGTGTCAGGCAGGAAAGGGAAGCTGGGTTGCCTGTCTCCCAGTGCAGGGCTCTACCCTCCGGTTCATGCTACTCTGGTAATGCTCCATTCTTTCCTCTCTGCAACTTGCCGGTGTAAAATACAGAAAACAAACACACGAAAGCCTGTAACAATAAAGAGCCCAATAACTGATAGTAAAGACTCCAGCAGCTGTAGGGAGCCAACAGCTTCTTGGAGGGGGTTGGATGGAAGCTGAGTTTCCCTCCCTGCTTGTATTGTATTTCTTTCCTCTGCCAAAATGTGCTTCCTGAGTCTTGGGCAGAGCTCTCTGCCGCTGACCCTCACCTTCCTCTGTTTAGCCTGGAGCGCCGGGCTGCCACGAGCGCCCGCGGGCGCGCCCGGGGATGGGCAGAGCCTCCTGCTGCGAGCACATGGCCGGGGTCAGGCCCGCTGTCCGTGCCTTCCTGCCAGCCAGAGCCAAGTCGGGCCACACCTGCCCACGGCCCGCCGGGCAGAGCTGGGATGCTGGAGTCTGGGGAGAGCTGCCGAGGACAGGAGGGGCGGCGGGGACTGACGGTTACAGTGGATGCGATTCCCCTTCGAAGGACTCCATCCAGCTCTTTTCTCTCCAGAGATGGGTCAGGTCCCATGCTCTGCACAGGTCTAAACAGGAGGCAGCGAGAACAAAGCAGAGGTCAGACAGTGCTGCAACCAAAGGGGTAATTCTGACCCCATTCAGATTCCCGTTCGCAGGGAAGCAGAGGGCTGTGCCGCTGCTCAGAAAGAGCTGAGCCACCCTCGGGGTGACTCATAGCCCTTAACGGAGCTGCCATGCTGACTGTACAAACGTTAGAGCAAATGCCTTAGAGTCAGTGTTTTGTGTGGTTTAACCTATCAACTTGGGAGCAGACCCATAGCTCTTTTATAAAGCTCCCCTTCCCTGTATTTTATTTCCTTTCTTGGTGCCAGCATCGGAGCCAAAGCCAAGCTTAACAAAGCAACAGGCATGGCCGTTCTTCCCAGCCCTCATTTCCCCTGGTGAGAAGGGAGAAATTAATTTAAACCCTATCAAACCAGCAAAAGCTGTTCACCATTTTGTGCTGCTGAACACAGCAGGAACAAAACACTCACTTGAACCATCTGCATTCGCCAGCCCAGCCCAGAGCCCAGGAACACACAGGTTGGAATCCTTTTGTTCAGGCATCTGCAAGAGACAAACGTGACCTGCGCTATTTCGCAGGCAGCGAGGGCAGCGGCGGTGGGGAGATGTTTGGGATGCAGGCAATATAGAAGAGCTTTAACCTTATTAAAACGTTCTCACATCTTTTCTTTGTGCCCTGATTCCTGGACCCAGTTGGGTACAGCAAAGCTCTTCATGTCCCAGCAGCTACTGCTTCAGTCCCAGCGCTCTGCTAGCCCGGAGCAGCTCTCAGCTAGCCAGGCAGCCTCGGAACACACAGACAACACCCCTCTCCTCATCACCTGCCCTCGCTGCATCGCTCTTGCCAGGCACAGACATTGTGCCCAGGAGGAACTGGCTCCTGCATGCGCCTTAGACTGCCCAAAGCTTTTAAAATACACATAAGGGAGCAGAGAAACTTGTTATGGAAGCAGAAAGAGACCCAAAGCAGAAATCCCTGCACTGCCAAGCGAGCAGCCTCACTGACCTGCATCTGCTTGCCAGGCTGTTTCACTGCTTTAATATCCAAAATCACACTCCAGACTTCTTGCTTCTAGGTTGCTGTTCTGCATTTTCTCAGATTTTCTCCCTTTGCCAAAGTTTTATTTGCACCACACACAACCATGCACCAAGTCTCTTAGAACAGACTCAGATCAAGTCCCCACCTAGAAGGGCTCACATGAAAAACCACAGAACTATTAACAGAAGGGCAAGGTTGTATTATTAAAACCACTTAGTAAGGTCATGTCTATTCCTAATAAAAAGAAATAATGTGCTTTTACACAAAGTTAAACACTCTGTTAACTCATTTCCCATGTCTGCCCATCACACTCTGATACCACTGGCCCGCAGGTCGAGAACCGTCCTGTTCTCTGCACCACCAGGAAACCCCCTTTCTGGATTCAGAGAAGGAAATACAATCTACGCTAGGATTTCCCAACCACCTCCATCTACTTTGGCTCTGCCTTAACTTCCTTAAGAAATATCAAAAGTGATGGAGGGGATCAGAATGCTTTCCAACCACTTTTCTTCCTCTTCTCACTTCATACTCGAGAGTTTCGAGATAGAGGAAAAATCAAGTTGAGACAACGTTCAAGTGAACTTTGTAGCAGGGAACAAAAGACCTAATCAAGTTCCTATCATCAGTGCTGAAGCAGCCTTTGGACTTTGACAGTGGCAGAATCTTCACAGAGATGCTGTGAATGCAGCCACAAGAGGGAGTCTTGAATCTCCAGTTGGTACCAGATGGATCCGAGTTCCAAACCGCTCCGACTCCAAGAGCGCAGTGCAAGCTTGCAAAAGCATCTTACGAAGTCATCCTGAGCTCCTGATTTCTGCTCTGTTTTCACAGGAATATCCTTGTCCTGAAGGTAAAGGTTCTTTAAAGGTGCAGGATGATACAAATCCTGGATATAAAGGTGCTCCTCTTACGAAGGGAGATGGGAGGATCTGCTGTACTTACCCATTCCAGAACCGTATTACAATAGAAGGCAGAGGAAGAGGAGTACAAGAAGTTTGCTGTAGCCAGATTAATTCCACCTGAACTGCCTCCTGGGAGTCCCTTTTTTATCAGGGATGATAACATGCATAATATAACATGATACAGAACTGGGAGAGCTAAATAACACCCATTACTTGTCCCCACTTGCTCGGGTTCTGTGGCTATAAGCCGAGCTGGACCCCTGGCCTTTTTGGGTGACTGTTCACCTTCTCCAGCCCTTTTGTCTTGGGAGTTAAGCGGAACCATTTGAGACCAGGCCACATCCCACTGCCAGATATCTCAGAGAGGGACACTCTCTTCAGAAGGATGCTGTTGTGCCAGCACCGCGCAACCGGAGGCACACGCCCCTCCCTTACCGGGATCAGAAATCACACCAGGATTTTACTCTTCCCACCCGTGATCTGAAGGAACAGAGCAGGTTCTGACCAGTCTCACCCACGGTGTGGCTCAGCATTTTGTTAATTGGACACACGTGATTAGAAGCTCTGGCTGAGCTAAGAGCCTCCAACATAACAAATAAGGCTTCTCACATCACCAGTAAAATCTCTGTGTTGAATCTGTCCGCGTCTGTTCTCCATCTGCCAAAAAAACGTCAAGAGACATTCCTCAAAAATACTTCTATGGTCTTTACTCAATCTTGACATTCACTTGTTCTAAAGTTTCCAAGAAAACATTACAGCTCCAAAGGGGGCATCTATGTTTTGAGTAAAGCCACACGATTTTGCACAGCAAGAGCTACACACGGGCTCCGTCCGAAGCGCCAAGAAGCGGAGCTCTGGCAACGCTGTGCATTCAGCTGAGAGATAAAAGACGAGAAGCAATTATCTCAAAGAGGTTAATGAGAGAAGTGCTCACAGTACAGCTGAATTCAACTTGACTTTACCACTTTGTTGTCCTCCCCTGCGGTTCTCTTTTGTACATTCTCCTGCCCACTCCTGTGTGAAACTGCCAAGGGAATCCAGGCCAGCAGACCCTTAATCCTGACTTTTAAATATGGCCAGGGCATCATTTACTAGCAAAGCCACCTCTGACCCAAGATGTGGTAGATTCAGCTGTCATGAAACAGATGAATGATCTTAAACCTTTGAGGCTGTCACATAAATCACTTTCCCCACCACCACTTACAGCACCAGCCAATGTAAGGGTGGGGTTTGAAGACGCTGATTAAAAAAGCTGTCCCCCCATTTACGCGTGCCCTTCTTTTCAGAAGCAATTTAATGGGAAAAATACTGTTCAATTACAATTAGGGGCTGACTACTGGAATGCCCATGCCTGATTATTTAAAAGCAGATGTTCTGCGGTGCAATGTTTCATGCATTATGCTGACAATAGTAAGTTATTAGCAAAACATAGTAAGTAGTATCTAAAAAGTCTTTCTGCAAGGTTGCCTAACTATTGGAGTGGGTCAACAACGAGAGATCAGATGTGACACGTGTTAACATCCCAGAACAATTTCTCCTCTGCTCTGCCAAACCTCATTTCTCTCCCTCAGCTGAACGTCATTAGACCTCAAGCCCGTCCCAATTTCCATCCCTGCAGAAAAGGGGTGATCCTTCTCCAGCAGCAGGACGTGGCTGCTCCGAAACACGGCCAGGGGTCTGCAAGGAGAAGCTGCCGAGGTGCAGAGCACCTCACAGAGCGGGACGAGGAGCTGCTGAGTCGACGTGAGGTGTGCATTAAAATTCCAACATGTGCTGTGGCACCTGCTTTGAGTTTCAGTCCACACACCCAAGCAGAAAGTAGCAGGAACCCCCAGCCACACAGTGCCTGAGCTATTTTTAGATTAATGTCATACAATTTTCCCTCTAGCTCTGCGGATCAGAAACACATGCTGCAGCTACAGACCCAGGACAGTTTGATCCTCCCTCAAACAAGGCTATGGTAGATCTACAGATCCTACTCACGGCCAAGCTACTCAAGGAGCAAAGCACTACTCAGGTCCTTGCTGTGGTTCAGGCTACTCAGTCTGGCCCCCAGCAAGTTAAACTGCATCTGGCTCTGTGAAAACAAGTTAATCTAATTTTTCCTCACCTTTGTAATAAGGTTCTTTCTATGTGGAAGTGGACAAAAGACCAGTTCTGCTTCTTATGGAACATACAGCTTTTAGATATTGCAGAAAAGATTAGAAATTAAAGCAAGCTCATTTACTTCTCTATCAAAAAAGCTTCTCACTGAAACAATGGGAAGGATCTGTCCCAAACCCCTCAAGTTGGCAGGAGACAAGTCACCTTCTTACACTGCGTAATGGGACAAGAAGATCCTTTAGGAGATAACGTTTTTTCCTTAAAGGTGTTGAAAATGTAGTGTGATTTTTTTCTGAAGTAGCTTGTATCCCCCCCAGTAAAAAATAAAAATCCAGAAGCCACTAACCTGGCTGTGTGAGAAACGAGCAGCTGGTAGGCAGAGTGAACAGGACCAGCACTGACCTCACACCCAGCAAACACCACAGATTCCACTCAACCCTTGCTCCAAGACAGATTTCAGGTTAAACCTAAATAGGAGTCCCTTGGGAAAAAACACACCCCAATCAGCTGCTAGACTGAGAGAAGACATTCTTCATCATCAAGGTTTCCTTCACCCAAGGGGCAGCACTCTAAGTAAATAAAGTTCTCATTAAGTACAGAAATAAATTCTCAGGCCAGTTTTCAACTGATTGGAGCAGCAGTCCAAGACTCGAGCCACATTTCCACACATCTCACACAAGCCCAGTTGTCACTATCAACCAACTGGCCTTACCAGTGCTAAGAGGGTCCAAGGGCTACAGGTCTGCGGAGCACTGCGCGCAACAGGGAAATAGGTTTTTAGCTGCCCTGATGTGTGAACACATTTAAATAAGTCCACTAAGCCATGTAAGTTTGGGGTTCTTTAATCATTGAAGTTATATACCCAACGCATGCTGGACAATGCACATGTGCGAGCGGAACATCTGTGCCCTGGAGCTCCAGCGTGGCCTGCCCACTTCACCAGCTCCAGAAGAACATCCTGCTGCCAAACGGGGAAGGCTTCAGCTCTCCTTCAATGGGTGGATTTGGCTCTGGTCTAGGTCTAGAGTGATAGGGATTCTCAGGCATAGGACGTTCTGTCTTCACTTTCGTAACCTGGAAAGAAAAAAGGAGGAATGCTACAGCTCCTCACAGCAGTTAACAGAAAAGCCACACTGAGTCAGAACTTAGAGGAAGCACCGAACAACACTAAGGACACGTTGCTGATCTGATGCAGACTGCTTCTAAAATAAGGGAGGGAAGGGGCATTTCATGCACAACTAGAGAGTCGATCTCAGTGTGTGAGCTTCACTCCTAAAGGGAAGGTTTCTGCACTAGGAAAAGGCAAAAAATCAAGATTAAGTGTCACTGTCTATAAGACAAGCATAAGTCTTCTGGGAAAGCAACCCTGGAGAACACTGACAGTATTGACTTTATTAAGTCTACAACCTCTAGTGTTTTTTTCATCAATCACCCCTGGCCAGCAGAAGAGTTTGAAACTTGGTCTGGACAAGAAGTCCATAAGAAAGGAGAAAAATCTGGCTACCCCATCAGAAAGGTATGAAGTTACCTTAGAGAGCTCGCCCAGATCAGGTCTCACCCAACCCAACTTCTCCAGCACACAGTTATCGAACACTGCCTGCTGCTTTCGGCACCGACGGAGCTCCTGCAGGTTGGAGTAGTCAATGCACGTCCAGTACTCGGTGAACGGCTCCGCACAGTGCGTCTTGATCTTCCTGCAACAGATCACAGGAAGAAAACCATTAGCAAGCATCACACTTTAAATGCTTTTCCTCTCTTAATCAAACCTCTCCTTGTGATAAAGCGGCTTCTGTAGTTTTAAGGTTTTGGAAACATTTGAAGCCTTCAGAGAAGTCAGAATTAGAAGCATTAATAAACAGACCTTGATACCAACATGAGTAAAATTTGTACCATTGTAGCTGCAAGTAGGGACAGCAGTAACTTAGCTAAGACGTGGGAGGTATCCCTGCCAGATAGGTGTACACAGCTCCTCCAGACGAGATCCTTGCCTTGCCAAATACCTTAGTGTACATACACAATGCCTCCAAATTAATTTGGTGTCTCAAGCTCAGTAAGACACTCAGAACAGAGGTTTCCGGTAGCCAGCTGCTACACTGCAGGGGAACATGCTTTGAGCTAATTAAAGTAGGCCTTTTACTAGCAACTTAAGAACATGATGTTGGCACACGCCTTGGATTTACATTTTTGGTCAGAAGCAGCAAATGTTGTATCTGCTTGAGCTTTCACAGTAGTTACCTGTGAAACAGAGAGGACAGGCAGTGCAAAGCGTCGGTCGGTTTCCTGGATTTTGCACTACAGATGCAAAGTGCAGAAGCACCCCTCAGCCTTCCTTTGATAACCCAGCAAAAACCTGAGCAACCTACTTGGGAACTGAGGCCACGAAGCTTAACATGAAAGGACTGATGCAGTGAAAAACTCAGTAACTGAAGTTATTCAGCAGGAATTCTTTATTTTGTAGCGCCGGACGCACAGGGGATCACTCTTCCAAACGTGCGTGCCGATGCAAGCTGGGTACACAGTTTATATGCAGGCTGAACAGACAGATTCATTATATTTCTCAGAAAGGGCAGTCTTATGCTAATGGATTCCTGGAATTCATTTACATAACCCGAGCATGCTTAATAAAATTAGGGTTAGGGTCTTTTCTCCCCTCAGGGGTCTTCCATGATCTCTGGTGGACATTTACTTCATCTTCTCTTCTTCATCACCGTGTTCTTTTAGTGACCTAAAGCC
>WUAM01000001.1:9193918-9210325 GCA_024336885.1 Actenoides hombroni
GGGACACAGAAAAAGGTCTAAAATACATCTATCAGCCACTCTATGAGCTTATCAATACCTGTCACAGCGTACATTTCAACAGCAGCACTGAAGGAAAAGCTGGAAGATAAGAACCTAGGTTTTGACTATAGATTTTTCTTCACCATCACTTTTCATAAACCAACAAGCAACACAGTATTTAGAAAAATGTATGTCTTCATTTCTGATAGTTTCAAGACATCTCCTGCACATCTCCTGCCAAAAAGTAAAAATATCAAATCTGTATATGTAAATCTCCTAGTACCACCCAAGCTAATCTTACCAGACAGACAAATAATCCGAGTCATTGCCATCGAGCCAGCACCTCCTGCCTTGACAAACTCCAATACAACAGCACACAATCTTGTAAAGAAACAAACACACAAAAATGTCTTCTAAGAGATGCCTGTGGCTAGAAATGGGGTTATTTCTCCAAGGAAAAATTGCTTGTTTGAGCTGGACCCTAGTGATGCAAAGAGCAGATCTGACATGGTGATATTTGGCATTCTCTTTATCTCCCTTTTAGATGATGATGAGCATGAGTGGATCGTTCGGACCTGCCAGAAAGCTTGGGATGAAACAATGGAACATAAACCGAGACCATGAAAACAGTTTTTGCTAGACAACAATATCCCAAAGCAGGTAATCTGGCTCACAATAAACCTAATTTGTCCTCGTGGATTTGTCTCGCCCTTTCCCTCTGCAGGAATATAATCTTTTTGTCATCTTTGTCAGCGCAAACAAAAATGGAAATAATCATTTAATCAGTCATGCTGAGAAAAAGCCATGGAAAAAAAAAAAAGCCGACTGTACTCACAATAATATTCCTGAGAGGTGTGTAGTGTGTTATATATAAATGTTATTAAGCCTGAAAACAATTTGTTAAAAAGAGTGCCTCAGATTCAGTGTTGAAGTCATTCAAATCCATCTTAATCAACATTATTTTCCCAGATTTTAGTTAGCTGTCCTGGTGAATTCCTTTCCTCTCTTTTTGCTCAGTACTTCGATA
Source organism: Actenoides hombroni (assembly GCA_024336885.1). Lineage (NCBI taxonomy): Eukaryota > Metazoa > Chordata > Aves > Coraciiformes > Alcedinidae > Actenoides > Actenoides hombroni. Next base: position 9,194,946 of record WUAM01000001.1, read on the forward strand.
TTGATTGATCATTGTAATAATGTACACCAGAGGTATTCTTTAATGACTGGTTTGCTAACTAGGAAATTATATCCATTTACTACGAACGTTTGTTGAACTCTCCTGAAGCCAGAGTTTAACAAAATAATAAAAGAGGAAAACTGGGTGGGTTGCTGCTTGATTAGTAAGCCAGAAAGTATTTAAAAATAAAATAAAATGGAATTACATCATTTTCTGGATGTAAGTGCCAGCACTTCTACTTGCATTAACTTTATTTATTACACAAATAAGACATTTACAAAGCACAACATTAAAAGTATGTAACAAAACAGACATTGGTTTTACAAAAAAGTGCTTACAATTTAGTTTTACTTTTTTAAAATAAATATTAGTCTTGACTGTCCACTCATTCAGAGAAATTTTTCTTTAACCGTTGTAGCCAAGACATGCAGAATTGCAACATGCTACGACAAAATGATTGGCGGGTGAAATAAAACTGATGTGTCTATAGTTGGCATCCTACAGATATATCACTGATAGTAGTGCAGGATTGGTTCCCACTCCCCCGTCCCAACTAGTGAGTTGTGTAAGCACCTTTAGCTAGGGCTTCGGGGTTAACCAGCATGAGCCCAAAATAAAATAAAATAATTGGTAATAAAACTGTAAACCGTTCTGCTTTCAGACCCTAGCCATATTTAGTTACCTTATTAAACTCGAGTGAAAAGCCTTTCACTGGCTATCTGCACTGGGCTTTGTCTGCAAAAGGTTTTGTAAAGAGCAACTGGAAAAGTTTAGTACGTGGAGTCTGCAGTGCTGCACCAGAACCCATTTGGCAATTACTGAATAAACTAAGAAAATGAGAATTATTTTAATTTTTATTTTTTTTTCAATCTACAGACAGGAGATGAATGCAAATGACCTGAGATAAGGTTTGGTTCAGTGGCAACAGTCAGTGTGAAATATGTTGTGAAACAATGTATTGAATAAATTAGAGGATTTCTTACATTCTTGGTACAGTTGAGTATTTTCCATACACATAATTAGCTCTAAAACTGCACAAGCTGAATTGCTTCCAGTTTTTGCAAACAATTTGGGCTTAATATAAACAGAGCCTGATTTCTGAATTAGCAAAGCTGCTCCTGGCTACTTATGGGAGCAAGTGCCCCGGAGCCCAGTCCATGCGGGGCCGCTCGCCCCACGGGCTGGGGGGAGTTCGCTCCCACCAGAGAGAAGCGGCCCCGTGCCCTGGGCTCTTGGCTCTGCGCTCCAGTCCTGTCACTGGTATCGGTTACAAAAGCGCTGATATACAGCACAGTTCACAAGTGGGGGGTTTTTTGATCAGTAACTACGTTGGTATTTAGCAGGTACATATTTAATAGTTTCCCTTTCATCGCACCGCCGAGACAGAAGAGAAAGGCATCGAACCATTTCCCCCCCCCCCCCAACAAAGCAGTTGTGGAAATCTCAAGTACTGTGGGATGTCAAGTCACGTTACAGCCTGAAGTCTCTCCTTCAGTCTTAAATGAAATAACTACCCATTCGTTTATGGCACTAATTCCACAACTAAACAATCATCAGGATGCGCGAGTACAAATGGAGAAGAAAATCGGGGCACGGGGACCCTGCTCACCACCACCACCACCACCACCGCCGTGCGTGTGGACACCGCAACCCACCTCAACCCCGCCATTACAAACTCTCCACCCATGGCCAACAAAATGAGCGCCCGTCCTTCACTCGCTGCCGCAGACAAGGACAAAAGCAACTGCAACGGGTGCAGCCGGTTGGGGACCCCTCTGCAGCGGTGGTTCCAGGCAGGTCAGGTGTGAGGCAGCGCCTTCTCACTGGTTACATGCTGGAAATGGTTATTTGCACGTCAGGACGTGACAATAATGCTTGGTGGGCTTAATTTCCTCTCTCCTTTCAAACGTTATTTTAAATTGGGGATAGAGCTGCTAGCTGCTGTCTGCAATTAGACGTGGTACTGGCCTGCCTGTCCAAGGTATCACCATCACATTCTCTCTAGATATATTATTTTTTAATATATATACACCTACACACAAAGGTGTGTGTGTATATATATTTATTCCAACAAATACCAAAGCACGCTTGCGCTCAGTTACTTCTCCAACCAAGAGATGTCGGTGGGCACCTCAGCAGACATCGCATCCCCACACACCATTCCCCATGTGGCCAGAGCAGCGAGAGGAGCCACGTGTCCGGCCGTCGGTGTCACACACAGCCCAGGGCCACGATCAGGAGAAGGCTTGTCTCGTGTGCCATACGGACTAGCCAAACCACTGGGATGGTTGCCCGCCCAGCCAATGTTAGAGATTGATCCAGGATCTCCCAGAGAGAAAAAAACAACGCATGTAGCTACAGTTTGAATTAAAAACAACTTATGTAACGGGTGGATTCCTGTCTTCTGCTCCTCAGGCACAGGTCAGTCATGTTAAGCCCTAACTGTGGCTCATAGTAGGCTTTCACATTCTTGGAAACGAGGCCTCACAGACACTTAGCAGCAAGACAGACCCATGTGCTTGCATGGAGAGAGGTTTCCTTACAGACCCGCTCTTGGCTTGGTGCAAACTGAGAAGGGCTGGCAAAGGTTACTTGTTTACTCTTTGTTATTACCGTCAATGAAGGAACATTTTGGAGTTATTTTTCCTGATCTGAGGCCAGGCTGCTGAGCACTTCCTTTGCTGTTGCAATGAGCCCTGCAGTGCCTGCCCCATCAGCAGCAGTCCTCCCGGGCTGCGCCTTCATCCGAGGACTCGACAGGAGCAACAGCCGTGCTCCAGCGAGGAGAGCAACAGGAGGGCAGGGGGAATCAGAGTAATGCTGCTGGATAAAGGAATAGCCCATCACCTTGCTGTCCATCACTCAGCTAGTGACTGTTCCCCCTGGCCTTACTGTGGATTTTGCCTTTTTAACTGGTCTCCAGTTTCTATCCCACTGTTTCCACTGACTGAACTGGGGTCCGCACCAGGGCAGAACATTTCTGTGCCTTTACAGCCAGCTTGCTTTGAGGATTTCCCAGTCCCAGAGTACAGAGTGTCTGAGAGTTTTGTGTAAGTACATTCTGAAATCACCCATTTGTGATCCAACATGACTCCAAGGAAACAAAGTAGCTTGTTAATAAAGAACAAGAGTAAAAAATAATTAAAAAAAATTAAAAGAACCACAACGGATTTGGCAGATGGCTGTGAGAGGAGAGAGATATTCAGTGTTCTAAGAATAAGTCAGCAATCAAAAACTTCAGGGTGCTAAACCTGGCTCTGTCACTAACCCCCACAGTTCCACTCAGTTGAGGGCATCTCAGTTTCCCCTCCTATAAAACGGGGGGAAAAACACTAAGATTTACTTACCTTAGAGTGATCAAAGGACATGTGATTCTAAAGCACTTTGAGGAGGAAGAAAAACTGCCTATTTCCAGATGGCATCGTATTTTCCACTTAGTGGAGTCTCAGCTACCCACGAGTTTGGCTCAGGAAGGTCTGTACACATCGAGCTGCTGAGCCAAAAAGCCCATTTCAGATTTCACACGTGCAAGTGGAAATAAGGAGGGATGTCCGGGAACCGACAGCGCTTCACTGGTGAAAAAAGAGAATCAGGCCAAACCATGTAAATTCCTCCTTCCTTTACGTTCAGGGGTGATCATCGACCCCCCCTGAGACTCAGCATGTTCTGGTTTGTTCATATTCCCATCGGTTTGGGAGCAAGATTTGCAAGCACAGTAGAGTCACTAAATTTTGACTGTGTCTGGCATTGCCTTGGAGAGACTCACGGTCATTCTACAAGTCCACAAGAAACAAGTGAAAAATGGAACTCTGCACTCAACACACACATACACAGAGTGTTGCTGGAGAAATAATAGTGGAGGTTAGGTGCTGGTCAATGGAAATAACTGAGAATGCTGGATCTGAGTTTCTCCTGCATGGCTGATAACCGTTGCCTTGGGCCGGACGCTGCGTTTCAGCGGCTGAGGGGCAGTGGTGCTGGTAGAGCCATGGGCAGATGAGGAAGAGTTCGCGCAGTCAGTACTGAAAGAGGATGACCTGAGTGGGAAAAACGGGAGCGGAGCGTTAGCTGCTTTCAGAGGCAGGCAGCCCTCGCGATGGAAACGTGTCTTGGGGGACCAACCGAAGAGCCGCGTGTCCTGCTGCTGCTGCAGCCGCTTTCCCGGGGAAAAGCCCTCCCTGGAACCACCAGCCTGGCCCGTGGAATGGGGAAGGCACAGTGGAGGTTACGGGGACTGTGGCAGCACACACCGGAGAGACCGCTGCACCTCCGGGCACCTCTTTAGCTATGAAACCCACATCATACTGGGCAACACACTCAAACCAGAGTTGCAATTATTTGTTCTGCTACAGCAGCTACCGAGAAGGACGCAGAGCATTGCCAGCAGTCCTTACTCTACCCGCCTCACTCGCTAAACCTTGCCGCTCGGCCAGCACAGCCTCTGTCCCTGCCATCAGTCGGGGGAAGCGGCTGCTGAGCTGGTCACAGCCCAGTTCTCCTACAGCCACTGCACTGTGGACCCCGAGAGGAGCAGGGCTGCCTGTCCCACGTGCAGAGGGAAATGAAGACTGAGCGTTCACGTGGGTTTTCCCAGGATCTCAGCTACCACTGCTTTTGAAAGATGTTGGATGTGGAAAAAGAGGCTGCTGCGGGTTTCAGGAGCTCAACATGCAAGGGGCTGTTTGGAAATGGAGCTGGTTGGAAGCAGCTCCATGTCCTGAGAACCCAGTTCTGCAACAGCCACCAGGAAATCATTACATTGAAATCACAGGAGCCACTCGCTGCAGTGAAGTTTCCCTGAATGACAGCATCAGGACTGTGGAATATTTAGACTGAAAATGTATCTTCTCTGTGCCCCTGCTTGTGCTTATCAAACCAGAGCTCAATAAGCTACTATTGCTGTACTGAAGAGAGATTTGAAGAGAGATGCTGAGAACTAATAGCAAAGACAAAAGCTAAAACCAGTAAGAGCTGCCAAAGGCTCAGTGTTTCCTCAAAATGAAGTCACTTCAACTGGGATCCTCAATAGAATTTTACAAGCCTCAGCGTGTTTCAGAATTCTTGCCCCCAAATAAGCTGTGTGTTAGAACAGACAGATACTTCCAGTGCTAGCAGAAAAATATCAATATGCAATATTATTTCCTGGCCAGACATTGTGAAATAACATTCCTACTTCAGATATTGTGACAGCCAGTTGTTTTTGTAAGCAATACTGGAATCCCCAAGAAATGAATCTTTCTTATTAACTCATGGAAAACCGGAAAGTTAGCACATGCCACAGGTCCCCCCTGCTCTGCCATTAACAGCCAGCTGCCATTGGCACCAACAGTGCGTGCGGCTGGCCGAGGGAGGAGCAGGAGCATGGAGCTGGTTGTACAACGGGAGAGGGAGAAACCAGAGAGAGGAGTTCAGGCAGAAGAATGTGAGAAGCCTCCAGTGAGCGCAGGCACAGCATCCCAGCACATCGCAACAATGAGGGGTACTTAGCAAAGAACAAAGTGATGCCATCTCAACCAACAGTTGGTACATCAGTCTAGGGCCACCAAAATTAAGAAAAGACACATGAGTGGGTGGCAGCTGCCAGAGATCATGGAGAAGCAATGATGCTGACAGGAGACGGCAGTGGCGATGATGTTACACAAAATAAAATAAAATAAATCTTTGCTACAGTGGAGGTTTGTCCCCAAAGCCTGAAACAGGGACTACAATTACCTTCTCACCCCTATTAGATAGTGGTCCTTCCATGTCTGCTTTGAGGTGCACTGGTGGAGCAGTGTAGGGAAGTCTACAGTGCACTTGTCCACACTGTACCTGACCTGTGGATGAGAAGAGGCTTCAGCCTCTGTTACTACAAACAACACACACCCTCCAACCAGCACGGTCAGGCTGCCACCAGGGAGTAGCTTGGGACACGCCTGGAAGAAGAGGTGCCTGGTGGCTCAGGCAGCGGCACAGCAGGAGTCACATTTTACAGGAGCCACGTGGGCGAGGGAGGGAAGATGCCTCACAAGAGTCAGAGCCAAACCCTCCATCCAGGCATGACCGAAGCTGTCCACCACTCAGAAATGATTCACCAGCTCTTGGCAACTGGTAGAGAAAACAACTCTGATCTTCTGAGCAGGAAGGAGACCACTTGACCACCAAGCTCAACAGGGCACATTCATGCCTCTTCTCCATGACAAAGGAAACACAGGGAGGGCCAAGGACCAGCCAGGTAAAACCCAGGAGGGTGAGGTATGGCGGGGAAGAGGCTGCAGCAGCCCCTCTCCACTCCTCCTCTCATCTGGGGCTTCCCCCGAAACATCCCTTCAGAAAATCCCAGACAAAGTTCATCAGAGCACGAGGAGCAGAAGCAGCAGGTGCACCAGCCGCGACACCAGGGCATTCTCCGCAGCACTGCTGCCCGCTCCCGGGGAGCAGCCCCTGCCCTGCCCTCCCCCAGCACCCCGCAGCCCTGCCAGCCCACACTCACTCTCTATGTATCCGTGCAGCGTCACCATGCGGGCCCGCTCCGGGCTGCTGAAGGGCGAGTAGTGAATGTCATCCGAGAGCGAGGAAGGGATGCGGGGCGGGGGGGCTCCCGACGGCGGCACCGTGTGCTGGGGGGTGTGTTTTTTATGGCGGGCTCTGCAGTTTTGAAACCAGACCTGAAAGAATAAGCGGAGAAGCCCGTGTCAACGCAGAGCCAACGGGATTGGAGTACGGGCCTCCGCCAAGACCCTCTGAAGGGCACCTCTGCCCAGTGTTTTTTAAAAAAAAAAAAAAGGAAAAGGAATCAAATTTAGAAGCCTGCACATTGAAACACCTCACTATGTTCCAGCAGCTCCCATGGCTTTGTTTTAGTAGAGCAAGAGTTTTGTCTCAAGACAGTACAGACTTTAGGGTGCCTGAAGTGGCATTGTGACTGTTGATTTGTCTTGGTCAAAACTAACACCGTTCTGTTATCAGGGTAATTAAAACTTTTGAGCTTGTCGCAGGAGTCACTGAGTGAAACACCCTGGCTAGGTGATGCAGAAACTCACGTTAACAATCACACTATTCCCTTGCACACTAAGATAATCTTAATGACACGCTGGTCCCTGAGCTCACAGGGCTGTGAAAGCCCACGGTAACCACGTGGTTAATCACTTAGTAATTATTTGTGGTTTATCGTATTCAGAAGCCACATCAGCAGCTCATTAAAGCTGAGAAAGGAGGGTACTGTGGTGGGATACAGCCCTAGTCCGTATGAGTGGCAGGTATGAGCCCTCTGACCGTATCTCACTGCTTTTAATTAAAGGAATAGTTCGGGGGATGCATCCTAGAGATAAACATGCACAGAAGGAGGAGGGGGTTTAATGCTAATTAATGTCATGATGTCTTTCTTAAGCTTTAATTTATGAAAGATAGCTGGGAGTAAAAATCTTCTCTAATGCTGAGCAAAGATCAGCTCTCTGAGGCTGAGCACACTGGACCACAGAGAAGGAACCAGTCATAAGCATTTGACAAATTGTTTCCTGCTCTAAGCGCCTGTAAAAAATCCCCATATAAAAATTGGCCCAGCGTGCAGGCTGCTTGAGCTTCAGCTAAACGAGGAATCTCGGTAACTGAGGCTCGAGCCAGATTTTCACACACGAAATGTAAATGTGTCATTGGCAAAACAACCCTGGATGAAAGCTCCAAGTTTGTTTTAATCACTCGTGTTTTTATTGCATGCAGAAGGCATGTCAGCAGAACATTAAAGTGCAGAGAATAGATGTCACCAAGGGGCAAAGCTGGGCTGTCCATGGAGGCAGCGAGCTGGGAATTGCAGAGGGGACATTTCTCTCAGTCCCGTCGGCACCACTCTCCCTCCAGAACAGCACAAATGCAGGGACTTTCCTGCCACCGCATTCTCTGGGGCTACAAAATCACCTTTTATTTAAACTTCTTGACCCCAGCTCTTCCCAAGGAGAGCCAGCTTTGCCTGCTCACGGCGGGAATGGCTGCCGACTGTCGCGGAAGCAGCCATGCTGCCCGTGCCTGCCGTCCGAGCAGAGCACAGAGCTCCAGGACTGTGTGCTAACAGCAGCTTTCCCACCCAGCAAGTTACTGGGACTGGCTGGGGCTGTACGCTGTGTTGTTGGTTTTTTTTAAATTGCATCATAAGAATGAAAAACAAATAGAAAACCCACGAGTGAGACAGAGGAAGGACAGTGCTGGCATCGCTGTGGGAGCCCGTGGAGCTGGCACACCAGGGAGGCAGCACGAAGACGCTGGATGCTGCAAGTCCCAGGGTCAATAGGGGGGAGTGAGGGGCTATGGGGACACGAGCCCGGTCTAGCACCAGCCTTCTGTGCACCTCCTCTGCCCCCTTCCTCAGCCCTGCTTGGGGCTGCTCGGCTGCTGGTGCCCGCACCCTGCCTGCCCCTCACCTGAATGACTCTGCGACTCAGCCCCGTCATGTCCGCCAGCTTCTGAAGCGTTTGCGCGTCGGGGTTGTTGTCCTGAGCAAACTGTGCCTGCATGACCTGGGGGGGAGGCAGAGTAGAGAGGGGGTCAGGATGAGGCTGGGGAGCTGCAGCCTCCCCGTCCCCCCAGGCCCAGCCCCGCTACCTGCAGCTGCTCAGCGGTGAAGGAGGTGCGGGCTCTCTTGGCTGGCTTCGGCTGGCTGTCCTGCTCCGAGGGCACAGCCCCCTCCAGCGTGATCCCATTGCCTATGAGAGAGAAGGCCCATGTGCCACAGGTCAGAGACTCCCCTGCCCACCTGCCTGTCCCCCCCAACGTGCAACAGCCACTCGACTTGGGGAAAATGCACCCGGCACCATGGAAGGGGCACCAGCAGCATCCCTTGCTGAGAGCAGTAGCAGAAAGAGCAGAGCCAGAACTGCCGCTCAGGAGCTGCCTGGGGCTGCTGAGCCCCTCCATGTCCCCAGAAGGAAACACCACCAGCCCCAAGGAGTTACCACTGAATTAAGAAAAATGCAGCAAGTTGGTGGAAGCTGCAGGGAATGAGGGACAGAGAGACAACAGCAGGAAGATGGATGTCAAGGTGGCGTGTGAAGGAAAGCACTGATGTCCCGCTGGCGCTGACTCTTGGTCACCACTTGGCCATATCCTCCAGCAAGCAGCTCAGAAGGGGACTTGCCTCTGCTAGGCTCACCAACATCCATCACTCCTACCCCAAGCTGCTCCCAGTGACCTCTTCCCCCTGTGGCCACTGCCTCCATCATTCATTTGCTCAGAGCATTTCAGTGGGCTTTTTGCTCCTCTCCTCAGCTCCAAGTCCTCCACATCCACGCCAACCTCCTCCTGGGTCCCAGAGCAGCACCATCTCCATGGCCTTGGGGTACCAGTGACTCCCTGCAGTGTGGTACCCAGGTTCTGAGCAGAAACCACACTAAAGAAGGATGTGCCAGGAGGGGACTGTCCACCCACACGCTGAGCATGGCCTTGGGGAGAGTCCAGTCATGCCCACACAGCTACGGAGCCTGTGAGGAGGATGGCCAGAGATGGGATTTCCTGTTGCTCATCGGGTCCCTGCAGCAGCCCGTGCTGTGCCCAGCCACTCTCCCTGGTGTGGGAGAAGGACCGAGGAGTGATGGATGAGGAAGGATGCCTGAGCGGGGCTGGCGTTCGCCCCGCTCCCAGGATGCGCCTGCACAACCCGGCGCAAGCTCTGCAAGCTGGACCAGGCTGTGATTGTCTTGGCTTGAGTTGAAGGACTTTCTCATATAGTTTGACTTGTTCTTTTCAGATGATGAATGGGACTCTGACTTCAGCAACATCTGTTTATTTTTCTTGTATGTAAAACCTCATGTGCAGAAGAAATTGCTGGGTAATTACTGGAGGGGGGAGCGTGGCCCTCCAACTTTGTAGCAACTGCAGCTCTCCAAAGCAATCCCATCCACTTCTTAAAACCGGGGAACACTGGGACACAGGTACCCAAAGAGAACAGGACATTGTGTGCCCCAGCACTGCCCAACGTCATGGGGCTCAGCCCACAACAACAGGTCCGTATGAGCAGCAGCAAATCCACTGCCCCAGCCCTCAGCTGTGGGACCTCACAGCACCAGACCCTGCTGTCCTCAGACCAGCCTGTCCCTCCAGGCCACGCACCTTCTCCCCCTCCATCCCTGCTCCCCAGAGCCTCACTCACTCCCCCGCAGCAGCCAACCATATGGGCCAACACACTGTGAGCTGCAACCCAGGCTGAGACCCTCCCAGCCCGACTGGGCACTCTATTTTCATCCTCTTACTCAAACACAGTAAACAGAAACACTGATTATTTTCATGCCAGGTGGTTAATGGTTTCCATATGTGGCACAGGCCAGGACATGGCATTTGCCTCCTTGTGCCCACCAAGCACTAGAAGGAGGCACAGAGGGCTGGAGCTCTGCTCCCGGCCAGGGGTGATGTCCCAGTGCAGCCTCAGCCTCTGGAAGGTGCTGAGTGCAGAAGCCCATGGAAATAAAAGCACATGATAAAAACAGACAGTTTTAAAGCTGCTGTGGCCATCACTCTCCACAGGTATGAACATGGAAGGGAGATGAACTCAGCCTTGGTCCCTGCCTGTGGGCGGGATCTGGCCAAGCTCCATCCTGCTCTGGGCATGGCTGAGCTCCTCAACACCGAGTCCAGGAGGCTGCCTGCTCTCCTGAGCGGAAGTCGCTGCCCTATCAACATATCTCAGGTGCTTTCCAACACAGGACAACCCCCAGCACTGCTTGGCCTCCCTGTGTACCGCGTCCAACTAACCCCACCAATTTGTTCCTCCGAGCACCATTCTGGCCACTGCCACACAGGAGGATGGGGCCAGGATCAAGAGGATGGGAGCTGTGGTGCTGCGTGACCCCGGTGTCACCGGCTCGGCTGGGAAGCAGAAGCTGTCCTGCTGCTCACGGCGTGGACAGCAGCGGCACGGTCCAGCTGGGAGCGGTACATCCCTGGCCGGGCAGGGCGGGTGGAAAATGATGGGAAGGCTTTGTCAGATCACCAGCTTTCCCACCTTCTAGACTTATGACTCACAGCCTCAAAAATCCCAGTGGCTTCCTCACGTGTTGCGTGCTGGGCTGCACAGGACCAAGGGCTTTCCTCGGTGTTGCCCGTGGCACATTGGCCGCTCCCATGAGACTTCTGCCTGCCCAGGACCTCATGCTCAAGCTCCTCCAGGACCACCCATCACCCTCCTTTGACAACACCAGGTCCAACCCCAGCCCCCTATGATTGGAATCGGTGCAGGGGACAGGGACAACCTCACACAGACCCTGGGGTTTGGCCACGACCGCGGTTCTGGGGCTGCGTACCGTTTTCCGCCGCTCGCTTGAGGTTCTCGATCATGGTGTCGTAGTGAATCCGGCACAGCACCTTCTCCTCCACCAAGCCGAACTCCTCGCCGGTGGAGAGCTGCCGCTTGCAGGAGAAGCAGGCGAAGCAGGCGAGGTGGTAGGCGTTGCCCCGCGCTCGCCGCACCCAGTCACTGGCGTAGATCTGCCTGCCGCAGCGGGCACACTTTGTACCAAACCGGCTGCAGGGGGAGAAGAGGCAGGGTGAGGGCAGGCAGGGCCAGGGCATCTCTGCCAGCCCCCTCCCTCACCCTGTCCAGCCCGAATCCCACAACACGCCTGCAGGGAAAGAGCCACAGCAGAACTGCCCCACGGATGTCATTTCCCCACGGCAGGGTGACACAGGCAGCGGTGCAGGCAGGAGCGGGGTGATTCCGCACGACCCCACGGTGCCAGACACGGATGAGAAGCTGAGGTGACACAGCACTATGAATCAGCTTCCAAGCCCGTGGGCTTTTTATTTTGATAACAGCCCGCGTGAGACTCAGATGGAAACTGTGTCGGAGCTGGTTCTCTCCCGTCGCCATAAATCAAAACATCTGTTTTCTCCTCACACATACAGGCACATGCATCTGCTTTTTCCTCCTACGAGGAATCTCCTCTCTGCGAGCGGACAACAACCGAGCTTAAATGGAAAGTAGCTCAGCACAATGAAAAAGCTACAAGCCAGCCAGGATCCCTGTGCCAGGTGCTGGGCATTTGTGCGCTCTTCTGAAGAAAACCATTTCTGCCAGAATGCTGCCGGCCAAGTGATTCACGGGGAGCAGCAGACGTGGCCCCACGGCCCCGCACTCCCAGGACAGCGCCTGCCAGGATGCAGAGCAGGCAGGGTCAGACAAGGCCTTGGTTTGGCTTCTGCATCATCCACTTCAAAACCGAACTGCAACGAGCAGCAAGAGCAGCGGGGGAGAAGCGAGAATCTCCTCTGTCGCTGCTCTGACACAGCCCTGATCACAGCCGCTGTGCTTCCCTGTGCCCCCAGCACCACCTTGGGCTTCCTGGGGGCTCCCCGCCAGCCCCTCACTGCAGCTGACCCCTGCCCGAGCAGCTCCGGCATCTCTCAGCACAGACACAAAACGCCGAGAAGAGCCAACCGCACGGCAGAGACACCCGGTACCGTGAGCCCCGCGCTGTCAGCCAGCCCCAGTCAGCCCACTGCACCGTCAGCCAGCCCCAGTCAGCCCACTGCACCCAACGCGCTGCCCGTGCCCGGCCCCACGCCACTGAGCTGCCCCCCACCACGGGCTCAGCAAGATGCAGAAACATCATCGTGTGCTTGAATTACTAATTGCAAAACTATTTGGAAGGAAAAGAGAGGTTTAAATTTTTCAGTCTGACCATAGCTGACCAAAAAAAAAAAAAAGAAAAAAAAAAAAGAAAAAGAAAAGAGAAAGGGCAGATTTAGAGAGGACATTTCTGTGCTGAAATTATACAGAGACTTAGCTAAGAGACTTCACTAATTTACTTCAGATGGGAACATTGTAAACTGACTTTGTGCCAGCTAGTTTATATAAACGCACAAACAAAAGAACTGTATTAATTTTTTATTTAGAAGTAAAGATCATTCCTGTAAATTGAATTACTTTGAACAATGTGCTATGTAAACAGTCGTACTTGCTGAACGGTATCAAATGAGGGGCAGGCTTACCGAGCTAATAGCACGTGGTAATCGCTGCTCCCCGCTTGAATCGCAGCCTGCTGTGGGGAGGGGGAGCACAGCATGGGCACAGGCACACGCCAGTGCTCCCAGGTCCGAGGGGAAACTGAGGCACGGGGCACTGCACAGGAAGGGCCACACATCCCATCAAACACCATCAGGGAACTAAGGGAGACGCACAAGTGGCCCCAGACCCACCGCACAGTGTCCCCCATAGGCAGCGGTTCCCAGGAAGCGAGGCAAGAGACTGCCGAGGGCACCGGGGCTCCTGAGGCCACGGGAACCAGAGCAGACAGGGGGTGACACCGCTGTCCCCTGCAGAGCCATGGCACAAGCAGTGCCCTGTGAGAGGCTGAGGCTCAGCAGCCAGACACGGGCACGAGGGCTGCACGAGCTGCAGCACCAGGGACCGCCGATGCCGCGTCTGCGGCTCTTGGCCAACACCCGCCTCCAGCTCCGACCGCAGCAGGCAGGCTTTACAGAAACCAGGATGAGCCAGGGCTGGGCATGGGCACCCACTGTCACCCATCAGAGACAGCCACCATAGGGGCTGCCACTGCCAGCAACACAAGAACGGGGAGAGAAACAACTGAGAGCAGGCTTCCCTCACCCACCACCACTAGAAACAATGGCTCAAAAATAAAACAGACTTTAATTCACTGAGCTTGCAGGGCAGCAATAGCCCAAAAAGCTCTGTCCACTCAGATCTGCAGGACACCAGATGAGCAGCAGCCCATGGCTCCTGCCTCCCTCCTGGCAGGTTCAGGTATGGGGACAGAGCTGCACTGTAGCAGGAGACACAGAGCTGAAGGCTTTCCCTGAGCCCAGCACTGCAGCACAGGCAGAGGCAGCACAGGGCCAGGGCATCACCAATGTACACCAGAGCCATCGGCTCACGACTCACACACATGGTTTGTGACAGGTGAGTGGATGCTGCCTGCTTTTCACAACCGTTAGCACCGAGAGATGGAAACAACCAACAATATTACCAGGAGAGACTCATTCCACCTCCCCCAGAGGTGGCTGCAACATCTGGGGCATGGGACCAGAGGCTGGAGGACACCCTGGTGCATCCTGAGTCAGCTGCAGCTTCCAGGCATCACCCAAATCTCACAGCAGACCAGCAGTGAGTTGTCACCACAAGTCTATCTCCCCATCAAGCCACGGCAGTGCTCGAGCAGGAGCATTATTGCAGTGGGGCGTGACAGTGAAGGACAACAGAAGCCACCTGGCCACAGCTAGGATGTGGGCACTGGCCCACCTGTGGCACAGCTCTTTTCCTGCCCCAGCTCTCAGGGACTCAGGGACCCACGCTTGCTTGCCCCAGGGCTGCCCAGCGAGGCGGGGAGCCATGGGGGTCAAAGTGGGAGTCACACTGGGATCATGCCGGGCTTCCCTGCAACTGGAGCCATGGGAGCTTGGCTGTGAGCAGCCCTTCCATTGCCCGGGAACACGATGTTCTGCTCAATGAGCTCCAATTTTAATTTGGTTCTCCTCAAAGCACTGGAGCCCTAGATGCCAAATGCAATTATTTGACAAGACACAGGAAACAGCAGCGTTTGCTTAAAAATGCACACGAGGCCGCGGAGCAGCGGCAGCGCCAGCACTTACGCAGCCCCTCACGTGAATTGGGAAGGGAAGGTTAGACAGACCAGGCCTAAATGGGCCCACTGTCTTTCAGTGGGGCAGTGCCCGTGGGTGACCCCACACCCAACAGCCCCCCAGCCCCGGCTGCCCACAAACAGCCCCGTTTCCTGAGGAACCAGCAGTGACATGCTAAAACCACCCTGTGCTCCATGCAGAGCACATCCCACCATCCCTTTCCATCTGCCTTGGCTTCAAAGACCCACACGTGCTAGGATGGATTTTCTACTTTGCTTGAAAACAAACCAAACCAAACCACACACTTCATCTGCAGCAAATAATAGATACCCCCCAAAAAAATTAAATAATTCTGACGAGGCAGATTTGTCCTTTGCCAAGTGCTGGGTCTCAGCTGTCCCGGGCTCACCAGACTGCAGGCCAGGATGCTCCCAGGGACAGGAGGGGGACAGGGCTGGGCGAGCGACCCCCCGAGCTCAGTTTGCCAAGGGTGCAGCCGAAGGGGTCTACCCTGAACCCACCCTGGCCAGCAGCTCCCGTCTGCAGACCGGCCCCGACGGCACCAGCTCGACCTGGCGGGTTCCACCGTGGCTGCCCTCGGGGACAGCGGGAGCGACTCCTGCCCCCTGCGCCCTCCCCCGGCACCCCGTCCAGCCCCCGCACCCCGCCCCCTGACCAGGCACCACCCCCTGGCACCCAGCACAGTCACAACCCCTGGGCACCCAGCACCATCCCCTGGCACCCAGCACAGTCATAACCCCCGGGCACCCAGCACCATCCCCTGGCACCCAGCACAGTCACAACCCCTGGGCACCCAG
>WUAM01000001.1:9214163-9227842 GCA_024336885.1 Actenoides hombroni
CGGGCTTCATTAGTAACCTGATAATTCCCCGGCAAAGCCCCGGCAGCGGTTCCACCACGGAGTAATTGCAGGACGGTAACGTGAGCTGATGGCGGCCGGGGATGGATCCTCGCCGTTATTGATTTTGACAGCTAAATTGTTAACCGAGAGGGAAATCAGATGAAAGCCATTTTAGAATAAATACAAGACATTAGGTTTAAACATTGAGGTTGCAAGAAAGGCCGAGAAACCCCTCGGAAACTCAGCCCAGGGCCCGCCGGCTCGTCCTCCCCTCCATCTTCAGCTCTGCAGAGGCAGAGCAGCAGGGGACACGGACAAGTGTGGAGGAGCAGTGCTAAGAAAGGACAATTTAACCACTCGTCCACACTGGCAGGGTCTGAATCAGCTCTGACTGCTCCAGAAGAAACACGTAGGAGTTCGGACAGACACAGCCGTGAATGGTGCCTGCCCCCCTGCACAGGGTGATAGGAGTTGTGTTTGCATTCGGGGGCAATTCAGAGCTGTAACAGTCAGCCCCCTACAGCACCAGAAGCCTGACAGCTTTCTCTAATAATTACAGACCCAGCATTCTGGGCCTCACAGAGTCAGAACAGGCTCAGGAACAGGGCGACTTCAGCCCAGCCTCTGCCTTTTCCCAGCCCCATGGGCAGCCAGTCTCCTGAGAGCAGGTCGATCTCCAAAACCCGAGTCACACACCTGCTGCCTGCACCAGGAGCACAGCCCAGGCCGCGTTCAGGGAACACAAAGCAGTGCTCACTGGGTATTAGCACCAACTTCATCCCCGTTACCCCCAACGTGCTCCCTCCACCAGCACTGGAGCTTGGACGAGGCAGCGACAAGGAAGCTGCGTGTCACCGAGCAGCTCAGCCCGAACCCTGGGATCAGGCAGGATTTCACACCTGGCCTGAGAGACCTTCACCATAGCCAGGAAGATTGTAGAGGCAAACCCTGCACCACTGGTGCGATAAACACTGTCCTTGGTACCCGGCCCCGGGGATTTGCTGGAAATGGCCCGGAAGCAAACCCTCCCCAGGGGACTAGGACTGTATGTCAGAGGCAAGAATCAACCCCTAAACTTCTCCTCAGGGAAGCGGGGCCCAAGCCCAGCCGTCCTTCCCACCACCAGCCTGCCAACCTCTGTACTTACAGCTCCAGAGCCGGCCGCATCCTCCACCGCAGCGATGCCACGTCTCCCGCTGCGTTCCAAACCTATTTTGTGACAGTTGATATGCAAAGCCCCAGAGCTGATGCTCCTGAAAAAGCGTGACTGAGCAGTTACCTCCTCCCGTCTCCGGGGTTAGAAACTCTCTGGCTTTGCTGCTCTGTCACCGCCGGGGCCTTCGGGAAGCCGCAGCATTCCTGGGAAGCGCTGGCAGAGCAAGTGCCTGCCAGGCTGGAGGCGGCAGCAGGAACGACTGACACAAACACCGACCTGCAATAAAGCTCCCCCAAGTCTGAGTCTGGCCGAACGACAGACAAGGCACTTCTGTTAGTGACTGTGGCAGCACCAAAAAAAAAATAAATTACAAAAAGACTGATGCTATTGTCCCCAGATTTGTATCGGTGGACGGCGGCCGATGCCAAGCATTTACCACCCTCACTTCCTGCTCACCACCCTCACTTTCCTGGAGGAAAACATGCATTTTAAATGTTTATTCAGAGCCATAATAATTTCAAATAAATTGTATTTGAATACAAATAAATATCAAAGTATGTTTCTGACAGGAATACAACCACATACCCGATCCGAACCTCGGTATTTTCTAAATGCCCAGTAGAAACTGAATGGATTGCAGTTCTAAATCACACAGGTACAGATCCCCAGGACGACAAGCGTGAGGCCACACAAGGACAAAGCACAGGCTGTTCACAGAGGAATGCAAATGGGTGTTACTGACATTCACAGGGGTACAAACTCCCAACAACACTTATCTTCACTTAGGCGCCCCAAAACTAGAAAGCAAATATCTAACAGCATGAGACCTACTCTTGAACAATTCAGGCTCTTAGCCACCTATCCATGGCAGACAGGCACAGCTCTGCTCGGGATGCTGCGTTTGGGAGAGGGAGGCATAGGAATACAAACCTTACTTTGCTACACCAGTGAGCAACACCTGTGTACAGAATGCACAGGCTGCTGGAAAATTATTTTCCTCCTTGTTTGAGATCACTGTTAACCACCCAGCTTGGGGAAGCAACCCAAGAGGGACCAACGAGGTGAAGATTCACAACTGAGAACTAGAGAGCAGACAGCGGCAAGATCAGACCCCAGGGGCACGTGTTCTCCCACATCCCCCTTCCACATGCAGTCACAGCGCTGTGTGTATTAAGCAGAAAACAGTGCCAGATAAAGTTAGTTATTTTCCCCCTCAGATTTCAGGTTTGCAGGTGTTTAGGGAGAAGAACGTGCTGCAGATCAAATGGTTGAAGAAAAACTCCACACATCAGACTTGCAAACCAAGCTCCCCATGCAGGTAATGCTCAGCACACAGCAGAACCACATCACCACCACCACCAGTGCCACTTCACACCAGGAGACAACTCAGCACCTTCACCAGCCAGAGAAAACCAGAAGTTGGAGACCAGTTGGTGGGCAAACGCTGAGGTGACACGCTTGACAGATGTCTCACAGGCTGCAGTGTTATTCTCACGCTGTCACATCTGGTTTATGAAGAGCTGCCACTGAGGGGGATGGCACAATGCAAGCGTCAGGTATGCCACTGGTGCACGCTGGAGCTTAGGGCACAGCACAGACCTCGGTGTGTTTATGTCAATACACCAATTCCTACACAGAGACACACACCTACAGCCTAAAGGACACTGAAAATACCTGCGCTGTGTCACCGTCTTAAGGTCAGCACATCGTAAAGTAACACCTTGAAGTTTGAAAATCGAGAAGAGAAATAAGTTTGCTTTCGTGCATATAAGATATCGCATGCACAGTTACTAAAAGTGTTGCAAAATCTATTTAAAATGAGTTTTATTGAGATGAAAAAGTTTTCCATGGTAACTACAGAATGTTAATCAAAACCAAGTGCTTCCCCTCCATTAAAAACACAAATCAGAATACTTTTTGTTCAAAAATACTTTAAAAAGTAATCAGTTAAATGGAGTATTTTTGGATGTGCTTTACTCCCCAGACTGGTTACTGTTTCTAATCTTGCTAATGAATGCACACTAACGAGAGGTTGTCTGCGTGTTCATCAGAGGCTTTGAAGGGAACCTACTTTTCTGAACAGCATTCAGCTGCGGAGCTGCACTGGCAGTAAGGAGCATTCAGCAGAACACCTAAGGTGCTACAAACCACCTCAGGGGCCACGTGCAGGGGCGTTGTGCCCAGTATCCTTCTCACTCTACAAAGTACATAAGCATTGGAGGGCTCCAGGTGTACAAAGCAGCACTTCTGCTACCATTATCCGTTCGTAAGCATCATCTCCTAGATTTCCAGGCGGCTCTGGAATAAGGAGTAGTCCTTTTCTTATCCGGTGGTTTGAAGTAGGAATAAACAGGTGCTGCAGGGTATTCTGCATCTGGGTTTTCTGCCATCATTTTCAGCTTGGCTTCAATGGCCTTTATCTTTGCACTGACACTGGAAAGAGAAAGAGCAGAAGAGAAATTTGAGCTGTCTTAGCATGGAATGAGACTACAGCAATCCAGAGTTGTTGGCATGCGAACACTCAGTCACATGAGGAGGGGCTGGGCAGCCCCCATCGCTGCCTTCACCAGCAGCGTGAACTTGGGAGGCAGGAATCTACTGCTTAAAGCCCACGTTATTTCATTTCAGCCCTCAGTATGGATTTGCTCCTCCAAGATATATCACAGCACCACAAAATAACAGTCCTTGCACCTACACAGTGCTTTCTTGAGGACACTAAGCGAGACAAGTACACAACAAGGCTTCCTACTTCATGTAAAATGATGTCATTTAAAGAGGTCTGAGCATGTGCAGCAGAGCCCAGCCCAGCCAAGGCTGTGGAAACAGCAGAGAAATGAAAGCCAGACTTCCTCCCAGCTACAAGACCGCTCAGGATGGGAAAACCCCAGACTCTAATTAGGTCAGGGAGAAACATTATTTCAGCATTAGCTGGGTTTATCCCAAAGGGAGAAGCTATCCTAGGTTACACCCCAAATTCTTAGGACTTTTATTATTCACTATCCTCCATTGGGTACAGACATAGGAATGTTCCCTCCTCTGCTGCGGGTTCGTGCAGCAGCCATCCTCACCAGAGCAACTCCTGCGTGCCACTGACACAGCTCACTCTGCACGACTCCAGTCTCTCTGCTCATGACTTCCTAGCATGTTACTTCTGAATTCTAAGCTCATTTTATCTGTAGGCAAAATCATTATTGCCAGTCCTGATTCCTTGTAGGGTTCCACTGGCAGAACACAGGGGAAAAAAAAATAAATCACCCACCCTTTCAACCAAACTGGAAGCTAGCAAATGCTCTAGGCAAATGGAGGGGCTGGAGAACTTAGCCACATTCAACAGAGAAGATCCACCAGCCCTAACACTGGCAAAAAAAAATAGTTTTGTGATGTAGTGCCTGTGATTTTGGTTTAATCTCTTTCCACTAGAGTAGAAATTCTTGTCCATAAGCATTTTGCTTAATCAAATCAGTACAGTACAAAACCTCACATGAAGCAAAGCACACTCTGGCCAAAGGAACTGGAATGTTACATGCTCCCAGTTCCTCTCCTCACCTCTTTTCCTTCCTACTGCCCCAGTAGCTTCACACATTAGAAAATGAACCTCAGGTCTGAAGTGTCCCACATCAAATGAGTTACCTCACAGCGTACTGCCTGTTTAAGAATAGCTTTTCTGCCATGTTCGATTGTCAGCACAAACATAATGTCAAGTTCAGTAAGATCTAGAGTAGTCTGGTCACCTCTCACTCCCCCCATCTCCTACCTGAGGTTAGACTGGGGTGGCTCTGTGCTGGAAGATGGCTCCAGGCTGATCGGAAGGATCTTCTCATTTTTATTGTGATCATACCTCTGCAAACAAGAGACCAAGGATTGAAGTCAGCTGGAATTCCAAACAAAGACATATCTGCCCACAGATGCACTTAATGTTGCATTAACATCACCTCAGATCTGGGGAGGCTTTTGCCAGGAAGGACTTTGGTGGCCACACACTGAAACAAATCCCAACCGCAGTACTAGTTTACTACCAACATGGAATGTAGACTCAGATACAAAACACTCATGTGCATTGTACTACAGATCCTTATCCTGTCCTACCACTTCTTGTTCCCCTCTGTATAAGGCATGAAGCAAAGGTGGTAAATTTTAAGGTAACCCCTGTGCTGTGTTGCTATGTTCTCTATACAGTGTGCAGAGTCAGAAGGTAACTCAAGCACATGACTGCACTGAACTGTGCAGTGCTGAAAGAGGAAAAAAAAAAGAAAAAAGGAAAAAGGAAAAAAAAGTCCAGCCTAGGAACCACCTCCTTTCTGTAAAATGCAGCTTGTGAGTCTGTCATCTCTGCGGGCAACGGGCCTCCTGAACTATTCACAGAGCTCTGCTTCCTTATTTCGCTTGGCACGAGGTCAGGTTTGTTTTTCAGCAGAGCTGCTCAAACCAACAGTGTCTGCTGAGCCTCGGCCACTCATCTTAAAAACTCCTTAGCATGGTGCTGGTATTGTCCAAAATAAACACTTGCTGTAACAAGCCAAAGTTTTGTGTTGGTAAATCTTTGCATTCACAGATCAGAAACCATGCAAACTGAACCGATTATTCCTGCCTGCTCCTCCTCATACCCCGCAGAGCCACGCACTGAGCTGCCCCCCTGAAGTCTCAGCTGAGCAGACACTGGCTCCTCTGGCCCAAACGCCTTTTATGGCCTGATCATTCCGCAGGCATCCAGAAGCACGTGGCGCTCGGATAGCTGCAGAGCTAAGGAAAATGGAGCCTGGATTTGCACAAGCTTGGATGTGCTGACAAGAGCCTGGAGCCCTTGGAGGCAATAATTAAAACAACATGGTCTCCTTTAATGAAGATACCTGTTTGGGGTTGGGTATTTTTAGCACTCCAAACAGATGCTCTTGTGTGCTTGATAAGAGAAAGGGTCGAAAGCTGCTTGTAGGATAATTGACACATGCTAAAAGCAAACTACCCAAAGGAAAACAGCAACAAGCAGCTTCTCTCCTGCCTCCCCCAAAATCCTTTTATCCACAAAAAGTTATTCAAAATAAATGGCTTTATCAAATAGCAAACAGCAAATAACTGCAGGACAAGAGACAGGAATTAAAAAAAAAATATTAAAACAAGGATGTTCCAGAAGGTACTAAGTTAGTATTAAAAACTTGATGTTTTATGCAACAGAGCAAGGAATGAAAGGTATTTAGCTCAGACATGAAATATGTTGCTGTAAAGTCAGAAGTAATTAGAGCTGCTGCCACATAAGTGCTTTCAGAAGGGGAACAAAGTAACAAAGTACTTAATTAGGAATTTCCACACATCTACCCAGAAAGGGAGGAAAACCAAGGGATGGATTCAAGCTCTCAGCCCGATTTAAACCTTGGACATCTACAGAAGTAATCTAATGGTTCACACAGCTCTCATCAGCAACTCCTTCCAGAGAGCAGCAGGTTAAACTGACAGCTAACCCAGCACAGTTCAGGTGGACGAGAGGAGAGGCAGGTTGATAACACCATTTCTCTGAGTGATTTCCCAGAACAGACTGAAATCATCTCACCAGGCTAAGACACCCTTGAAAAAAAAAATAATGGTTCCTTACTATCCGTAAAGTTTGCCAAATGTTTGCAAATGAAAAGGAATTCTCATTTGCAACAACAAGCTTACCTTGACTTGTGCGTGTGCCCACCGCACCACCAGTTTCTTGGAAAGGGCCAGTTTCCCATTGAGACACTGGATCGCCTTCTCTGCTTCCTGCACAGGAAGACAGTTCAATAAACAAACCACGTCTTTAGTCAAAACTGACTCAGATGTAAAGAGATTTTTTTTTTTTTTCTTTGTTAATCATTCTTCTATAAGGACAGCCAACTGACAGCAACAAAAGTTTACCCTGTTGCATCCCAATCCAGGAATCTCTTTGGAAGAATCCAACATCTGAGTAATCAGACTTATATCAGCTTTATCAGTTTATTCTCTCTCTTGCTTTTCCTCCTCCAAAAAAAGTGAAAGAACAAACTAAAAATCTGCAAAATGATCAGGAGTTTTGAAAATACCCAAAGTAGAGGCCGCTGGAACAGTATTTTGAGGGATGTTTATGTTACAGGAGTTTCTCTAGAAAACACCGACTCATTACAGTGATTACATGTGTCTCATTAGCACCTATCTATACCTGTTCCAGCTCCTGCTCATGCACACTGGGGACATTATCTACTTGGTCCTGTTCCAGGCTCAGCAGTGCAACTTCAGTTTTGGGACAGTCCTGTAAAACTTAATTCACAGCAGCTGAAGATTTTGTGATGCTGTTCCATGTCACGTTGTACCTCTGGAAGCCTCACACAAGTTGGCATTTGTGCCTTTATGAAGGCAAAAGAAAACAGAACAGGAGGACTTCAGAGCAGGTCTGATTTCGGGTGGTCTGGCAGGCTGATCCGAGGCTCCAAGTGGATCACAGCATCTCCAGAGTACAACTCCATGAGCTCACTACAAAAGTGGACTAAAGAATTGGCCCCTTCTTAATAGCATTAGAAAGCAGGATTCAGGAAAAAGACAGCAGAGGACAAAGGAAATCACTACTGCTGCTTTCAGGAGTGGCTGCCACAGAGTGGAGCTGTTAAGAGTCTGTGGGTTTCTGTGGACAAGGTATTTAATTTATCCCTTCCTGGTTTAGCTTTATGTTAACATTAAAAAAAAAGTGGGGAAAGGAGCCAGTCAATTATATCAGAATTTTAGATAAAAACAACATACCTGTTTGGTTTCAAAGTTCACAAAACAGTAGCCCCTCGGCTGCCCCTCCAGAGCACCAGACTTGTGAAAGAGAAAGTCAAATTGCTTTACTTTGCCAAACTTCTGAAGGAGTTTGAGAAGGTGGTACCTGAAGGGAGAAGATGACACTCATGACAACGTTCACCACTTTAAAAGTGAGGGGACTGAGAGGAACCCGTCAGCACACAGAGGTTTCACACTCAGTGGCACAAGCAGCGCAGTTGTCACACACATCTCCCCACCCACCCACCCACAGAGGTGGGTGCCTGTACAGCGACTCTCCAGCACCCACAGCTCTGAGCTGCACTTTCAGTGACCGCTCTAAAACCACAAAGCACAAAGCTTCCCTCCCCAGGGTGCCAGCCGAAGGGCAAGCAGAACATCTATTAATAGTTGGCTTTTGGACAATGACGTGATGGCTCCTGGGTGCTGTGGGAGGGCTTTGCCTCCTGCCTCTCTAAACCACACTGTTTTCAAGCACAACCATCACGTCTCCTCCTCCCCAGCCCTGATGTACCTACCTGAAACTCCATCCCCTGCAGCCCTCTCCCTCCACAAGCAGCTCCAGCCCGCAGCACCCTGCTCTCCTCAGGACCCCAGCTACTCCTGCTGCCCTCCCTCTCCCCACACAAGCCCTGCTAGTCCCATCCAATGCCCGTCCCAGGTGGTGTGAGGACAATGACAAGGACATGGCCAGGTCCAACCGAAAGGCAGCTGCTCTCCCACGCGCCTGGCAGAGCTGGGGAAGCAGGAAGACAGAAGAATAAGCAGAACAAACTGCAACCAGGAATTCACAGTAGACCAGGCAAAATAAGGCACCAGACAGACCTCACTATCATCCAGACCAAATCTGCCAGTGGTTTTGGCTCACACAGCTTTCCAGTGACACAGACATTAAAGTCAGACACTTATTCAGCCAATTACCCTCCTGCCATCCAGTGAGGAGTGTGCTGTTTCCAATAAAACTGGGGAAAGCCAGAGAAAATCTCTCTGCTTCTCATCTAGTGCACTGGGCAACTAAAAACAAGGAGCACATTTGCTGTACAGGCCACATCTAATCCTGAAAGTTCTTTGCAGCTTCTTGTGGTTCCCTGGGATCAAAGTGTTTAAGAGCAGAGGCTGACCTAGAAGAAAACAGCACCTGGCATCATTCCACTGCCTGACCCCATCCCTGGTGTCTACAAATTGTCTAAGGGTTTAAAAGGATGTCTTAGGACTTGTCTTCGGATCAGCTGTACAGCATTTGTTAGCGAGCCACAGAGTCCAAGCCCAATTCTCAGCTACCAAGGTAACACTCAGCACTCTGGAAACCCCCCCCGGACAGTGCACATGGAGAACCAGGCACTGGATGAAACCTTCCTTGCACCTCCAGATATGAATGGTCAGAATGGTCCAAGACAGTCAAACGGGCCACACAACGTTAGGGACAGTCCAGATAGGAGGGGCAGACAACAATTTTTTCCTAATAAAGCCTGATAGGATGTTTGAAAAGGGCTTTAGCCCTTTGTTAAGCTTCTGGAGCTAGGCAAGAAGGTTCCAGGAACGTGAGTCATCTCACAGGATGGGTCACAGTGGACATTCAGGATGTGCACTTTTAAAGAGGTGAAGGTGCAGCAAGTGTTCAGACGAGCAGTGCAGAAGGGCCAAGTTATCTCCCAGGGGAATAAACGCATTGTAATTGATTATGGAAGGCTTCCTACATCCTCTGGAATACAAATGAGACACATGGTCTTCCAAGAGGCCCACGAACCCTCAGCCTCTGCTCAGCAGGTGAAGGAGACAGAACAAGAAGAGCAGGGGAAAAAAGGAGCAGGTTACACAGTAGTCAAGCTTCTCCACCACACCTCAAGCTACCAACAGGCAGTCTGTGCAAGTAAAAACACTAACTTTGTGTACATCACGTGTCTCCAAACCCCCACACATTGAACTTTCAGAGCCTCCAGAATATGTAAACACAGCTCAGGTTTGTTCCTGTGAACAGATTGGTACAAAAAGCCCTCCCAATTTCAGCAGTGTGAACACAAAGTCGTTAACACCAGAATGCTGCTCCCCTTTGGGCAATTGCAGAGGCAGTGGAAGGGCAACAAGGATTCTCACTGCAAGGGCAAAACCCTGCAGCTGCCCTGCTAAGAGGAACACTTGGTGGGTCTTTTTTTCTGAGAGTCTTCACATTCAAATAACACTTTCTTACCAACAAAGTGGTAGTTGATCCTTGAAAAGAAATTCCATTGAGAGTCTAGAAGCAATCTATGGAATGTATTTGGAACTTTTAGATAGCAGATGACAAATGCTCTTTTCCAGCCATACACACCATTTCTACCCCTGCAGGTCACCTACTCTCCATGGAATAGCTCAGAACTGAAGTCTTGTTTAACTAAAAGTTTCAGGCTGTGATGATGATTTGTTACTGTTAATGTAGTGAGGGCATTAACAGCAACTTGACAAGTAGCTCTCCAAGCCAAGAGGACCTCAGTGACGAAGGAAGACCCGCCACAGAAAACAACAAAACCTTGAAGGAAAACAAAAAAAGAACCCAACCCAACCTAAAAGTGAGACCGTGTAAAAAGCTTCCCTATGGCAACGCCTTGGGTGATCCAGAGCTCGCGGGTCATTCGCCCAGATGCGGCCCCACCGCGCTGCACAGATCACCGCAGCCAACCTCAATTTCCACTTCCTGTCATCTGATGTGACTGCGAGACAAACCAGCAGCTCCCCCATTTCCTTTTCCTCCACTCTTCCTCCTGGCACCCCGAGCGCTATTCAAACGCAGGCAAGGCTTCCTCTGAACAATGCTGTCCCAAGGATAGCGCGCGGGGACCGGGCCACATGCGAAACCTATTATTGCGAAGAATCCTGCCCCCCGGGAGTCAGCAGGAGGCTGGAACAACAACTCCTGCACACATTGTTTTCTAGGTGAGACTCATCAAGATGGGACCCCAGACAAGTGGCAGAACGGCCGAGGAAGTCGAACACCCGCTGTCGCACACCCCTGGAAAATGAATGGTCACTCAAAGGCTACTGGAAACCGTAGAGCTGGAAATGAATTTTTTGCCTGTCCAAAAATGTTGAAAGCCTCAGAAGGCTTTACAAACAGGAATGGGCAGAGCAGGCAGCTCTGCCCGCTTTGTCAGACAGGGGATGTAGCTGAAGTACAGGGTTTTCCCCACAGGACAGGGGCACTGAGAGGTGAGGCGAGGTGAACAAACTGTTGTACCACACACAGCACATCTCCTACCCTACCGTGCAGCTGGGGGACAAATCCTGCACCAGGCAATGCTCACGGTGAGGGTGAGAGGACTCCATGGCTTCCTTGCAGCGTGATACCAAACCCAGAACCCACCATCTGCTGCTCTCCTTGTCACTGCTGTGGCAGGTCCCACGACAGGGGTCATTCAGCATCAGCAGTGCCTGGAGGCAGTGTCCTACGTCACAAAAAGCTGCAGGGTCCTCTGGTGCCAGCTCGCCTCCTTCCAGCTGCTAAGAATATGCTCCGTAGACTCCCAATACCATCTTCTTCCAAAGGCAGAACAACCCTCTAAGGATGCTGGATAAAAGAAGCCACCCAAACAAACATTACTGGCAAGGCAGAATGCCCACCAGAAGACCCACCATACCCCAGTACACAGGGTATGTCAGCATCTGAGGTCCTCTGAGCCTCCCATTTGAGTCTTAGTCAGTCTGTGCAATAACCTCCTATAAGGCACCAGCCTGCAGGCTGTGATTTGTGGGCAGCCCTACATTTATAAATTCCCACTACTGCAGCTTGTGCTCGAACGTGTACGTTACCCATTAACTCCCCAGAGCTTGATTGCAGCGATAGGTTGCTCCCTAAATGGAAATCTTGGATTAAAATCAAGACTTTCTGAACTCATTTCTGCCCAAGAAAGTCACAACCAGTTATTAACCCTGCTAAAAACTCAATCAGCTTTACTGCATCTTAAACAAATCTAACGTGGAAATTGCAGAGGCAATCCATTTAAAAAAAAAGTCAGATAAAAGCAGCAAATGAAGAAAGAGCTCTTCAGTTTTCAGGTGTTTGGTTTTAGTCATGTGATTGGTAACTTCAACAGGAATAACTCAGATGAGGTGCTAGGAGTGGAGACACAAACCCTTGGGATAAGAAAGAAAGGGTTGAGATGATTTATAGAAACTTACTGACCTGACCCAGAACTGCACTTTTTCTCTCTACACTGACAATGTGCTAAAAGGAACTTCCTCTTTTTTCATTCACAAGGAAACAGAGATTACAATGTAGTCTGCAAGAGAAAATAGCCGTTTGTAAAGCAAAACCAAAAGCAAGACACAGAATTGTAAAGCCTGAGATAAGCAACACACACTGCCGCTCGTCGCTGGGCAAACATGAAACATTTAGTAGAATGGAAGCGCTCGAGGTTTGATGGCTGGAGAATGAAGCCCCTTGCCCACAGCCACGATGCTGGTCCCCAGCAGGGAGGGGAGGGTACCAGGGCAGCTGTGCCCCACACCCAGACCGCTGAATTCATGCAACTGCAATAGGTTATTCAGAAAGTTTCTTGCGTGGGCAGTCTGTTTCTATCTGAAACCCACAAATCTCATTTCACCTAAGCTATGAAAACAGTAAATTTTGCCATATAAAGCTATTAACTGGTCTGGCCTAGATACAGAGGAACAACCTAGACCGAAAGGGTCTTCAAAAACACCACTAATGATCACCCTGGGAAGGGAAGGATCTAATGCATTTACAAACACCCACTATTCTTCCCCTCACACCACCCCAGCTTTAATCTTTTAGGAACTCCTATATCTAATTCTATGTGGTCAGTGAATGTGGACAAACCAGAATAACAGAGCTGTGGGATAAAAATGGTAATTAATGCAGAAACCCCCCAAAGCTGAATGGCTGAAAAGCACAATGCATTAATGATTCCATTTAGAGGCTATTAGAAAACCGCTCTGTTAAGATGAACCACATTTAGAATAAAAACTGAGCACCTGCACCACACAAAAAAAAAAGAGCAGGAAGAAGTATTGCATGACAGACATATACAATAGTTAATCAAAAATACTTGTTTCTTACAAGTGTATAAAGCCCAAATTGTTTCATTTTGGGTTTTTCTGCTCTTTGTTGGTTGAGAGTTTTTTTAATACCACCTACTGATTTCTCAGCACACTATCCAAATACTGGGTAGCAAGTCATATTTCCTTCACAATTTAGCTGTTCAAATATGATGTTTCCTCATGAAATAATTATCTGTAGTCTGGAGAAAACGTGAAATGCAAACACACACCTGTGATTCATGCACTTACCCACCATAAGCAGCCTGTCACCACACCCCCCACCTCATTACCGCTACATTACTCAAATTAAGACTCATCTGTTCAACCTACACCCCACTGCTGACACCAGCAAAATAACAAAAGAAGGCTCTTGGTCCCTCTGAAAACCCAAACCCTAAAACTCTAACGTTTCCCTAGTTGAGAAATCAAAGACATTTCTCCTTCCTGGGCTTTCAGGCTGGGTGGTGGCTCAGAGGTGACTGTATGGAGTGGTTAAGTACCTGCTTCTGAGCCCCTTGGTCCGTGAGGCCAGCACAGCTCCGGGGCCACCCCCATACACCCGCATTACCCGCTGTGCCATCGCTGCCAGGCAGCGGCACCGAGCAGAGCCGGGGCCACCCACCCAGTGCCGTGCGAGTTGGGACCAGCTGCCCGCTCCAGCGGGTTTGCCAACTGCTACCCCTGACTGTGGGGCAGAGGCAAGCGCTGGATGAGCGACAGCAGCTTCCTGGGCACGGCGGCA
>WUAM01000001.1:9232717-9243962 GCA_024336885.1 Actenoides hombroni
GTACCTGGGTGCCCTGGGAGGGGGTGAGAAGCCTTTCCGTCGCTTTCCGTCCCGGGCAAAGCTGCGCAGCCCACCTTTTAAGCAGAGCAGAGCGTCAGGCGGCAGCGGGGGAGTTTTGAGAGGTTAATCCTAAAGCAATAAGCTGTAAAATAAACACAGAGCTGGGCACAGGCACTATTTCTCAGCCAGCTGCTACTGCCCTGCTGTCATGTGGTTAGGCTGTAGCACTGAAGTGGTTAAGTTAGTTAACGTTTCTAAATTGGCACTGTGTGATTTCTAGTGGGAAACATTCAACTGGAATTTTTAAATGCTCAGAATCTTTCATCTCCTTCGCCACAGTCAGGCTCTGCCTTGGGAATTTATTGTGGTTTCACTCTGCCTTGCCTCAAACCATTCAAATAGTTTCAAAGAAGCAAAACAGTTTTCTTTGTTGTTGCTTCCCTTCCCCTCTCCCCCCCGTCATGCCCCCCTACCCCGATACCGAGCGCGGCCGTAGTTTCCCATTCGGTTTGATCAAAGCTCTCCACACCAATGTAACTTCCTGATCTTACTGGTAACAGAAGTAAATGTTTCCATGTTCCATGGAGATGGATTGCCAACTATTGACAGAGTTCTGGCATATGGGAATGATTATTTCCTAATTC
Source organism: Actenoides hombroni (assembly GCA_024336885.1). Lineage (NCBI taxonomy): Eukaryota > Metazoa > Chordata > Aves > Coraciiformes > Alcedinidae > Actenoides > Actenoides hombroni. Next base: position 9,233,362 of record WUAM01000001.1, read on the forward strand.
CCTTTACCTTTTGATCTGTTTTACAGAGCACAGCTGCAGCTACGAAGGCTATAAGGGAGAGCGGCATGAACCTGAACCCAGAAGTGGATGGGACAATAATTCGGGTGCCAGTTCCTAAGTGAGTACCGATGGCTGCCCAAGGTCATCATCGTGCAGCTAAGGCAAGAGGTTGCAGGGAGCACCCAGCCAAGGGTGGTGCTGTGATGTCGAGATGCAGCTGCTTTCCAAACAGCCATATTTCAGGCTCAGAAAAAAGAAAAAAAAAAAAATTGAGCCCTAGAAGCATCCTAAAACCTCTTCCAAGTGTCTGATCTCCAAGTCACCACATTTTGGCATTAGATGGTTGGTCTTGCTGTTCTTCATCTTGCTCCTGCAGAGGATGCTTGGTCCTGGCTGTCTGCAGCACTTTGCAAGAGACAGCCAGAGGCTTTTGAAGCAGTGTTGCCTTACTTCAGGGCCCAATTCTTTGCTTCCCTGATGCAAATTCTTTGAATTACACCGGCACAGAGCAGCAATAACACAAGAGTGTTAGGGGTGAATAGCACCTTGCTGCAGAGAACACTAAAAGGAAGTGGTGAAAGAAAGAGGGAGGAAATCAATAGCTTTGGCTAACCCATCCACTCCCCCCTCATGTGCGGTACCCACTGTGTAACTGATGGCTGCGTGGAACTTTTAGTAGAAGGCTTTGAGAAGAGCAGGCTGCTGCTGGCCGAGGGCTGCATGTTGCTTCCCTCGCCCGTCACAAGTTTGGGTGGTGCAAGGAAAAGTCACGAGTTCCTGTGGGTGCTCAGACCCAGAATACCCTGGGCAGATGAGGATCTAGAGGATCTCCTGCCCTGGGCTGCTGGGAACAGCTCCCACAGAGCCTAAAGACACCGAGTCCCACAGCAGGTAAAGGTGCCTGCGTTCACCTTGCACATGCGCTGCCTTTCACAAGCAGGTGACTTCTCAGTAAAGATGAGCCAAGTATTTCCCATACTTTTGATCTACTTTAAAAATTCTATGGAATTTTTTCTAGCATTTTGATCAGAGACAGCTAATTGCAGCTTTCCGTTGCTATTGGTGAGAGGGAATGACATTATCATTCTGTTTGCTGATTTCTTTTCCCCATGCTCCCTGCCCTTCCCCCATTCCTCAGGAGAGGAGGAGGGCACCATTATCTTCATAATTGCTGAGGCTCCTGGGCTGCTGCACAGTGGTTTGATTGTTAATGGGCACTTGGGTCATCCTTGAATATGAATTGCAGGGGAGGAAACTCCAAAACTGCAAATCCCAATCTTTTAAAAAAATCCTGCTTTTAAACAAAAGTGTGCAGTCTTTTTGCAGAGCAAAAATGAGTCTTCCTTCCTCAGGGCAGATCTGCCCAGAGTGGTCCCTTGCTCCTTCTGTGTGTCAGGGTTGCTGCTCCTGGCTCCTCTCTCTCAGAATCCCGAGTTGAAGAGGCTTTGGGGCTGGGAGATGTACCCTGCAGTCTGCCCGCGCTGCACCTCCCGGCCCGTTTGCTCACCCGCTCCTTCGTAACACGGCTGGGTCTTGCAGAGTTTCCTCCTCTTAGCAAAGAGACAAGCAGACGGTTTCAGCCTTTTAAAAGCTTCCAATACAAAGGGGGTGGGAGATGTGGAGATAACCTCAGTTAGCCTCTCTCTTAATATTATATCCCTGAATTAATTTTGTTTTCATTTTCTAAGTTACTCATTTTCCCAACTCTGAAGTAGTTTCCCAAAGAATAGATGACAGACGGATGCAGCGAACTGGCCAAAATTCTGACAGGTGTGCAGGATGAGCAGGCAAATCAGAAATGAAGAGACTGCTGTTCCTTTCACGAGGAGGCACAGTAAAAGTAAAATCAAACCCGAATTGTCCTCACCCGTTATTAAAAGCACTTTTTAGTCTATCAGCTGGACAGGCAGGCGTTGTGTTGTTCCCCAGGAGGGTCCAGCTACGCTCCGGTGCTTGGGAGCGTTTCAACTGAGCATTTACAAATGGAGTTTACTTTCCAGTATTTATTCAGTTCGTTTAGTTTTTGCCTTGCAGCTTTAGCAGGAAAAAAAAAAATACACTCGTTTCGTTCGTGTTTACTTCTGCTGCCTGCTCGGATCGCCTCTGCTCCCCGAGGCATTCGCCTGTTTGTGTTGCTGGCACTGCACAGGCAATATTTATTTGTATAAAAAGTACTCTCTGAGGGTTAAAAAAAGGAGGGGAAAAAAAAAAAAAGAAAGAAAGAAAGAAAGAAAAAAAAAAAAAAAGAAAACCAGCCATGGGAACATTTGTATTGGTTGATCTCTTGGCCGAATTTGACCTGACCTTGTGTCTTTTATGGTATTGCCTCATTTTTAGATTCATCTTTTTTGGACCCATTGTGTTGCACTGGATATTGTTTGTAAATTAGTAATATTTTTACACATGCTTTACTGAAAGCCAGATGACTCATTTGAAAGTTTAATGACTCATTGTGAGCTTTTTTTTCCCCTCTGCCCTTTAAGAAATATGCAAAGATACCTACTATGGAGAGAAAGGACTCAGAAACATTTTTAGCTGAAAAAAACCCCAACCCCACACCCCCAGAGCTGCTGCCGAGCTGCACTGCTGCGGATCGCGCCGCGTCAGAGGTCTCGCGCGCGCTGTCTGCCGAGCGATGGATGTCGCACCCTGCGTTTACCCGCGATTACGCGTGCAGAGTTTAGCGAAGCCCACCTCCCTGGAACCGATCCCTCGTTCCCAGGAAATCACCCGCGTTTGACATACAGAAATTACTCTTACCCGCGGGAACGTCCTGAGCCGAGCCCCGCGCCGCGCTGCCCGCGGGTCCTCTCCTGCCGCGCGCGGGGCCGGGGGCGGCCGCGCTCCGAGCGCTGGTGGCTGGGGGAAGCAGGGGGAGAGGAGATGTTACCCGTGGGGCCGCTTGCGTTTCCGAACCCCTGGCGCGTCAGTCCCCACGTCAGTCCCCAGGCTTGGTCCCGAGCCTGGCAGGGAGAAGGGCAGGATTTGAGCCCGCTGCCCCTCGAGCTGCAGGGGAGAGCGGCGTTCCCCCAGGAGAGCAGAAGGGGTGGCGGGGGGCACCTTGTCCTCACTGCTGGCACCACTTCCCCAGGTTCACTTTATGCTTTTTTTGGCTTTAAAGGGGATAGGGGCAACAGTTACTAGACAGAAAAGAAAACACATCTAAGAACAGCTTAAAAGTCCCAGATCTGGGGGCAGGATTAAACAACTGTCCTTAGAAACCACGGGCCTGGCTCGTGTTGATGGATTCTTTAACCAGAAACAGCATCTGCTTGAAAAAGTGTCCGTTTCTGGCACTGTTGGTAGCATTGCTGAGAATTTACACACAGTCTGGCTGGAACATAAAACCCGCTGAGAAACTCCACGGCGCTGCGCAGTGATAAAAAGAAATTGGTGTTAATAAAGACAGACAAGGAGGCATGAAAGCTGTGACCCCGTGCCAAGAAGCATAGGAAATCTGGCAGCGCTGCATAAACAAAAACATTTCCTTAAAGGCTCGGCAGCCCCAAGCAGGCGAGTGATACCCTCGGCACGATTCGCAAAAGCTGAGCGGGAGCGGGGAGGCGAAGAGCTGACAGCAAACTGGGGCTCCCAGTGCTGAGGCAGCCCCGCTGCGGCTCGGCTTCCCTCGCCACCCAGCAGGAGATGGGAGAGATTTCCAGCTCCCTGCTCCAAGTTTAGCAGCCAGGATTGACTCCCCCCCCCAAAAAAAAAAAAGCTGCCTGAGAATCTGACCTCACCCAGACCTCTGTTTGCGAGCTGGCTTTGCTGGTTTCGCATGAGCCGCGGGACCTCCGGCTGGGGAGCTTGAACACGAGAAGCCCCGAAGGCATCGCTGTTGGGCTGCAGAGGAAACCACAAGTAACCCCACTCACTTCTAATTAGGCGCTCGGTCCAGGCTCGAGCCTGCTCCGACCAGAAGCCGCTCGCCACATGTGCAATTCACTGGCCGCGTCCCTCCGGCTGGCCCTCGGCAGGGAGCGGGGTGGGCTGGGAGGGCCGAGGGGGCCCCGAGGTCTGTCAGCTTTTCCAGCGATCCCAAATTCCTGTAACTACCCCTCGGATCTGGGAAGCCCGTTCCCTCTTGCGCTGTGAAATAAAGCTGACCGGTGAGAGGCCAGCACCTCTGCAGGCAACCGCTGCCAGAGCCCTGGCCGAGGGAAGGGGTCGCGGGGGGTGTGCGACTTGCCGGGCTGAGCACGAGCCGTGGGTCTGATCCTGCCCCAGCCGCCTCCCCGTAACGCTCGCCCATGCTGGGGCAGAGCGGGGCCTGCCCTGGGAGCTCTCAGCCCAGGTTTCCTGAGCTCTTGGCCTCGGTGTTTCGGTGACCCAGGCTGCTGCAGCCAGTTTCTAAATACTCCTGTGAAATGTTTATTTTGCAGCATCTTCTGCGAGCAGCCGGGCGCTCTCCTGCGAGCGACTCTCGGCGTACAGGGGGTTTGCATTCTCAGGGCAGTGTGGAAACTTCAGTAGCCATGAATAGAATTAAAGTGTTATTAAGAACTAGCAATTGATGTTGATCAGTTGGTAGGTGCTGAAGCTTTACCAGAGCTGAGGTGACATATCAGCCATCCCCGTGCCTTATTCAAACAGCCAGACTCCCTCATCACCTGCAGTTTTCAGTTCAGGATGGAAGGTTGAGGCACCAGAGCAGTAACTGGCCCTATGTCAAGGGGAGGGTGAAGCTGAAGTTCTCCTGGGTCAAGTTACTTGTGGCTGGCCATGTCCAGTACAATCCTTTTGTGAAACCAGGTGCCCACATCATCTTGGTGGAAAAGCTGGATCGTGATGAGCTGGAATAAGGTAAAGTGACACAAACTCTGTAGCTTCCAGATCCATGATTCAGGTTCTTCAGCTGCAGGGAGACAATACCAAGTTTCAGGAAGGGATGGAGGTTTCCACCCAGCTTTGCAGGATTATGCTTCAGCTCCATCTCTCAGGTCTGGAGCTGGATTTTCCCTCTTTCCCACAAATGTTTTGGCAGCAGAAAAAAATAGGAAAGTTTGAACATTTCAGTGTGACTTTCAGGCACCTCAGTGACAACTATAAATCTGGCTCAAGACTTCCTTCCTGGGGTGGGCTGCCCTGGTGATGCTGTGCAGAGGTGGCCAATGTGCTCAGGTGGACCAAAGCAGGAGAAAGACACCCCAAGCTGTTAAGTCCTTCTGCCCTTGTGACACGAGGCATTGGCACAGAGCGAGCTCTGTCTTCACCCAGGCAGCTTTTGGGTGTCCCTGTGCAGCCTGGCTGGGTGCTGGGTGGCAGCTCTGTCCCCGCCAGAGAGGTACCTCAGCAGAGGGGATCGCTGTGTTTCCCCAATGTCCATCACAGAAAATAAACCTGTCTGTGCTACACATGACGCTGTTTTTCCTTTTGGTGTTTTTTTTCTTTCCCCTCACTGCTAGGGTAACGAGAGAGCACAGGGAGAGCCTGGCCAAGCTTGCCAAGCAGTCCACCAACAAGTCCAAAGAGGCCCTGAGAAAGGTGCGAAGCAAAAGCATCAACCAGGTAAAGAAGTCCAAGAGCAAAGTGTCTGAAGATACCCTCTGGCTGCTAGAAAAGCAGGTATGTTTTTCTTCTCCTGCCATATCATGATGTTTCACAGCTCAGTTGTGCATTTGTCCCCAGGGAGTGAGTGGCCCTGGGCTGAGGTTTTGGAGTCAGCAACCGCTGTTGCATTTGCTTTGTCTTTGTGAGATCTGGGGCTTAAATCTCAAAGCCAAATGTATGACATGAACCACTGTAAGCTGACACAGGAAAAAAACCCAAGAAACCAAAAAACACTGAAAGCGTTTGTACTACAAGGGGTTGTTGCACAAACCAGCTGAACTTGGGGAGCGAAACAACCCACGTCCCTGGCTTCAGCACCATTTACACAGTGCCTGGCCACTGCAGACCAGCTGGTGTTGATGAGGATTGCTCCAGTTTGTTATTAATGAAACGATAGCAAGATTATCTCTGTTAGGAGGTTTTTGGCTCCAATTCAGAAAAATACTTAAGCATATGCCTAATTCCCTAAGAGCAGATGTCACCAAAGTCAATTACTTGGGCATAAACTCAGGCACAAGCCTGAGTGTTTCGCTGAATTGATGCCTCTGAAGGCAGGCCATTACTTTTTAGCTGTTTGTTTATTAACAGCTAAAGTTAGATACATTGCAAATGCTTCACGACAGTTCTCTCTGCACTCACAAAAATAAACATCGATATACAGAGCGTTCGTGCGAGCAGGAAAAATGGCCTTGCTGTTGTAACCCAATCCTGTTGGGAAGCCACGCTCCCAGAGCAGGCAGATGGTTTTCTGCATTCTTACAGGGAGCGTCTTGAGGCTCATTTTTGCTTGTACCCAATTTTTTTTTAGCATGAGGAAAGGTCATTGTCCTACACCTCAGACCTCACATCTTAATCAGCCCTGTGGGACTAGTGATAAACCCGCCCCGTGTGCTGCAGCCTGTACCGGTGCTCCCTCCAGTGACAGTGTGCACCTTTTGGCCCTGTTGACAGGATTGCCACATCCGTCCCACGTTAGAGGGGACCTGAGCCCTGGGCAGGGCTTTAACAATTGCCATTTATTTCTCTTTTTACGAGAAGTAAACAGATCTGTTGTTCGATGTGTGGACTCATAGCGTGCACCGCGGCCCCGCTGCTGCTATTGCCGCGTTTGTTCTAAGAGTGGAAAGGTTGCAGGAGGTGATGAGATAAGCCAACATCAGCAGGTATTCAACTCTGCCTTCCCCTAAAGCTGCTCAGTTAAATAAGGACCTGACCAAGTCACTTGTGAAGCTCAGCCAAGAGTTTGTGTTGCATGTCTCTTTTTGGAGCCCGTGACCAGTCCCTGCTGTCACCATAAGCTCTATGCAGCACTGGCAGTGTCACTGAGGGCTGGTGGGAGCCCCCGGGAAGAGCCAGCTATTGCCCCAGCACTATTTGGGTTTTATTAGGACCCAAGGCTTTGTTTCAAGGGGTGATCCAGCCACTCCTTTCCCTTTAAACTCTGGCATGCAGCTCAGGCTTGTATTATGTCCCCCCAGATCCAGCAAATGGCAGAGAGCGCTGCAGCCGAGATGGACAAGCTGCTGGCAGCGAAGACCAAGGAGCTGCTGGGATGAGCACCACTCCATGGACACACTCCTGCCTCGGACCGGTGACTGTCCCTGCCTGGAGTCCACAGCCCCAGGCGACGGGCAGGGGAGGCTCTGCCAGACCCTCAGAGCAGCTCTGTGCTGCTCCAATTCCCCACCTTGGACTACACTGGAGGGCAGGGGGAACTCTCCTTGCTTCTCTTCATCCAGGTGGCAAGAGAACTGAGATAATAAAATAGTGGGAAGGACTGGAGGCTGCTGGGAGGGCTCTCACGCAGGAGCTGAGGCACAGGAGGAGCGAGTGCCCTGCTCTGCCCGCGCACTGGCCCGTTTGCAGCCTGGCCAAAGCAAGGACCCTGTGCCAGGAAAACCTGTGCTCTCCTACTGTGAACTTCGCCATTTATTTTTGCTTAAAATAAAGTCAAAATGAGATGTGGAGGAGCAACCTGGGGACAGCCAGTTCCTGCTTGGGGTGTCCCCTTGGGTTCATGCACCGCAAAAAGAAGGGTTTGCCCGTTGCCATGTCCAGCAGAGCCACCTGCAGCCCCACCACTGGGAAGGAACACGGGAGCCCAGCACCAACTGGTGCAGGGTGGGCAGGGGAAACAAGATTTGCAGTTCCCTAGACTTCAGGAACAGAGAACTGAAACCAGCGCTGTCAGCACAGCTGTTTAGCTGGGACCAAGAAGACCAAAAGCTAACACAGAAACTTTCCAAAACCAGCACCTGCCCTCCCTGACCAGTTACAGGATGCCCATGCCAATCACTGGTACCACATTCTAGAGGGTGGAGGAGGTAGAAGCAGGAAGGGTCCTGAGCACAGCACACAGCTCCAACTCCTCACTACCAGCAGGTACTTCCTGAGCAGCCTCCCCACGGCCCGGGGCAGTGGCCAGAGGAGGGAAGTTGGTGGCCAGCCCTGCGGGCTCTGCTCCCAAGGCATTCGGGTTCAAAGAGCACCAAGTGCTCTGCAGTCCTTAAATAAACAACTCCCCAAAAGTTAGTTTGTGTGCAGTTGGGAGGGGGAGGAGGATGAAGGATTTGCTCTGCGAGGGCCTCACATGTCAACAATTTCTCTGCTTTGTGTATTTTGGCCAAAGCACTTACGGTGATAAATGAATAAAGGAAAATGGCAAGCCCAGGGTGGTTACAAGGCTCGGTAAATTGCTTTCAGCCGATTACTGTATTTCTTTTGACATTTATCAACCGGGCTTTTTTTTTTTTTTTTTTGCTGTTGTTGCAGCCTCAGCATCCCAGTAACAGCCTGAGCTCGAAGGGTTTCCCCAGTACCTTCCCCAGGAGCGGCTGCTGGGTGTTTCTCAAAGCCAGGACCCATGGAGAAGCTGCTGCGGGCACAGGCTCAGGCAGGGCTGGGGCTGCCCACAGGGGCTTCTCCAGCCTCTTCCCTGTCTCCAGGTCTTCGAGGCGGTGGCAATGGGCTGGTGGAGGGGTGGGCTGGTGGGGCTGCAGGGGGTCATTGCACAGAGGAAATTCCCAAGTACTTACTGCTGTTCCTCACCCTGTAGCATCTCACTCCACATGACATGAATTAAAACCTAGTGGTAAAAGGGCAGCAGCACCAGGCTGGGGATGGAGCTGCCCATCCCCAGCACAGCCGTGCCTCGTCCCTTTGGGATGGGTTCACCGCTCCAGCCACCCAGGACTACAGCAGCACCCACCACGCACAGCCAGGCACACAGCAGTGTGCTGGCCCAGGAAACCACCCACCCCACCGCAGTAAACCACCCAGGAGAAGAGAGGAGAGGCACTCACCACAGCCGACTGGCTCACAGGGTGGCTCTGGATGGGTCCCACTTTCCACTTTGCTGCGCAAATCACCTTCTGCTCTACACCAGAGCCCACAGCACAAGGCCTGCCTGCTCCAAAAGCTTCCTCCGCCAGCATCAGCAGGAAGCTCTCGCTTGGTCCGGGCTGGATTGCACCCAGGGCTGATAAGAAGCTGCAGCTGATGCTGTTGGCGTGTGGGAAGGGAGCTCCAGCTGTGCTGAATAACCCAGGCAGGAAAGGGACAGTGGGGCAGAAAATGCTTGGGCTGGGTGTAGCATGGACCCGATGTCGGTGATGCTGCTTCAGGCACCAAACTGTTCGGCCTCAGCAGCAAATGCTGCTGCGTGGGGCAGGGCAGGGCAGGGCAGGGCAGGGCAAGGCAAGATGAGGTGGGTGAGGGATGGCCAGACCTCCTCCCTCAAGCCATGCCCTGGGCTCTCCGTGCCCTGCTGCGTGCCCCCAGCACCCTCTCCCACCGGCACACGTTGATCCGGGGAACCACTGGGTTCCCAGCTGGCGGGCGCTGCCATGGCCTGGCGGGTCGGTGGTCCCCGAGGGGGCTGCACTCCCAGCACAAGTGGTACCCTTCTGCACATCTCTCCCACTGCACCCCCAGCAGAGACCTGGGGCCGCCCAAATGGCCACGCTCGGCTCTGTCAGGACACTTCCGTTTGCTCCGAGCCGCTGAGCCGGGGCAGCCTCACACCGAGGGGACGGTGGCAGGGACCAGGGTGGGCACCAGCCCTCACAGCCTCCCGGACCCAGCCCCGTGGCCACGGGGAAGGCAAAGCCGAGACGAAAGGAAGGAAGGAAAAACTCGGAGGAAGCTGGAAGCTCTCGACATAGTTAAAAACCAACATTGCTCTTCAAAATAGATGTGATTGCGCTCCTTGTGAGTCATCGAGCAGAGACACCAAGATTGCTTTGTGCCAGGGACGAGCCCGGGCGCTGATTGTGTGCCGCCCGGATTTGTATAAAACAGACCATGGATGGCATGTCAGAGTTTACAGCTCGCATACATTTTCAACAGTGAGCTTTGCAAAATGTATCAATGTAATCTCTGCCTCCTATATTCCGTGTTGATTAGACACGATTTCTGGCTGGATTTTCAGAAAGCTCAAGTGCTTTTTTAATCACTACAGAAGCTCATTATTGCTTTCCAGTGACTCTTATGTCCTTCACTTCTCCTTTCAGATTAGAGTCTATAGTCAGATGAATATTGGATGATTTCATTACATACAAATGCAATCAACAGTTTTGCATAAATTTCTCCTCTTTTCTTGAGTTTCAATTGACCTCAGCACCCGTGGAGGCAGGCGCAATACACATGTAAATGAGCTGGCGTTGCTGCAAAGACACGGATGCGGAGAAACAAGATAAACTGTCAGATAATATTCAGGATTTTTAAGAGATCAAAAAATACTTCCTCGTTCAGCCGAGCTGTAAAAATGGCACCTTCAGCTGCTGGGGAATTTGCTTTTGTTTTGCTCAGTGTCTGGCTGTGGACAAAGGCCAGGAGCGGCACCGGGCACTGAGCGAGAGGCTGAGCGAGGCTGGGCTGGCCGGCACGGCAGCGTGGGGAGGGACCAGGGTGTCACTGGGGTGTCACTGGGGTGCAGGTGGGGATGACACCAGGCTCCTGCTGGTGGGGTTTGAGCTGACCGTCGTGCCAGGGAGGGGCCCACCGTAGCCCAACACCTGCTGCGGACCTGGGTTTGGCGGTTGTGCCCCTGC
>WUAM01000001.1:9256571-9269645 GCA_024336885.1 Actenoides hombroni
CGCTGCGGGAACAGCTCAGGTGTAGCTGCTGGGGCGTGTGGCAGCCTGTGGGAGAGGGCTGTGAGGTGTCTGTGCAGATGAGATGCGGCAGCGCTCGCCCACAGCCCCACGGCCAGCACCGGTACCCGCCGGGTCACCTGCCCTCAACCTCCACCCTTGCAGGGAAGCAGCAGCTCCCTGACGCCCAGCTCCTGGCGGAGAGGTTTCTGCTGCGGCGGACGTTTGAAGCCGATCCCCGAGGCACCAACCTGATGTTTGCCTTCTTCGCCCAGCATTTCACCCACCAGTTCTTCAAGACGTCTGGGAAGATGGGACGTGGCTTCACCAAGGCGCTGGGGCACGGGGTGAGGCGGGCACGGGGAAGTGCGGGGAGCGAGGAGGGGACTGGGGCATGCGGGGCCTCCCAGAGCAGCCTTGACGCTGCGCTGTCTCGGCAGGTGGATCTCGGGCACGTGTACGGGGACAGCCTGCAGCGGCAGCACCAGCTGCGGCTCTTCAGAGACGGGAAGCTGAAATTCCAGGTACCACCCGACACGACCGAAACATCTCAGCCTTGTGATCTGGGGCTGCTTGAAGCCCACGTCCCTCTGGCAGCTCCTGGGAGGCCTTGGCTCCGGTGCCCAGCGTGGCTGCTGGCTGGAGGTGCTGTGCCAGAAGGACAAGCTTTGGGGTGCAGCTGCTGTGACGGCTGCAGGCATCCCCAGGCAGGGCTGTGTGAGGGAGGCGTTGCCGGCACTCGGCACTTGTGGGAGAGCGGCCGTGGTGCCTGAAGGGAGGCAGGTCCCAGCTGGGCAGCTTTTCACCAGGGTGGTTTTCTCCCCTCCTCCCTCTCTGCCATTCTGTTCTTGTCTCCCCAAGGTGGTGGATGGAGAGGTGTACCCCCCTATGGTCACCGATGCTCCAGTTCACATGGTCTACCCCCCTGCCCTCCCCAAGGAGAAGCAGCTGGCGATGGGGCAGGAGGTGTTTGGGCTGCTGCCGGGGCTCTGCATGTACGCAACGCTCTGGCTGCGCGAGCACAACCGCGTCTGTGACGTACTCAAAGGGGAGCATCCCACCTGGAGCGACGAGCAGCTCTTCCAGACAGCTCGTCTCATCCTCATCGGTGAGGACCAGCGGTGCCGCGGGACACGGGCACAGCGGAGCCCCCTGTCCCCCCTGCCCGGGCAAGCTCCGAGGACACGGGTGTTGGTCGGGCTCTCTTTGAGGGTGGTGGCCAGGCTGATTTTAGAGGCTGGAGGAGTTTCCCTGGCAGCCTTCTGGGGATCAATTGCTTTGGTCCATATAGCAAAAATTGGCTTTGGTCCACCAGAAAGTTAATGGTTGATAATTTTGTCATCATAAAATAGCCGTGTCACGTGGGTGACATCTCGGGGTACAGAGCTCCTGCTGCTGCCAGCTGACGGTTGCTTCTCTCCCCTCCTGCCCAGGGGAGACCATTAAGATCGTCATCGAAGACTATGTCCAGCACCTCAGCGCCTACTACCTCAGCCTCAAGTTCGACCCTGAGCTGCTGTTTGGGTCGCAGTTCCAGTACCGCAATCGCATCGCAGTGGAGTTCAACCAGCTCTATCACTGGCACGGGCTGATGCCCGACTCCTTCGTCATCCAGGGGGAAGAGTACAGCTACGAGAAGTTCCTCTACAACACCACCATGCTCATGGACTATGGCGTGGAGGCCCTGGTGGAGTCCTTTTCCAAGCAGGTTGCAGGAAGGGTAAGGTCCTGCTCTCTGCTCCCTGCCAGCGGCCATGGGAGCCTGGGAGGGATGCTGGAGGTACCGTGAAGGCAGCAGGTCATGTCACACGCAGAGTCTTCTACCCAGGCCAGCACCTGTGGGGCATGTCACAAGTCCTCCCCACGGCCACCCTGGCAAGGCTGGGCCTTGGCAGCCCCGTCTCCTTGCTCCCGGGACTTTGTAGTAAACACCACGGTGACGCCAGGAGCCTGAGGTAAACTGGGATCTCCTGGTCCAGTCTGGGCGTGGAGCAGCTCGTCTGGCACTGTTCTTTGCTGCCATCACATGGATGTTTTCTTCCAAGCGATTACATCTGCACATCTGACCCTCTTGGCTTGTGCAGAGCGGCTGAGGCTGAAGCGCAGAGCTGCTGCTCTTTGGGTGTTTGGGTTCCCCCTGTGACCCCAAACCCCCGTAATCTCTCCCCTCCTCCCAGGCCAATGAGCCACTATCAAACCAGGGCTTCTTCTGGGAACAGGACTGACTGTAGCCCCAGCTGCTCTACAGCTGGTTTTTGGCACTGTCCCGTGATTCTCTCTCTCCTTGCTGCTGTGAGGATGTGCTGGTCTCCATGACACCGTGCCCAGGACTGGGATGCTTTCGTGCAGTGGAGCCCCTGGAGTGGCTGCTGCTGCTGCTGCTGCCTTGTGCCTTACGTGTGCTTCTCCCATGTTCTCACGCTCCAGATCGGTGGGGGACAAAACATCAACGCCAATGTCTTGCACGTGGCCGTTGGGGTCATCAAGGAGTCCCGGCAGCTGAGGCTACAGCCGTTCAACGAGTACCGGAAGAGGTTTGGCATGAAGCCCTACAAGTCCTTCCAGGAGTTAACAGGTAGGGCTGCGGTGCTGCTGCAGCAGCTCTCGGGGTTTCCCTGGGGCAGGGCAGATTTCCCCCACCCGCAGCTGGGGTACAATCCCAAGAGCTGCCCCTGCCCCAGCGCCGGGCTTGCCCAGCAGAGCAGCCGCTCCAGCCCATCTGAGCCTTGCCTGGTCGTGACCTTCCCCCCAGGGCAGAGAGGGCTGGTGACTCAGCTGCAGGGGTCTGTCCTGGAGGGACAGATGGGTGGTCCAGAGGGCAGTGCCTGGCTGGGAGTCGGGCTCACCGCTGCCTGCGCTGTGGGAGCTGCCATGTCCCAATAACCCTCAGTGAGACCAGTCCTTGCCAGGGGTGATTCCCTTGCTAAAGCACTCTGATGTTTACTTGGTGCAGGAGAAAAGGAGAAGGCGGCAGAGCTGGAAGAGCTGTATGGAGACATTGATGCTCTGGAGTTTTATCCAGGCTTGCTGCTTGAGAAACCCCAACCCAACGGTATTTTTGGGGAAAGCATGGTGGAGATTGGAGCTCCATTTTCCCTGAAGGGGCTTTTTGGAAACCCTATCTGCTCCCCCGAGTACTGGAAACCCAGTACATTTGGTGGAGCAACTGGCTTTGAGATAGTTAAGACAGCGTCACTCGAGAAGCTCGTGTGCCTCAACGTGAAGAAATGCCCATATGTGGCATTTCACGTGCCGGGTGCTGCGGAGAACGGCAGCCCTAGAGGTGGTGGATCATCTACTGAGCTCTAGCACCAGGACACCCTGCCCAGGTAGAGACCATCCTTGCCCAACCGCCAGCTGAGCTGAGCTCCTGGCCTGGCACTGAATATCCCGTTCTCTCTGCAGGGAGCAGCGGGGACACGGGGACCTGCCCACCCCTGTGCTGAGCAGGACAGCAGATGGTCCCATCCTGGGTGTCCTCCACACGAGCCCCTGAGGAGAGGCTGGTGCCAGCTCTGTGAAAAACTCAAGTGCCTCAGGAGCGTGGCTGCCACCGCTGCCCTCAGCGGACCCAAGTCTCTTGCTAGTGACTACCTTGCACTAAGCCAGCTTTGGGGTGCCCAGGGGACAGCCACCTCCCCAGGACGCTCTGGGCTCCCCTCTGCTTTGTCACCCTCCACCACTGCTGCTTTCCAGCACCAGGCCACCAGCAGTCACTCTTCTGCAGGGCTTCCCCGCTCGGGACAGTGGAGCACAGAGCCTGGGGAGCCTTCACCTTCCTTTCTCCTCTGCTGCACCCAGTTAAGGTGCTAAGGTCCCCAAGGGAGGTGGAGGAGGCAGGTGGCGGGGTGCAGAGGGACAGAGAGGACACGCAGGAGGGGGTCATGCTGGCCCAGCAGTGGCTGAACTTGCAGTAGGAACCTGCCCTGATTTGCTTCTGCTGCAGCCACTCCGGACCATCCACCCCAGTCTGCCCAGCACATGGACATAGCCAAGAACCAAAAGCAGTGTCTCTGCGGGAGGAGACCAGGGAGAAGCATCAGATCAGACCTCCCAGCCCTCCTGCATCTCCCACCTGCTGGCTTGGACCCCGGCACACACCGGCAGCCACCCACACTGGGCTGCTCACAGCAAGATGCTCCCTCTGTGCAAACACAGCGACGAAGACTCTTCCGTCCCATGACCATCACACCTCCCTGCCTGAGCAGCTCGGCAAATGGCATCCCCAAGGTGGACTCCTCTTCTGTCCTGCTCCAGAAACATGGGCAGTTGTCAGCCCTCGCCGATATGATGACATGGGACCTGGCAGCCACTGTCACTGGCCTCCATCCCCATCAGATCCTGGTTCACCTCCAGAAAAACAGACATCTAAAATAATAAATGATTTTAAAAACTGCTCTCATTTCCTCCAGCCAGTTTCCAAGCTGTGTCTCACCAGCACCAGGCCCTGCAGGAGGGCAGGGTGCTCGGGAGGCAGCAGGAGCTGGGGGAGAGGAGAAGTCCCTGGAGCGTTGCTGGAAGGCTGGTGTCCCCGTGGGGCCACGCAGCCGGAGCTGTGTTTGCCAGCGCTGTGCCATGTTGCTGCCAGCTGCACCTGAAGAAAGAAACAGAGCCACGCTCCTCCTTAGGAGATGCTTCGCTGGGGTTCTCCGAGCCCAAGTCTCTGATGAAGGTTTGAGCTTCGCTGCCCTGTGGCCACCACCCCCCCCCCAGCCCTGGGCTGCGCTGCCCCGACACTGATCACACAGCTCTTACACCCCACGTTATGTATTTCTGCCACATAAAATCTATCCACACACAAATCTTGATGGCCAGATATTTTGTAGGCACGAAATAGCCAAGAGCAGCTTCCTCCTGTGCAGAGCCAGGGGAGGGGACAGGGCTTCTGCTCGGTCCAGGCAGGACTTCCACCCACTCCTGAGGAGGTGGGGGCTGCGCAGCCTTGGCCAGACCCAGGGGAGGGTTCTCCAGCCGGGCACTGCTGGCCGCTCCTCTGCCCGTCACACAAAGCCCCAGGAGGCAAGAGGAGAAGCAAGGCAGGGGGGTCCCGGCCCAGTGCACTGCCCCGGAACCCAAGGCCAGGCAGCACACGAGGGACGGGGCAGGCAGGGGTGAGGAGGACAACAGACAGGGTATCTCCAGGTAGATAGCTGCAGGGAGACACAGCCCTCTCCATGCTCTGCTGCCATGCCCTAGGAGGGGAGGAGGATGGATGAAGGTGTTGGCCATTTGAGGAGGGAGTGAACAATCCTGTTATGTCCCAACTTCTGCCCTGGAAGTTTTGATCATTTCTGGTCACACCAGCTGATTCCTTTTATCCCAGATAAACCAAGTACATCATGATCCAAACTCCTCAAGAGAGACTTGCGAGGCAGTTCCCAGGCAATATTAAAACCAGTTCTAAGGGTGTGTTACAGGAATTTTAAACCAGGGAGATTTAAAGAGCTTGTGCCTTGGCAGGGACACTCCAGAAGGATGTCATAACAAGGGAACATCTGCAAGCGGAGACTCCCAAGGCAGTAAGGAGCCTTCTCACTTGCTCTCTTGAACCCTTCAGAAGTGAGATGGTTTTAGCAGGATATCATCTGGGTTTCCATTTGCTAATGGCACACAGGGAGGCAGACCCAACCCACGAACACACAAGGGGCAGGTTTGCCTGTTGCGTGCTCACCTGCACAGGCCTGGCCCTGCCCAGGCATCCTGGCATGTGGAGACCCCGGTCCTACCACCTCTGTGCAGCTCCCAGCACCGTGTAGTAAGCCGAGGGGAGGAGGTTGTTTCCCATCCCCCAGTTCCCTTCCCCTCTGGGGGAAGCCAGCGTGCAGTGGTGACGCTGCACCCGGGTACCAAGTGACCAACCTGCCCCCAGCCCATTACATGGCAGTAGGGGCTGCACGCTGTGCTGTCCCCCCCACCCAGGACCACGACCCTCACTGTGCTTCTCCTGCTCAGCCAACAACACAACGCTTAGAAGAAATAGGCAAACAGCAACAAATGGGTAGCAACTCACACGACTCACAGTCCAAAGACCGTCAGCGTGTCCCAGATCCGCACTGGGATCCAGGCGCCCCATCTCCAGCCAGCTGGAGCACTTCCAGAGCATGTCTATGGCTGTCCCTGCTCTGCTCCAGCCTCCAGCCTCCTTCACCATCAGGCTGAAGGCACAAGCTCGGCTCATTTCAGTTAGACCACAAACATCCTTGCTTTTGCTTGTAGCTGTCAAAGGCTGTCAGCACTGTTTTGGAACCACCCGATAAGCACACGAGAGCCCCCGGTGCACACGGAGCTGCCTGGATGCTCTGTGCCCCCGAGCAGGGACGTTTCACCAGGAACGAGCTCAGCTGAGCCAACACCAACACCGACACCTCTTCCAGCCAAGCCACCAGCTCCTGCACGACCCAGGCCCGGACAGCAAAGCATCTCCCTCCTGCACATCACCCCTCTGCTAGCGGGAGCAGCTCTGGAATTCTCTGCAGGATGAACACGTACCAACCCCAGACATGGCCCTCCGCACGCTACCGAAACCTCCTCCGCCAGCCTGGGGACCCCCGGCCCCACACAGGGGGCCTTGCCAAGCCCTCATGCTTTTTCTTTGCTGGTCTTTCAGCCGTGGCACGTGGTAGAAGTGGCTCCCATCCTCACGGCTCGTCCATCACAACGAGCAGCCACGGCCCAGGCAGAAGACAGCAGCTTGCAGTTATGTGCAGTGTTCAGTCTGGTGAATCCACCCGCATCACCCAACCAGAGCAAGGGCACCACTGCGAGCCCTGGGTGGCCCGAGGCCAGTTTGACCTCTTGGTAAGCAGAGCATGTAAGAGGTCTTCTGGTTTTTTAAACAAGAGCCTCGGAGGGGCCCAGCTGCAGCTCACCCACGCAGGGCCTGCCGGTCGGTGCTGCCAGCGTTCGTGCAGCACGAGCAGCAACAATGAAAACATCCGTCTGTGGTCGTGAGACCTCAGCAGTGATGGTTTACAGAGCGGGAGTCACTGCTGACCAGAGCAGACCCTTCCAGGAAGGCCAGTTGTCTGAAATGCTTTTCCACGCAAAGCGGCCCCGCTGCAGAGGGAAGGGCAGGGGTTGCACCCAGGCTGCAGCTGCTCCAGGGAGTCCCTCTCCGGGCAGCCCCCAGCACCCCACCTGACGAAGATCCACGATGGAAAGCTATTTAAACCCCATGGTGGCAAAAAATACGTAGGGCCCCAAGGCTGAAAAGTAACCCCCTAAGTCACCCGGACTGCCCTGAGCCCAGCTCAGCAGGCCCCTTGGCACAAGATTTTCAACAAAGGCATATTTTAAACATTTTAGAAAGAAGAAGTAGATTGGAGGCCAAAAAAAGTCAGTATAAACTTATCTCAATCTTGTCCCTTAATTGCCTGGCACCCCAGTTGGCACTGGGATTAAATACCCACATTAAGCTCGTCCCAGGATTTCATTCCCACCGTCGACAGGCAGCCATCTGCATTTCCCTGGGCATTCGTGTTCCACAGCCAAATCCCACTGTTCCTATTGGAACACCACGAAACGTGAACAAACCCAGGTGATTTTACCCTCCTCTCTCCCAGTGCAGAATCCCCCCTGCTGTAAACCTCTCAATTTCTGGCTGCTCTCGGCAGCAGGCTGCTCTTTCCAAAACAAAACGCTTCCCAGAGGCAACACAACCCACCCAACCAGTGCTTTTTTTCAACTCCTATTTATAGCGCTTCTTGAAGATTAAAATCTGCGGTGACTTTGACTTGGTACATGCACCTTCTTGATCCGAAGGGCGGATCACACAAAGCAGACCGGGCTGCAGCCAAGGCGATGCACAAACCCGACCAACCAGAGAGCTGCCCCCTGCAGAACAGCCACCGCCCCCGGGCCACACCGGCACGCTTGTCCTACCTGTAAGTACCAGACAGAAAACAGGACAAGACAGCATTACAGCACATCTTCTTCTACCCTTCTTGCTTAGACTCTTCCAGATCAATGATTAATTGGATTCAGACTTTTTTTTTTCCTGTTCCTTTTTGCCACTGGCACTGTAACCCATCTATCATAAACCTGAGCCCTGACTGGAGTCACCTTGCTGCAGGCCATCCCAGAGCCAGCAGCAGGAGAGGGTTTGATCCTCTTACAGTTCTGCTGCCGCAGGGGCAAAAACCCAACCAAACAAAACCCAACCAAACAAAACACACACACACACACACACACACACAAATATAAACAAAAAACCTCAAATAAACAAACCACACCCCCTCCCCTAAAAACCCACAAAAAAACAACCCAAAAAAGAACACTTTATAAAACTTCAAAGCAGCTCAACAGTCAGCTTTGCTCTGACCCCCTCTCCAAAGCAGGTTTTATTATGATGCTAATGTGCACCCTGTCCACACAACAGACTTCACAGAATCTCATCTGAGTGTAAGTTACAGCTGCTTGGATTTATTCACTTCAGTGTGCTGATATCCATGCTCAGTGATTTAATTTCATGTAAACTTTCATGTTTGTTTTTTTTCCTGCAATTCTGAGATGAAAAGATATATAATCTCTTACCCGCATTTCAAAATCTGGATTTCTGCCAGTCTCCTTAAAACAGCTACAACTTGTGCCAATTCAGTCATTTTTAATTACAAATTATTACTTTTCTGCTTATACTACTTCTTAAAACACAGTTCAAACAGATACAATTACAAATTCTCTTTTTTCTATCTCAAGATCCATTCTCACTAAGAACCTACTGCTTACACAGAGACATTTACATTTCTTCCCGGTGTTCCAAAGTGCCTTACACAAAGCTTGCAATTAAATTTAATCATTAAACATGGCATTATTTTGGGTCATATATTTAGCTACTGACAGTTTACTTTCCTCAAAATTAAAAAAGTAACAAGCGAAATAATGAACGCGTGAGAAAGCAGACATGTTGTAACAGCAAGTTAAATATGTAGTAACCAAGTCCAGAGTGTGCACGGTCAGCGTGCTGGTTTCTGACAGGTCCATGGTTTGAGCTACTCGGCCCCACCACGACGTGCCCAGTGAAGCCTTTTCCTCGCCCCGCTTCCCCGGAGGGTTTCCTGCTTCCATTCGCTATAAACTGCTCGTGGCTTCCGAAGCCATAACCCAGCTTCTCTCACACCTACGTAGCACCAGCCTGGCTGGAGGCAGGGTGAGCTTTAATGTACAGGGGACCCTGAAAATTGCTTCCCTACATTGCGATCTGATTTAGGGAGGAAGCAGAGCACAAACAAAATACACACACCTTAACGAAACGTAACCACTGACAAACTGGGATGATGAAGGTGCTGCAGGAGGGAAGCGTAACCTGCAGCTTTGTCCTCAGATAAAGTTAAAGGAAGAAGAAGCCTCTCCAACTGCACAGTAATTTTCAGGATGAGGTCAGGTGCTGCTGTTATTTGGAAGTGAGAAAGGAACAAAAAATTTGATGCCAAGTATTATAACAAGAAGGTACTTCTGAGAAGGGGACCGCTAACTGGGGAATGGAAGATGGGACCCTGAACTGGTAACTGGCAGCAGTTCAGCTCCATGATAATAGCAAACCTTAAATGCTTAAAAGCTCCTTTATTTGCAGTCTCCATTCTTGTCTTAATGAGTAGGTGGCCACATGTCAATCCAACTGGTATCCATGCTACCCTGCTTCAGGAAACCTGTAAGGAGACTGAACATACACAGCTGATCTGAGAGCAAAGTGTCTTGGGAAAAAAAAAAAGTGATTTGGAGAACAGTGATGAAAATACACGATTTCCTAAACTTACTGAATTGTGTTACAACTTCATGTTTAGTAAAAACCATTTGAATTGCATAAAAGCAAGGCGGTTTAACGTCTTCTTTTTTGCCTTAATTTAAGAAAATGTTAGCAATTCCTTATGCTATTTTTAACGAGCAGAAGTCAAAGTGCATGAAGGGGAAGAGCACATACCCAGGCTATGGAAGAAAGAGAACAATCCCCAGCACATCCCACAGTACAGCTACACCCACTGGCCCTTGGTACAAGTGGCTCAGTCTATTTCCAGGTCGCTGTCCTCGCTGTAACACGCCGATGGGTTACGTATAGAAGTCAGGAGCACCAGGTCTTTTTCCGGAAGCAAACCGCATTCCTGCAGAAAAGCCTCCAGGTCTACAGCAAAAAAATCTTCTCCGAGCTGGTCAGTGATTCGCACAAAATTGCCAATGAGCTCACCTGCCTTGTAGACCAGCAGAGCCGGCAGAGCATTGCCGGTGAAGCGAGCGCTGGCGCCGATGAGCGAGCTCTTTACTCGGCAAAACTTAACTGTCGGATACTCAGCGGCCAGGCAGATCATGCAGCCGTTCAGGGATTCGGTGCCAGGGATGTCATCTTCATAAATATGGATCATGATCAACGTGCTCTTATGCTCTTTATCAACCGTGTCCAAAAACGCTTCACCGCTGCTAATCTCGAAGACCTGCTTAAATTGCTGCCCGCTGTACAGCTGCTGCCTCATCTCCTCCATTCGCTGCTGCCGGTACCGCTGCAAAAACTCCTCGTCGTCTTCGTCGTTGTGAATCATGTTGTATTCTTGCAACGTCATCTAAAAAACACACACACAAAGGCACACAAAAAAGAGCAAAGAGATGTGCATGGCTATATGGGTCGCTTATATAACGAGAATTTACAGCAGGAGGATTAATGTGGGTCACTCAACTTCAACAACAGCAAAGCGCAGCCCATGCAGGCTCCAGCACCCTCTGTGCTGTACTCCAATTCCATCTAATTAGAATGATGTCCAGTGGGAAGAGCGATTTCAGCCCCGGGTACTCTCAGTTCCACAGGCTGCACTAATAGCAGAAGTGGCTGCTCCACGCTCCCAGTGTAACGCGGGTTAATGGTGGCTGTGCGCTTTCGCTAAGCCACAAGCGCCCATCTGGGTGTGCCAGGCCCGACCTCAGTCTAGAGCTGCTTCATCCTTCACTTTTGCCCTTAGTTTTTCAGTTAAGGTTTTGTGGCAACCAAATGCACAATCCTGTCTGGGGAACTAAAATTAACAGGATTTTGTGTTATTTCATGTCTGCTGACTTCGTTAAGCTGACAGAACACGGGTTCCTATCTGCTTCACATACACAAATGACGAAACTGCAAGTGTTAAAACATTTCAGTGGCAGTTTAATCCCTTCGGGCCGTGCTACCTTTCCATTGATTTTTTCCTGAAGCTCTTTCTGCTTGTGCTTTTCAGCCTCTTCATCCAAGTGAGATCTACACGTCATTGATAACTTTTTTATGAGCCGTTCCATTTCTCTGCGCTGCTCCTGCCGCTGCTCAGTTTCCAGTTGCTTAAATCTTCGCCAGTCATTAATGACTCCTTTAGGACCTGAAATTAAATACAAAGACATTTCATACAAAAGAATAATAGAATTATACCCATCATTTAAAACTCAAGCAGTAATTTATAGGTCATCAGTAGAATAGCGTTGACTTTTTGTATACTGTATAAAATGTTGAAATGAAACGAAAGAAGTAATTTGCCATTTACGTGTTCTTCAGTTTGTGTATTTTTTTTTTCCCCTAGAAAGACTAAAGTTTATCTGACTAGGCTACTCTCATAATTGTCCCAAAGATTATTTGGAAGATTAATACCTGTGCTCTTGAAATAGAGCCGTTAGCCCCCAGGAATTCCCCTCTTGTCAGCATGGCCTTCCTAACAACAAAACGAGGGCGAGGGAAGCTGAACGAAGCTCGCCAACGCTCCCCTTCAGCAGCACGGGATGTTCTGGGACGGACAGCAGCGTTAATTCTTACAGGCTGCACCTTCCTCGACCTTGCTGCTTGTCAAACATTAGAATAAAGAGCTGGCTATTAAAAGCAAGGTTAGACTATAGCCAGGAAACGACCACCCTGTGACAAAGGTATGCATAAAACCAGGACTGTCATTTCAAAAAATTAATTTTGGAAAAGACACAGGAATATTCCAATAAGCAAAGTATTTACAAAACACCGAGCCCGACAGGACGATACCTGTGTTTACAGCGCTGCCATCGCTGCTGAGCTCCACTTCCCCCACACTCTCAGGAATGCTGCTCTCCCCTTCCTTGTCTTCCTTCTCGCTGTCTTCATCCTCGCCCTCGCTACTGCTGTAATAATACTGGAGCTTCTCCCCAAGCACTTTATCATCCAAAGTCGTCATTACGTCCTAAAACACAAATTAAGACAACACAGAGTGCATCTCTTACCCAAACGGCAGCGCGAGATACCGCTCTGAGTGTGTCCTGACAGTCCTCTGCTTCCTCAGGGCAGCTTTCTGGCTACAGAAGAGCAGTGGAGAGCCCACTACGAGCAGCCTACGGCGCAGTACGGTCACACGAGTTTATTCGTAGCCACAGTTTCGTACTTGGGTGAAAAACCTTTACGAATAGAACTGCTCTGGGGCTCACTAGTGCAAAACCACTTCACGGGCTTTCTCCTTCATGGAGAATGAATTTTCTGTGATCCGGGAGTCTCACCAGCCTCACTCAGCCAGCTCCGTGAGGTGGATTTCCCAGTGCTGAAAGGTCAATTTCCAGTGTTATTTGCATTATTTTAACACTGATCCGAGACGGAAAACAGCCAGCGTAATTAATCAGATTAAAATATCCTGACCTTTACTCCTTTCCAGACTTTCAGGGACAAGCTTCTATCAGAACCTGGAGGAAGAAATTTCAGGCTGTATTCACGCCAAGCGCCAAAGGCAGTCTCAGAAAAGCCCTCCCGCAGAAGCGCCGCGCGTTTCAGCACCAGCCGCGTTCCTCTGCCAAGCGCCGGCAGGTCGGGGCAGAGCTGATCCCCGCGGCAGCCGGGCAGGGCGGCAGATGGGCCGGGATTACCGGGATCAGCCCTCGGAGCGCTGCAGAGGACTCGGGCCGGGCTCAGATGCGGCACCGCCCCGCAGAGCGCCGCCTGATAACCGCGGGGCCGCGGCGGGGCAGCGGCAGGAAGCAAACCGGTTTAATCCCAGCAGGAAAAGGGCAAAGGCTCTGAAGGTCCATTCCCGGCCCCCCCTCGGCTCGGTCGGGCACCTCCCCGCCCCGCTCCTCTCCTCTCCCGCCTCCTTCCCTCTCCCCTCCCCGCAGAGCCCCCTCCGCGGGGTG
>WUAM01000001.1:9275138-9300618 GCA_024336885.1 Actenoides hombroni
ATTTTTTTTAAAAAAAATATACATTATATAATATATATTATATATATAAAAAGCTAGTGTAAATGCTTCCGTGGTGTGGTCACAAGCTGGAAAGATGAATGCCTTTCAGCTGTTAACCATCCTGCCATTTGCAACAGGCTTTAAAAAGTCATTTTTATCCTCAGACATAATGTGAGCGGTTTTCAAAATGAGGCTGCCAACACTGCCTGACGTGCTGATGGGCAGGCAGCTTGCATTGCTAACAGATGTTGTGATCGGCTGACTGAAGCAAGAAGTTACGGGCAGGATTGTTTTCTGCTCCTCCCTGAGGAGAAAAATAAGTTACACAAATATTAAACAAGTACATGCACAAGTATCCGGAACTGAATTGTGTGCATTAAATAAATACTGACATGAACTCATTTTTTAGCAACAGGCTAAACATCTTACTAGGGAACGGTACGCTCAAGGTGTTCAAATGTAGCCTGCCTCATTCTCAAAGGCTGCGTTACACGTTAAAGACTAGAGAACACAGAAACCTAAACCAGTCTATTTTAAGAACTACCTCTCTCTGGAGATTTGTGCAAACGGTATGACATTTAACCTTTTGAAGTTCTTTCTTAACTTCTGTTAACTATAAAAATACTTTTGCGTTTTTTGCTTACTGAGTGTGGAAGGTATTGAACAGCTGTGACACGTTTCGGTGTGTACGGTTACAACAATGCATATGAACAGTGGTACCAGCCTGGGACTTTCATATTTGTGACCTAATTCTATTTCTTAACAGGTTCTTCTCACTTTGCCATGCATGCACAACGCGGGCGTCTAATCCAAGTCTGAGCAGGTACGTAGTTCATCCTTAAACAACCATGCTTCAACTATTCTGCTGCTGCTGTTTGGCTAATACTGGCAGACACTGCTGGTTTGTCTAACACTCACAGAATCACAAGGTCTTCACCTAAACTTTGTCTCTTCTGCTCCATAGATTCTTTCTGGTGCTGCTTTAGTGGATGCCCATTCTCTACAGTTGTTCCATTGAGCAGCTGATCATCTTGAGAACTAATACCTAGCTGTATATCCAGAATCTCCTACAGGAGAAAAGGAAAAACATCCATCAATACTGTCATTACCAGCTTGAAATTCTTCTATTATGTTCCACTACGTAAAGGTGATGGAAAAGGGAATCTCATCATAACACCCCTCATTTTTATTTCATACTGTTGAAATGTCTACCACAGGAAAACACAAATATTCAAAGATGGCAGTGAATGACCACAGTAATGTAAACGCCAGTTGCTAAAATCATGGTTTATCAGGCAATAAAGGAGGCAATGCAGTGAGAGCTGATTCAGTAATTAGGGGTAGGAAAGGCTAAAGATCAAAGTCCTTCCATCCAGGTAGTGGCAATCCATGTAACTGCATCCCATACCATGGGCAGAGCAAACAAAAGCTGTAGCCAGTACTGGAATGTATTATGGAGTATGGTCCAGATAAGAATCTTAATTTAAGTGTATGTTGCTTAAAAAAAAAAAAAAGACAATTAATCCTAATGCTTGGTTGGAATGAACACCAGAATGTTTTGTGCAAAGGAGGAAATAGCATAGAAGAAACTGGGGCAGATGCACAGAACTACAAGCAATGAAGTAGCAGTGAAAATAAAGGAAGGAACACTGGATTACAATAATTTAAATTACTTTACTGATCAAATCAGGTGAGCACAAAGTTTAGATTAAGTTATCACATTCAAATGTAAACTTCAGTGTGACAGAGTCTTAACTACAGTTTCAACAATGGAGGAGAAGGGAAAAGGAATGGGCTCCCTACCATTACTAATGCTAGCAGAAGATAAAGAGCAAAAAGCTGAAAGCTGTGAAAGCTGTTTAACTTCAGTAATATTAACCACCAGGTATTGGAGTAAGAAGTATGAGACCCCTAGTGTTAAAATAAGGCAAATACTTAATAGCACTACAAAGACTAAAAGCAAAAGGCTTTACTATCAGTATTGATTAATTCACAAAGACATTTTGGAAGTTTTAACTAATGAAAGGACCCAGTGACCTCTTCAGACACACAGTTATTTGTACTTACTTCTATTTGTTCACCTTGCCCATCAGGTTCATCTGTATCAAGGGCTGACAGCTCCAATTCAATGTCTCGATCTGGCTTTGTGTCTGCACAGTCTTCAGTATAATCAGTCTAAAAGAAATAATCAATATGTTCCGTAAATATCAAGCTGGCTTTTTCACCTGCTTCACAAGACACTCAAGTATTAAAGTGAAAACAGAAGATGCATTTCTAGGACACATTTCTACAATACAAAGGAGCTCGTTCGATGCAAACAGAACTTTGGGCATAGACAACGTTGGATACAGAGCTAAATCTAATCACACTGAAGTACAGAAACAGAGAGATAAAGTGTATACTGTAGAGTCTGTTGGCAGAACGTTTAGATTTATAGCATGTACAAGTAGAACACTAATGACTGCATGGCAATGGATTGCCACATTCTTCCCATTTGGTAAACAGATGATGGGAGCAGCTTCATAGTAGGGGCACCTCCTTGATCCCAGGGAAATAACTGGGTGCAACAACAGTGATTTAACTTGCACAGAATGTGTTCTATATACTTGGGAATGTTAAAATTAAGAGTTTTAGTTTAAATGAATGCGCTTATGTATACGTAAAAAACCTCAAAAGATTTGTCTAATCCCCATTAACCCCTTTCTTTACCTCACCATTCCTCAAATCAATTTCCTTGCTTAAAAGATTTAAGGTAAGACGACTGCCTTCATCTAGAGAATTCCACTTCTGCTGCATGGCTAGTGCATTTGCCTCTCTCTGAAGTAACAACGAGTTACTTTTGGCCTACGGAAAGAAACGTATCAGTTACCAACAACTACACTTAAATGATGTACAGTCAAATGGCAAAGTAAAGCAGCTTACAAAAAGCACAGTTCTCATGCTCGATGGATAACTCTGTATTCCTTTAATGCACAGCATTTATTTTGCTCTGCGTTTGCTGACATGTATCAGGCCCACCACTTTCTCCCCAAAACAGCCTTGCTGACGTCAATAGAACAGCTCATATTAACAGTCCTTATGCATCATACCAAGTATTGCAGGACTTGGGTCTAGTTAACCCTTACTGATCGTTTTGTCAATTGCTACCATTTTCTGTAAACTACACTAAGAAAATTTATTTAAAGATCACTTTACTAAATAACTGTTTTTTTTAATTAATAAATATCTGATCTTACCTGCTGTAATTCAATACTCAAAAGATCTCCAGTGCTGGAATGCTTTCTGTGACCAGATAAATCTGTAACTATGAACCTGTCCCTTTAAGAGAAAGAAAGCAAAACTAGGAATTAAAAACAAGTTCTCTAAATCAGAGGCACCGTAAACTTCATTAGTCTATCAACGTTACATTTCTGGACAGAAATTACGTGATAATGTGCTCTTTCTCTTCACTGGGACTCGCAATACCTCGAGGCGTCATACGAAACAAGCATCCTTATTTTACATGTGGCTAAGATGAGGCAAGAAAACTTGAGAGAAACTACTGAAGATTGAAGACACTGACTTGACAGCTTGGCAGTACCTGACTCCAATTCTTTGACTAGGTCTCTGAAGGGATACGTTGATACTAACTGGGTATTATTAGCTGCATCAAGTATTAAAGACTACACAAGTTTAACCTAGTTTTCCCAAGGCTTTATACTGGATAGGAAAAAAAACAACCCTAATCTTTTACTGTAAAATTAAGAATGTCTATTAATAATTCCAGATTTCCCTCCCCTTTCAGGATTTTGAAGCACAGCAAGCTATAGAAAATGCTGTTAACAGAACACAGAAGAAAGTCCATACCGTTCTGCGTAACGTGCTGATGAAGTAGAATCTGAGCCATAGGCACTCCATCTTGAGTCGACAGCATTGACATAAGGGACATAATCTGTAACAAATTAAGATGCCACTCATTAACTTCTCTGTTCTCAAAGTGAGATATACTGTACTTTAGCTCTTTGTATCTTCATAGTAAGCATGAAGAGGACAAAGTGCTCGGGATGTATGCTGTGTGGTCATCCTAGGCACGTACTTGTACCTGATACGCTGATGGGCTTAGTAGCACTTCCTTGGGAAGCAGTGGCCTGAATAGGATCTGTCGTGTGATAACCCGTGCGGGATGACCTGGAGATTGCACCCCACTTGGAGATGATCGGCCCATCGCTAAATGGGATTATAGGATCTTCTTCCTTTGCCCTTCTCTGAGTTTCAAATAAATGTACTCTCCTCTTGACATCTCCGCTGTCCAAATCCTGTATTGAGGAGACATAAGATACATGGACACATTTTTGAGGTTATTCAGATTCTTTGGGTGGCCAATAACTTTCTGATTATTGCTGCTGAACACAATGCTGAAAATCTGTCCAACTAGAGAGCCAAGATGGGCCTCAATGATTTAACTATTGCCCTTTAGTGGCAAACTGGACATTAGAAAGTTATTGCCAGTGCAAGAAGAAATATTTTGGCTTTTCCAAACTTGTGTTTCCAGGCAGAAAGTGTTCCAGTATGCTTTAAGGCCTTTCAGTACCCTTTCCTATACATGGAGGCAGTACCAAAGGCAGCTTGGGATGGGACTTGGTTACACTCGTTTCATAGAACATAAACATAACCTGCCACAGTATCCAGCAGAAAGTCTCCAAAAACCATGAGCTCTTACCCCTTCAGAGGTAAGCTGTGTGCCACAATTCATACTGCATATTTTTTGTTCTCTAAAGTCTTCCAGTTAGCTTTGTTTTTCCCCCTCCCCTCATGGAAATTGGGTGCTAAAAACTAAGTTGTATTTTATTTTCTCAGATTTGTTGCCATTAAACTGTTTATTAGATGAGAACGTGCCTTCCAACCAAGTAAGAGGTCTAGGAAAATAGTTCATACAGATTCTCTGCGGGTACAAAGCAGCCAAGATTAAGTTCATGCTGATTATCCTGGGTGCACAGCATTTCAGCTTTTCTCTGGGAGTGTATATTGCTCTTGGGATTAACCTCAAAGTAAAGATTTTCTGAAATGGCAAGATAACAAATCTTAGAATCCTTAAAGGCTGGTGATTTGTGTGTTCATGCACTGTGGACTACCGCACTTAAGCCAAATGGGAAATGTGTTTCTGCGGTGGAAACACCTGCTCTGGGCTGGCCACAGTGACCCTGTATTAACCAGTCAAGTCTGCCACGGCAACGTATTCTGAGACTACTTTAGATGCCTCAGAAATTGTAAGGATGTGTGTGAGCACATAGGTATTTATATAAAATAATTCTGAAGAGAGACAAACAAAATCAGCAAGTCAAAATTTGCCCCACTAAGAATCGGAGAACACATTTACAATTAATGACTTCTTATCAGTTTCCAGGCCATCTACTCAAAATATTTTGGCTAAAAGTTCAGTTTACAGAAATCTGTTCTTAGAAGAGCTGTTTAGACAGCTGAGAATTTTATTTCTGGCACTACATTCTGTCACTGAAGATTCATATTGTTTATTTACCAAACCGGGAAGAGACATTCCAAACAACTTCAACTGGGCAGAACTACTTTAAGATACTAACAGAAGCTATCGGCTTGAAAAACAAAGGCATGTTTAACCAAACAGAAGACACTGATGAGATAACATGCAGAAAACCCCTACCATTAACACGGCATTTGAATTGGCAATCACATCCTTGGGCTCTGAGTCGATAGCATTTATACAAGAGCCAATAGTGCCACAAGACCACGGTGAATAGTGAGAGAGATGGTCTTCCTCAAATTTAGTTCCACTTAAATCACTGACACTCTCTGAGAACTACAGAAAAGGGAATAAATAAACAGTGAATAATAAAAACAGGGAATTCAGTCTTACAATAAGAATTTTATTCATTAGCAGTAAATGTCTTTTATCCCTAAAGTCATTCAAGGGGTTCTAGCTGTATCCAAGACTTGACTTGGGGACAACATAACCCTTTCTGTCCAATTTTAAACCAGTGCAGCTGACAGCTGCCAAAGACAGGCAAGCTTTGCCACCACGAAGAACTGCCTGGTCTGCTGAGATAAGAGACTGAAATCAGTGTCACTAGGGTAGTGCAGGTTTCTGCAGGCAAATACCTACAGTAATTAAACTGAGAGGAAGCCATGCATTTTCCTTTAATTATCAGCCTGTGGCAGATAGAAGGGTGACTTGGAACCTTCCAACCTGGATGAAAAGGACCAAATCCTGATCTACCTCGAAGGCACTCCTCAGGGACTTCAGGTACACCTACCTTACAAGACCTCCTCTGAAAAATCAGACTCTAACACCTCAAATATCACCAATGGAAGTGTTAAACCACAGCAAAGAGTGCTCGGCACAGTGGTTCTCAAACTAGTTTTTTGGATGCATTTTATTTACACACACAGAAAATATGACAAGATTATTTTCTTCAAAAGCACACTATTCCTATTTATTGAGTTTCCATTCTTGTTTACTTATTTCATTCTTGAACTTATAACCTATGTACAGAATGTTCTACCAATTCCTTTTGCCACCTGTGCTGGTTTTGGCTGGGGTAGTTAATTTTCTTCATAGCAGCTAGTGTGGGGCTATGTCTTGGATTTGTGCTGAAGAGAGTTCTGATAACACAGGGATGCTCTCGTTCTTGCTGAGCGGTGCTTACGCAGCCTCAAGGCCTCTTCTGCTGCCCACCCCACCAGTGAGCAGGCTGGGGGTGCAAGAGGTTGGGAGGGGGCACAGCCAGGACAGCTGACCCTAACTGACCAAAGGGATATTCCAGACCATATGATGTCATGCTCAGCCTATAAAGCTGGAGGAGGGGGGCACATTCAGAGTACTGGTGTTTGTCTTCCCAAGTAACCGTTGCACCTGATGGAGCCCAGGGATGGCTGAACTGCCTGACAGTGGAAGTGGTGAATGGATTCCTTGTTTTGCTCTTCTTGTGTGTGCAGCTTACTGCTTCACTAAACTATCTTTACCTCAACACACAAGTTTTCTCATTCTCTTCTCCCCCATCCCACCAAGGGGTGAGTGAGTGAGCAGTTGTGCTTATTTGCTGGCTGGGGTTAAACCACACCACCACTTTTAAGTGGTGTGTATTCTCTGGGATGTGACAAGCATTTGCAGCTTGATTCAGTCTGCTCATCCTGTGATAGTGTCCTTTGGAGTGCAAAAGGGAAGGTCCTTAGTGGAATACAACTGCTGCTCCCCACATAAAACCCTGGAGGTTCACAAAGCTAGTTCAATAAAATTACATTTCCTTTAGTGAGGGTAAATGGAATCACTTCGCTTCTTGACCCTTTTGCAATCATGTTTAGCATCACCGTAATATCAAACTGAATGCATTATTACATTATTATATTATAAGATATTGCTCCCCTTTTGCTACAAGATTAAATTAACTTTATGAACAACAGATGGCAGGTAGAAAATCTTTACTAGAAATATTAAATGGCATCTTACAGAAACAGAAAATAAAGAAGTTCTTTCGCTTCCCACCTCTGTGCTGAAATCTACACTGAAGAGAGGAGAAGGTGGTGTTGGAGATGGTGTTGCCATAGGAAGGGTTGACGATACCAGAGGAGTTTTCTGTGTGTGGTACTGTGCCCATTGCTCTGGCTTCCGTCTTAACTGCTCATCATAACCAGTCTTCAAATGACCACAAGGCTCCTAGCAATAACAAATACAGGACTGTACATCCTACCATAGTCTAAGCGGAAGGCACATACTTCCAGGGGACATACCAGGAGCTCCAAATTCCCTCGAATAACTAGACTGATATCACTAGGAGAATTTCACAGGACTTTGGAGGAGAATCTGGCCCACGTATGGTAACACAAACCTTAAATATGCAATTAATTCAAGCAATATGCAGGGCTACTAAAGAGGCAGAGGGGCTCTGCTCCTAATGCACATTAGAGTGGTCTATTTTACGAGCCCATTTTATTAAGGTTAAATACCAAATAAGAACTTTGTCCAGGTCACTTGTCTTGATCACTGTCACCCCAAACAAACAGAAGAGGCTTAAACTAATTATTTACCAACTTTTCAGAAGTGACCTCCAGAACCAAGACTACACCCTTTCTGGCTCTCACTTACCCTTGGTAAAGGCACAGTCCTCTGTTCGTTTGGAGGTTGACAAGCCACAGAGTAATACCCATCCAAAGAGTTGTATCTCTCACGTAATGATGTCTGATAGACAGATGAGTGCATCACATCCATGGGAGGTAAAGAATTGCTCCTAATAATATCATCTCGTGGGTACATCTGTGGGCGCCAGATGCGCCTGCTGTCATAAACTGGAGCATACATTCCAGAAGGGACAGGAGGAACTGGTCCATACGGCTGCGGAGGAGGAGGTTGGTAAGGAGAATTCAGTCGATCTCGAGGGGAAAATGTACTGTAATGATCGGCATATGGCACGGAAGCAGGTGGGAGGGAGGATTCTGGAACGTTATTGGACCTCACAAAGCGAGGAACACAAGGAGCCACACCAGCTGGTACTGTTGGAGGTGGTGGATAATATCCTTAAAAATTGGAAAAAGGCATATTTAATGTAACCACAGATGACCCAGAATTTTACACCTTATCAACACTATTTGCAGTTTTAGAAGTACACCTTTCCAGGATGAAGAGTCACACTTCAAACCTGTTACTGACCCTATCCCTTTACTTTGGAATGTAATTTCATGTATGACAACCATACTCGCAGACACAGTGCTGACCCTTTACCACCTTGACCCAGTTTGGAAAATGGGAGTTTCTCTGCCATTGCTATGTACTATGGTATAACTATGTACCTGAAAAGACAGCATCTTAAGCACTTCTTTATATAGGAAGTTAAAATACTTACCTCTAATATAAAAAGCCATATTGCTAAAAAACCCTAATTCCAAATGTCCATAAATAACAGTTTCATACTTAGCTTACTCTTTTTTCCTTGAAGAGGACCATTTGAACACCACTGCCTTTTGAGAGCTTATGAACAACCCAATGCTTATAACCTAATTGTTTGCTTGAATATAAACATGGACACTGCAACCTAAAAGATGAGTGAAAACTTTCAGAAACATCTGAGAAGCACGAAGCTGTGTAAGTCTCAAGGCAGAAGTGTGCTGTGCCTCTGGGTGTGAATCCTGCCTGGGGATACCCTCACGGAGAGGCCATGATGTGAGCCAGCCTAAAGAAATGCAATTAAACGTGAACAAAAGAAAGAAGTAGATGAAAAGACCTTGAGGTTCAAGTTCTTCTGGATGCTGAGGTACAACCTGCATAACATACTGCACACAGAGACAACAAACACCAACACTGGAGCAAGCTACAGGCCCCTCCCATACTCGGCAATGAACCAAGTTAGTATGCCATTAAGTTTTAAGATTCAGTTGATAAAAAAAAAAAATAAATACACAAAACTGAGATAGTTATTTCTCAGCATTTCGGCTTATCTAGGAAAAAGTTCAGAGCTATTTTTGATTTGGTGCTCATCTCACTCACCTGTCTGTGGGTACTGTGGAACTTCATATGACAGCTGAGTCCTGGGATCTTGGAAATATTGAACGTTATCAGAATGTGGAGGGTAGACAGGTACTCTGGGAACAAACGGGCTGGATTTTGGAGGCACAGAATTAACTTCTGTTGCAATATTAGGAGGACCAGCTGAGGTAGCTGCTGCCTGGCTTACAGGAGTCTTGGGTGGAGAACCAATTTTACTGAAAAGGATTACCAAGAAATCATTAAGCAGATCTTTAACTTATTTCAGCCAGTCATCTCTTCGTGTACGCTCCCATGTAATGTGGAAATTTGGGCCCTGTCATTTCCTCTGGAATTTTGTTTTTCATACCCCAAACTGATGCTATTATTACATCTTGGGCTTTCTTCTAAGAGAACTCAAAAGCAGATGTAAATATTTTGGTAGGTACCCAGAAGCTTAGACACCACTTGTAAGTGTATTCTGGTAAAGATAAAGGCTTTGAAAAGTTGTTTAGAGGCTTAGTGCCTCCTGGAGAAATATCTAAAAAGTTTCAAGGGAAAACCCCAAACTAGAAGGTTTCCAGAATTCTTAAGGGAGTGTGCACTATGCACACCCTTGATTTCAGGAAACGTCAGATTTTGAGCACAGGTTTTTTCACTTTATTTGTAGGTAATATCCCAATAGTAACAGAACAACAGGATAGAAGGCAAAGGGGGAGATTTACCATTTTATCTATATTGCAGGAGAGCATTCAACAGCTAAAACAATCGATGCTGGCTCTTGACAACTCGAATCCCCAGACTTTGTATAACACTATCTGCACTGCAGTACAAGATCTTACACAACTCTGCAGCCAGCGAGCGCCAGCTGCAAGCCAGGACCAGAATCCGCTATCTTTTGTTTGCCATCCACAAGCTCCACGATAATCTAAAAGCAAAATGCTTGGTTATCTTTATGGAAGACAGTTACTTACTTTTCAGGTAGTGATTCTGTAGGGGATCCAGAAACATTCTGACTATTGGCTCCAGTCTTCCCTCCCTTCTTGGTGTTCTCCAACGCTCTCAAGGAGGCGTCAGCACAGCGAGGGATCAACTGGGGAACTCCACTTTCTAGATTAGCTATTCCATTAGTACTTGGGACCATCTTCCCTGTTGCTTCAGGGCTTCCTATGACAGAAATCACGTTTCCTGTTGTGGTGGAGACGGTGCTATTTACGCCAACTTTATTTAGAAGGGGGAATGTTCTCACTGTTGCACTGATTTTTTTGTTCCTCAAGCGATATCTATAAACAAACACACGTAGAAACACACACAAAAGACAGACAATTTAAAAAGTGCTTATTGTGAAGTTTAACGTACTTGTAAAACTAGCAAAAGGAAGGGATTGAGCAGAACATGACATCTAAAAATTGTACGACTTCAAAAACTGGTGCTTATTTTCAACAATTTGCAAATAGAACATCAGTGTCTTCCTTGAAACCAAAGATCATCTCTCCTCTTAGAAGATCCACTTCTGCAGTTCTTTGATAATGGATTTGGCTGAAAACAGCTTCAAGAATGCAGATGTGACATACTGTTCAAATAACTCACTTTATTCCTTAATGAATTAAAATGTAATCAACATTCTCTCTCTTGTAGGTGATAACACCAAGCCCAGACAGGCACTGAGCCTAGACTCAGAAAGGAAATTTTACTTCATATGGAGTAAAATAAAAAATAAAACTGGAATTAGTTTGCAGACATTGCTTTACTGTACTTTCAATTGCATGTAAAGTGTTGTCACTTCAAGAGATTCACAAATCCTTCTGAATGAATTAGCATATAGAAGAAACCGTTTTCAGAAGTCTATGGAGATTGCTTGGATTTAAATTAAGAACAAAAAAAAAAAGTCTCCCACACTCACTTTTCAAGCTCTTCCTGAGAATGAGCAAATGTGCAGTTTGTTCCTCTTGGACATCCCCCTTGCTGTCGAAGATCTCGGCACATACTTGTTTTATATTTGCTATTTGGTTGTGGCTTTAAAAGAAAAAAAAACACACACAAAAGCAAAACATAAGACATTCCTCTTACAATCTAACAGATATTTGTGTATTTTAGGCCTATTTATATGCTAAACACCTCCACGGTGTGTTTTTACATTTTGTTCCTTAGCTTTCTGATTAAAGGTGCATTTTTGTTGATGGGCTAAGTGCTATGCCATGGCACAGATCTCACGAGAGCAAGCTCTGCTGCATTCAGAAATGTTCTCAAAACCTGAATGCAGTAAATAACAGTAGCATCAATTATTCCACAGAGAAGGCCACAAAATTTCAAATCAACAGTAATTTTTTCAAAGGTGCATCTTTCAGTAACTGCACATTAAGGCATATAATGCAACAACCCAGTATAGTTACCTGTGGAGTTTCATGGCCTTTTCTACTGTAATTCTGAATGAAATCCACCAGCCCATGTACCACAGTCTTTACAGCAACCATTGCATTTTCCAGCTGCTCCCATGTTGGAGATGCTGCATCTAAAATTATTACAAGCAGGCTTGTCATTCTGTCAATAATTCCAATAGTACTGTTAATAAGAAGCAAATCTTCTAGCATGTGGAAACACCAAGATGCACAGGACAGAACTTAGAGAGCTCTGAAGAAGAGTTTATGATATGCTGTGTTAATTAATGGGAATTTTAAAACCAGGAATGGAGGTTATCATCTTAATAGTTTACTTTTTTAGATAAGAACAATGTTAAGAAATGTTTAAAAACCTTCATCTGCATACCTGGATTTGGATCTATGTTTGCCAGGAGTTCTAAATGAGGCCTCAGCCTGTTTAAGTTTGCGGGATCCCCCGTGCGCTGCAAGACAATTGTCAATTCTTGTACACTCTTTGCAAAAGATTCTGGAGATTGGAGCTGAAAACAAATCGAGTGTTAGTGTGCTGCATCTTACATCTGTGAGCTACTCATCTTAACAAGATTTCCATTACACTGGTTCCTAAACGCAATATCTCGTGTCTTCAGATGGCATATAGAGAGTATCAGTGGTGAGAAATGTTATTTCTCAGCTCAGAATCTGCCCTATGAAGCTTCATCATAAGACACAAAAAAGGGAATTAGTCTTAAACTACTGAAAACCAAAATGTCTTCATATGAATACACTACAGTGAAGGAAAAAAAACCCAACCAACCTTAGTTTTAATCAATATTTCATATGACTAAAGACAAAAAGTTAAGCAGTTCTTGAATATTTTATGATAACACTTAATAGTCAAATCTAATCCTACAAAGATACTAAAGTCATCCCTTTGACAAACCTTGTCAATAATGGATTGCATGTGTGATTTATGTGCCAAGTCACCATAAAGAAGGGAAGACCATTGTTCTGGCGATATTCGAAGTCCTGCTTCCATGGCAATGTGAACAATTTGGGCATCGTGTTCTCTTCGCAAAGCCTCGTAACTCCGAAACTCTTCTTTAAGTTGCATCAGAGAAGAATCTTCATCCCTTTTAGTGACCTAACAAATAGTTAAATACACCTCCTTTAATAAAAAGTCTCCAAGTCCATCAGACAGACAGTTACAGAGCACAAATCACCCAAGTACTGGTTTTGTACATGTAGCATATACTTC
This sequence comes from Actenoides hombroni, assembly GCA_024336885.1. NCBI lineage: Eukaryota > Metazoa > Chordata > Aves > Coraciiformes > Alcedinidae > Actenoides > Actenoides hombroni. Next base: position 9,288,220 of record WUAM01000001.1, read on the forward strand.
ATTTTCTGCTGTGTATTCATCCTCTTAGCTAGCAGGGCACAGGCAGAAATGCCAGCTCTTCAGGTCTCTACAGGATCACTGCAGCAAAGTTATTATCAACTCGCTACTTCCTACTGGGAAAGCAATTGGATTTGCTTAAGTCACAGGAGATACAGTTAGATATTTGGTAGCTCTACTTCGAGTTTTTGCTAAGCAATATTAAAGGATGACTTAAAGAAACAGGAAAGCCTCTAGAAGTAAATAATGAAGAGGAAGAAAAAAATTAAGATACTGACATTTAAAGAACAGAATATTTAACTGATTGTTCACTATAAATGTTAAGTAATACTCTGAGGTTATAGAAGACAGAGAGCAAGAGGCCTCATTATTTTAATGCTGTGATAATAATGTTTTCCACTGTAGTTCAAAAAGAGACATACTGAATTAACTTTTCATTCTTCTCCAAATCTAAAGAGTCAGGAACGTTCAGTTTAAACAACCCACCCCTATATACCTAAAATAAAGCACTTCTTTGGTGCACAGCAGCTAGATACAGACAAAACAAAAAGGAGAGATCAATGTGTGGGAACACAGTGTTGGAGTCCAGGCTGAGATGACGCTCAGCGTATGGTGTCCCCCTCTCACACCTGGTATTGGCAACAGGGAAGTTTCCAGGACTACAGCATTCCAAAAATTTTCTTTGGAGTGCAGGATTGGATTCTAAACTTTGAGAGCATCCAGGCCAGTCTGGCCATGGCCAAGTCATATGAATCTAGACAAAGTCAAAAGTGATTATATTAAAACATTTCCCTTCTTCCTGAAGCAGGCCAGCAGTGCCTACAGAGTCACAGGTTCCATGCCTCTTTCAGGGGAGATCATTTCCAGACGATGGGCAGCAATTCAATAATGAGGGCAGTCATTTCAGAACCTATTCCAGCTAATACCACGTTACTATTTGTTCATTTCGCAGAGAATTTAAAATATCAAACAACTGCTTCACACTTCCAGATAAAATTTTGTAGTCTACATTATGTAAATGTGTAGAAACCCAGTGTATGTAACATTTTACAGGCGAAAGATGCTAGTCCTAGGTGAGGGTTCATGAAGCTGCACTACTTCACAGTAACAAACTTCAAATTTGGTATTTTACCTTAAAGCATGATGCTCTATACAGTAGCTGCACAACATGACCAATGCTCGTTTTAGAGGCCTGAGGAAATCTTGGTTCTAGCCTTTGCACGACAAAAAGTACCAGAACTTTTCTTGAGAGTGCAGAGCCATCTTCCAGTGCCAGTAATACAAGTTTCAGTGCCTCCTCTTGCATAGCTTTAATGCACAAAAATAAAAGACAGGAAGTGAAATATTGTCAGAAAACAGCAAGGCTATCATATAACAACGCAGTAAGTAGGAACATCTGAATCATTTTGAACCTAATCCCTTACTACTTTTTATTTCACTAATCCTCAGAAAAAGAGGTTTGTAAACATTTTCAGAAATTTGCTAGTTTAGAAGCATTTAGAAGCACTCTAAGCACAATAAACCTCAAGAGCTAAGAATAATTTTCAGTAATAAACACATCAGTAGTGCAGCTCTTATCTTCTCCACTCACAGTCTTGTAGCCTTTGTAATTTTGGGCATCAATGCTACACCACGAGACTGTATGAAATAAACACAGAAATGGTACAGGAATGCTATCATCAGTTACAAGAATCAAGAGAGGACTTTTTCCAGTTTAAAGAGAATTCCCTTCTCATTTCTGTGCTTGCCTTCAGCAGCATTCTTAACTAAGGATTTGCTATTTCTATCAGAGATATAAACATCATTATAAATTTTAAAAAAACATCCTGCAACTGAAGTATAGCTGGTTGTATTCACAGCTAATTTACAGGATGAACAGAAGTAATTATATCTTCAACTGCACAGCAGATATTTCCAAGGATTCTTTTGTTATGAAAAGGTACAGTAAGAACAATCTGCTGCAGATTCTACGTGTACCTTACCTGGTCCTAGAAACTGGCATCCTCGTGCCCTGACAGCAGCCCAAAGATTGGCAGAAAGCTGCTGAGGATTTTGGTGCTGCAAGATGAGTTCTGTAACAGTTCTCTCTCCCAGCGATCGAGCTGCCCTCATCGCTCTAACTCGACCCTCTTCCTCCACCAGCTGACAGTTCACCAGCGTCACAAGCTTCCTTTGCATTGGACGGCTCAGTGCGCTCTGGTTCAAGCTTGCAACACCTTCAAAGAAAGAGAGAAAAGGCAAATTATTGCCTCTAATCAAATTTATCTGCATAAGGAAAACAGAAATGGCTGGTAGTATGTGTCTTTCTCTAAGACTTGGATAAGAGTCACAGGTATCTTCCCTTCTCTGAGGCAACTGGATAATTAATTAAAATTCTTTTTGATAATGAAAGTCTTAAACTGACATCAAACCCATCCTCTGAAGAAAGTTCAGCTTTAGTATAAAGTTAGCATTATTAAATAAAAAAAGAATATTTTGTAACCTTAAAAAAATAAAATCAAGTGTCAGAGGTGTGAATATGCTTTTAAAGATGTAAGGGAAATTTTATTACAGAAATCAGAAGATTACCTCATAGACATCTAAAATCAGCGCTGAAAACACAAGGCTGTTAAGTTACATCAAAATTGCACTGTTCAGCAGAGACTCACCTTTCCCTCCACTTAATGGCTTTAAGTAGAGTGCCAAATCCTCAACACATTTCTTTGCTACTTCATAATGTTTGTTCTCTCCTACGTTACTCAACTTTACTGTCTGATGATCAGGTACCTAAGAAAATGCAAGGGGGAGGAGGGGGGAGAAGAATTACATATCCCAGCTGGCCTATCTGTTATGCCTGTGATGGTACCAACATCACTACTATTAATTACATAACACTGCAGATGCACACTGCTTTGTAGAGAAGTGACACGCAGGACCCACCCAAGATATGTAGAATGTAAGAAGGTGGAACAACGACACAAGAGGAGGATCGGAGCGATGAAAGATTGGTTTTGTTAGTACTCAACACGTTAAGAACAAAACCCAATAACCAAGGTCTAATGAGAAGGTACTTAAAAGATGAATGAAGAACAGAAGATTTGAGAGGATGATCAGTGTACAAGATTGGCATGATTTACTACAGAGACCAGGGAAGTTATAATGCAAAATGAAACTGGCAAGAAAGTAATATGAAAAAAAATCAAAAGCAAAGTTAAAAATATTTCAAGCATAATTTGGGCATGCTGAAATCTTCAAAGAGAAGAACTAGCAAGCTCAACTCGGTGGAAAAAACTCAAAGTAACAAGGTCAGACAATGAAAACAGAGGGAGTATTAGTCATTAAATTGAAAGACATTGCAAGAAGTTAAGAGACCAGGAAAAACGAACGTTTTAAGGTCAAGGCAGTGATGTTATACAAACTTAGGAACAAAAAAATGAAAGGAACCTGAGCTTGAGAAACAAACCCTTTCTGACATAGCGTTATTACCAGTAGCTGTGTCAAGGCATGTGATAAAGACATAAAAACAGAAAAGTAAAAACCATCTTCTGACTGCATCCCCCAGGTGTTACAGCGAGAGGAACATGAAAAATTGTATGGATCAGCACAAGGTGAGCAGACTTATTTAGTCTCCACGAAGCGCAGTGCTGATTATATAATCGCTGTGCTGCCACTGCTCCAAGACAGCCCAGGGAACATTCCTGGCCTGATTAGCCAGTGTCTGAAAACACAACTGAAATGCCAGCATCATGCGTGTTTAAAAAAAATAATAAACACACACAGAGTTCTGAAAGATGGTTATCAGCTAGGTACTTTTGAACGTGTGACATGTCGAAACGAGATTCCTTGCAAGAGTACCATGAACAAGTGCAAGCTGCAGGTTCACTTTCCTAGTGACAACTGTGACAGATAACTAATTGTCTGTTTCCTAATGGGTATTTTTCTCCAGTCACAGTTCAAGAGCCCTTCTGAACCAGAATTCAGCTTAAAACTAGAACGTGTTTTCATCTTAGGAGACCAGGATGGTCCTGAAAACAGGGTGGTTTCACTTCTAAACATTACAAAGTTAAAGTCTCACCTTTATTTTTTAGACTAAAACAAGGGAAAAAGATCATCATGCACATTGCAACTGGCACACAAATAGTCATAACACGAAGTGGCACAAAAAACTGCTGCTTAAATCATACCTGGGCTCCAACCAACTGGAGGAGTGCAAAGTTTACAGGAAGCACATCGATGTCTGTATTGATGGCAGTCTGGTCGAAAGGACATGCCTTGCGATGAAGCTTGTTCAGGCAGGTCTTACAGACAGTGTGAGAGCAACCTAAGCTGATGGGTTTGTGCACATTCTCATCAAACTCGTTGTAGCAGATTGGGCAGGACAGAAATTCTGTCCACTGAGCTGCCTGCACAGGCATTGTGGAAGCTGGACACTTGTTTAGCAGGCTAGCAGACCATTATTTCACTGTACTATGTTTTGGCAGCTGTAAGTGAATAACAAGAGTATTTAAAACATGCTTTCTGGTCATTTAGAATGATTTTTAATTAAAAAAACCAAACCAAAATAAAAAACAAACCCAAACCACCATTTCAGTATTTTACAGAATAAAACCAAATCCTTATGTAGAAACACTCCAAAAACCCCAACTTGGTGTTACTTTAATGACTGTACCAGAAAAGGCTCATGAACTGAATTAATGCAGACTACCAGAAGTTGAGGCCAAACCTATTCCCAGTAAATGGCATTAAAGCTCTTCTCCCAGGATTAAATACACCTTTAGCGTAGGACGAGAACGGCGTTCACTGCCACAGAAAACGTGAAGGCATGAATCACAGTAACCAGCTCTCACACTATCTCATCTAAGCTCGAGTTTTCAAAACCCTTAAAGCACTCCCTGGTTGTAGAATATGCCTGGGGTGGAGAGAGGACACAGAATTTATATATATACACTTTTTGGTAAGGGGGACCCGAGTCGAAATGCTGTTTTCATTCGAAGAACAATGTCTTTCTTCTGCAGATCTTACTCACACTTAATCAGACACCAACTAGACACAGCTTTTATTTTCTTTTTTCTTATATTTTTTTTAAAAGACATTTTCTCATTCTGTAGAAGACAAATCAATTAACAAAAGTTAAAAACCATAAAACACTAAGAATGAGAGGGGATTTTGTAGTTTTATGATTCTCTTGCATTACTTCCCCCTTTCCTCCCAAGAACCCACTGGAGCAGTCAAGGGCAGAGTGTGCTATATGAAATTTTGCTTTGCACATCTCTACCTTCCACAACAATGCAACTCCACTGCCACGAACTCACTCTGATGTGTTGAAAATCCAGGTATTTAGGACAAAACTTCCAACGGGGCAAGCAGTAGCTTCAGTTGCCTGGCTATAAAGTCTTTTCTCCTGCAACATCTTGCTCTGTGCAGTGGTACCATACAAATTGTTTACACAGAAGTATTCCAAAGAAAATAGGGATTTACAGCAGTTGTTCTGAAAGACACCCCATCTTCTAGAACTTATGTTCTTGGAAAAAGGCTAACAGGCTTCAGGAGGTCATGAAGACAGTTTACATTCAAGCTTTTGCCATGGGGATGTCAAGTCACAGCTGGGCTGAAGAGCTGAGCAGCCCCACCCTCCGCTGCAATGTGACGGTGTTGACTTTCCACCCAACCCAGAGACCAGTTAGTTCACTTCCAGACTACCAACAAGCTGCTCCTAGCAGCTTGGTGGAAATGCAAATAAACACATAATTATAACATTTGTGTTGTCGTTTTTTTTCCCATCCAATGACAAAAAAAAGGTAATTGTTTTGAGGAAGCTGAGATTCCCCCCCTCTGCACTTGAACTGGGAAACTCCTCAGTGCAACTCCACTGTTGGCTCTGCTACAGTTTAATTAATGCTAAAGTATCGGACCATTGAAATAATTACTAGAACACTAAATAGACTCTATCTGTGGATGTATTTTATGTTAATTATGACCATCTGTTTAGAAATTCTATCTAGCACCATGAACAGTCAGTGCCCTTTAAGTAGCAGGATACTTGTACAAAACGTCCTTATCTTGGGGAGCTTTTCAATAGTTTGCAGTGATTCTTCCCTCAAATGAATTCCCATAGTAAGTGTAAAACACAACAAACTGAAAGTTGAACCTGTGCCTTCAAAACCAAACTGCTGAGGTAACACTTTCAACACGAGCCAGACTATTCACATGCACTGGACAAAATAGATTTTCATCCAACTTCCAGGAAAGCACAATCAACGCTCTTGCAGGGATGAAAAAAACTGCAGTCCTCTTTAATCTGCTATCACTACATCTGTCTTTTAACCACGGAAATTCAAAAGCAAAACAAATAACAGCAAAACCAAACAACGAGCCAATATGCCTACAAAGATTTTTAGCTGCTCTACAAAGAATCCCACATTTCCTTCAGCCTCTTCACTCAAACAGCAAGACAAGAGGTGCAGAGAACGGCAGCGTAAAGCCCTGCAGTAAATACTTCCCTGAAAGCTTTCTGCCAGCACTACCAGCAACATCAGTTTACCAACGCCAGCACTACTGCTGACCAGGAACGATGCTGGTGGTTTTTCACCTGGCTGCCTGCACGACACAGGTCACAGCACAAACCAGATGGCCCTGGGAAGCGTGCTATCACCACGACTCTTGCGGGGGCAAGTTTAAGAGAAGGCTCAGTCGCTCGTATGCTGTCAGACACCAACAACCTCCTGACAAACAGTCGCTGTTTCCACACTGCTCATCGACTATCGCAAAGGCAGGGACCTCTGCTCTGAGACAGTACCCACATTCAGTTTCCACAGATACTTCAGAGACTTGCAAGAAGCAGCCACCTCTCTGTTTACAAGCTTTTAGAATCTAATTGTTTGTTTTCCTGAGCAGCACGGAAACGAACAAAACAGATTCTGAAAGCGTGCACCGTCAATTTGTAAAGATCTATCTCTGGGTATTTAATCCTCATAAATGACAGATCCTACTCAGCACGCGTTGACCTTCAGATTTCTTGACAGGAAAAAAAAATATCTAATTAAATGAGGAAACAGCTGGGGAAAGCTCTCTCCTCAACTCCCAAAGCCTGGAGCAGCCGCGCACCGAGGAAGTCTCCCCACTCTATGAAGCACGCCAGCTCGCCTGCCACTCCTGCAATCCAGTGTGTTAACAAAACAATCTCACGTCTCCTAATTAGCACGTCAACTCCTACAAAAAGCATAAGCCAAATGTTTAATAGATTCTTGCTCCTTGTCAGAAACAATGTATTTCAAGGATGTCCTCTTGAAGAGCAAATTGCTCCAGCTCCCTAACTGGAGCAAACACAGGGAGCAGAGCCTAATAAAGAAGGTAAAACAGAACTGATGGGGTTTGTTTTTAACAGGCAGTACACTCAGCTAGAACCACTGCCCTGGGTCTAGCTGCACATCCTGGCAGCTGTGCCAGCCCTACACACACACACATGGCTTTTCCCCCTCTCAAAGTACCAGGACTTTGTCAAAAAAACCCCAAACAAAGCAACAAAAAAAATATCCCAACAAAATTGCTGATACAGAAACAGGTGAAATGTACAAGGCAGTCTGAAAAGACAGTAGCTTTTAAGTAAAAGATCTTTACATAGTTACAAAAAAAAGTATAGTATTGTGATTAGAACCAATGCTTCAGATGACAAACAAAAGTGCATAAGCCTAAGTTTAGAAATGACATAATAAATAAAAGCTATTACAGTTGAATAATTTTCTGTTTCTAATACAGCACCGTTTTCCCACCGCAGCAACAGAGGAACAAAGATAAAGGACTGGTTTTCTCATGGTCATTTTAGCCGAGAACATTTGATAAAATTGGAAGGTGTGGTGGAAGGGGAGAAAGGTGAAGCTCCCAAACCTTCCTCAAACAGCTGTACTATTCACAAGGGATGGAACTTGTATGATTTAGATGTTCTTATTTCACGTTAACTTTTAGCTACCTGACCCCAAGACATTCTCTACAACTAACCCAAGTCACTGCACTTACCCAACAGCCTTTAGAGATGATGAATATAATTTAATCTTGATTTCCTAAAGAAGCCAAGCTTAAGTGAGCGTTCCGTTCTATTAGTCTGTTCTTCTTGCTCAGGACCCCTGGACCATTTCTGAGCCAACCTACTAAAGATGCATCACATCTGAAATGCTTCCCCATTCCATAAAATTGGCATCTGGAAAAAAATTTCCAAATGTACACGCTTCTCAGGGTAGGCTACAGCGCCGGGCTCAGCAGTTATGTCTGCCTGCCTTTCTGAGCTATCAGCATATATGCACCAGCCAAAAAATATCACATTTTGTTCAGATGTAATAAAGGGCTACTTGGAAGGCAGAGACATGAGACAAATCTGCAGGAATTCCAACAAGAGAGAGGGCTTGATCTATGAAGACAGTGTCGAACATTTGGCGCTTGGCCTCCCGAGTTCAATACCAGCACTCGCTAAGCAAAGCAAGGAGAGGTTTCAGAACCCCACAGCAGGCTCCTGAGCCAGCACATTGAGCTGAACATTGCCTGGACTAGCTCATTAGAAATTCTGATGACAACGCTGTATCTTAAAGTCTACCTTTATCCGGGGCTTAGGGGCCCAACACCAGAAGGAGATGTAGACTTCTCCACACCCAAAGTTAACGACCTCAGGAGTTCAACAACTTTACACCAAAATAGAGAAAGGGATTTCTTCAGTGACTGGTGCTGGTGTTGCCTTACATCTTAATTCAGTGACTAGATTTCTCACCTACAATAAGAAATACAAATTCAATTACTGTTAGATACTTTAACCCACGTTTTTATCTTACAAGGAAGCATGTAAATGCACACATTTAGAGATGGGGCAATTTCAGCCCCTCCCCTTGAAGTTATTCCTCAAACATGAAAGATCTGAATATTCATCAGACAACTGCAGCCTCACCTTCAGCTGCTCAAGTGGATGACTTGAGTTTTGCTTTATTTTTGAAGATCATTTGAGCATTTTTGCTCATTGGTCATTGGATCAAATCTAGGTATAGTTCTCTGAGCAAGGAACAAAACAAAATGTAGTGCCTCCTCTTCAGCTCCCAGGTAGCATGGCGAGCACGGGTCTCAACCTAAGAAAACTTTCTTCTCTTCAGAGAGAAACAGGTTCCACACAAGGCAAGGCGTCCCTAGCGTCCAGTGCCCGGAGTCAGGGCATTTACCAACACATGAGATCTGCAAGTTCCATCCCTTTTCAAAGGAAGGGTTGAAGGTCTGAACTCAGCCCCTCCAGAGCCGAGGCAAACACCCAGGGAAGAGAGAGGAGCAGCAGTGTCCCTGCCCTGCAGCTCCATGTCAGTGCTGCTCTGCTCAGGCAGACTGGATGGGGTCCCCTGTGGGACCCGGGCAGAGGGAGGTCCAACCAGCAGAGCTCGCACGAGAAGGCGACGTGGAGTAGTTCTGTCAGCACTGAACAAAGGCAACTCTTCTCTACAGATCAGGGAAACTCTTGAAAACTCACAGAATTATATGGCATTGTCACAAATTAAGGTGGTCTAATTGCAATCTCACTGGAGTTAAGCCTAAATCTTAGAATTCAATTGATTTTTAATCACTAAATTAACGAGTCCTTGATATTGACTTGCTCTTCATGTCAACCCCAGGGATCATGGTATTTGCTTTTCTTTTTTAAAGTGATCTCCATTGTAATTTTCCATTTATGCAGATTAATCATTGGTTTGCACTACAAGAAAGTAGCTTTTCCAAGCCTTCCTTCCTAAGCTACGTAGTTCTGAAAGCATCCTGACTGGGGTCAAAAACTCGAGTCTCCACATAATCAAATTATCAATATTAAGTTATTCTCTGAGAGGGCTGGAATATTTTATTCATTTCTCTTTGACAGCCATCATCTACAGACCCAGAAAACTAGCTTCACTAAAGGCTTAGAAAAGGGCCATCCCCAGAAGAGTTTGGCATCATTCAGCTACGATGGCTTGAGATGAAAATAAATCCTCTTTACAGAGCAGGCGTGCCAATTTCTACATTCCATAGTCTGTCCCATGTAAAAGCTCTCCACATCATGTGCAAACCCTGTACATAAAGCAGAATCTTTAGTGACTGTTCAAGACAGTATTTCAAGGCAGTTTTTCACTGAACATGAACACTACCAGGAGTGTTCACGGCCCAATTTAAATTCCAGAAAAGTTACCATCTAGAGAAACCCTGGTGACACACTAGGAGATGTCTATCTATCCAGACTACGTTTTGCTAAAAGACCAAGATGCTTCACTTGCTGTCTGCTGAAAAAATTCAACCTTAGATCCCTTCTGCCTCCTTAAAACCTGTGGCTGAAGAACAATTCCCTGTGAACTGTGGTACAATTCACTGATACAAATTGAACTTCACTTCAGGGTTGCTTGGGGACTGTGAAGGTTCACTCAATTGAGGTAAATCCCCTCAAATCAACACTAGAGTCAGTGTCTCTTCAACAGCTCCCACCTGCTCCTTCCAGGCCAAGTGCTGCCAGTAGAAAACCTGCTACTCGATTCTAAAAGGTTCCCATTTACTTCTGTAATGGCACTGTGGGGTTTTTTTGTGTCTCGTAGGTGTCACTGAAAGGAGTCCTTGTCCTTGCCACAAGCCTGATACGACTTCAGCTCCTGTAACAGTATTGACTTTTCAGGACTAACTGAAGGGCAAATAACTGAAAAGTTTTCCTGGCCACCAAAATCAGCTGAACTTACACTGAACGCAGAGAATGGGAGCCTAGTTCTAAGCAGATCCATTTGGACACAATTACTTCAAGAGGAGGTAGGCTGAAGAATTCCTTACTCTTCATTAATATTTTCAGGGAATACGGACTCATGTGTGACTTAGTTCCCCATGTTTTTTGGTGTTGGTTATTTTTTCAAACATGAACTCCATGCTTAAACTAGACATTTTACAGAAGAGAAATTCCATATTTTAACATTTTCCAAATAATTTTAATGGAATACTAATTCCATTCTGAGATGTAGGCAAGAAAACGGAGGGTTCCACAGGAGTTGGAAAGCCTTTTTAAAGTTTGCACAGAGTAGCTGAATATGCCCATGGCTATAAGGGGTTTTTCCCTTTCATTACAATTGCCCCGTCAGTAAGGAGACATAAAACACTTCCAGTCATCCCGTTAGGAGGTACACAAAATCTTACCAAAAATGTAACATACACTTAACAAAACAAATGCCACTGGAGATATTCTACCTATGCATATCAACAAAGCTTTAAATAAAATAGATCAATACTCATGACAAGGTCTTAACTTTGAGATCTCCCAAGCACTGTTGCTAGAATTGTTGGAATTTAGTATTTTTGAGAGAAATGGCCACGGCCTCAAACAAGACAGGAACACGAGTTAATAAGAAACCTTTTCTTTGCTTACATGGCAGAAAGAAGAAAAAGTTCATTAACAAGGAATGTGGGTCTCAGGAAAGTGATTCATTACAAAAAATAATCCAGTGCTTGACGGAATGATAGTTGTACTAGCAACACATGCTTCAGTTTCTAGAATTTCCACAGACATTTAACACAGACCAAAGGTCACGTAGCATTATTTTGATTCTAAAGATTTACAATTGTACTTGCTGGTCCTCATTTAAAACGAGAGGATCTTTTCTGCCACAACCAGATTTACACCCCTGTAATCTGAAGGGCTGGTTGTACTTTTTGTTTCAATGTTACGACGCAGCTATTACGGGCACGAAAGAACCACCACAAAAGCAACTACAGGAATGAAAAATTAAACACAAACAAAATCCTGAATTGGCACTCGAGGTGAAACAGCCCTACACCACAGATTTTCCCGGTTGTCAGCCTAAGCTTTGTCATTATTTTCCCTCATTAAAGACAGATGTCATTCCACCTTGGACGCCGACTGTAACTCAACCCTCGTCGCTCTCCGGTCACATCGCTGCCCTCTCCGGTGCTTTGTGCTGACTTCTACGCTTCGTCTAAAATCATCAGCGCACCTCGAGCACCAGCAGAGCCAAGACACGCCTTTCCTGCTCACTTGTTTTGTTATTTTAAGACACTTTAACCGTGACACGGCGGGTGCAGCTCTAGGGCCTGGTTTCAACCATGACTCTTCTCCACCATTACCCCACAGTAAGGCTCCGCAAGCCCGGGAACACTCCTGGCACCGGGGCAGTTCCCCCCTACCGGAGGCCTCCGCAGATCCGGCTGCTCGGTGCTGCGGCCTCCCGCACGGGCTGCCGGCGAGGGAACCGGGGGCATCCCCGCCTTCCGTTCCCCGGTGCCAGCGCAGAGAGCGCGGGGCGGCCCCGGCGGGTCCCCTCAGAGCCTCGCCCCCTCCGCCGGGCCGCTGTCAGCCGCCTCCGGCCGAGCCGCGCACCTGTGCCCGGCCCCGGCTCCCGCCGTCATTTCGGCGCCGCCACCAAATGGCTGCCCCGCGTCCCC
>WUAM01000001.1:9309068-9344223 GCA_024336885.1 Actenoides hombroni
GCCGGCGGCCCCGGCCCGCTCCGCTCCAGCGGCGCCTGCCAGGTGCATGCGGGCGCTGCCCCGCTGCCGCTCCGGGGCTTCGCCGCCGCTCGCCGCACCTGACCGGCGAGAGGCGTGCGGCGGCTGCGGGCCCTCTCGCCCCCCGTTACCGGCGCGTCCCTCCCCTGTCCCCCGGGGTCGCGTCTCCTTCCCGGTGCGATGCCCTCCCGTCCCCCGGCCCGTCCACCCCCCGGGGGCCGCGGCCTCGGCGCGGAGAACGCTGGGCAGCAGGCGCGGGTGGCGGCGGGAGCGAGGCCGAGAGGCTGTGCCGGTTCGCACCGGGCCGGGCGCTGCCGGGTCCCTGGGCCGAGTCCCGGGGCGGGCGGGGGGCGCCGGGCCGGGCCCGTCCTCGGCAGCTGCCCCGGCTCCTTGCGGGGGGACGGGGGCGGGCCCGGCTCGCTCCTCATCCCCTGCCGGCCTGGGAGCCCCTCAGAGTTCCCGGGACCACTCCGAGCACGTACCGGAGCCGTCGGGTTTCACCCCCGCGATGGGGCTGTGCTGTGCCGGGCTCCTTCGGGACTGAGGCAGGGTCAGCGGCCAGGCCACCGCTTTCCCCCTCCGTGGCCTGCTCTGTGGCGGTTGTTGCCCGTTCCTTCCAGCTGCATCCTGAAATGTGGCATTTCATCGCGTCCAGGCACCTTCGCTCGGTTAACGAACCGTAAGCTCCGTGTTTCGTTTGGGTTTGTTTCCTTCCTCTTAGCAAGGATGTGTTTGTTTCACTGAAAACATCCCTAGAAGATCGCTTTGAAGGGCCGATTGTGTCAGTTAGGGATGAAAATTAAGTGTAAACAAACGAGACTCTGCTGCCTTGGTTTAGAGACACTCACCAGCAAAAGAAAAAAAAAAAAAGTGCAAATCGAAGTGGTAGACGTAGACTTTGTGGTTTTCTTCTGTATAATTTTACCTGTAATTTTTCACCTGGATTTTGGGGGAGAGGAGGAGGGGAAGGATTAAGAATACACAGGAGAAGTTTGGAGAGAGGGAAAAGATCGTGCTTATTATTCCTTAAATACAAGTTGGAGATCAAACGCTGCTTACCTGTACTGGTACGCAGATCCAGCTTGATCTGTAGTCCAGATTTTATTCTACTTCCAGATTTTGGTGGAATTTGTGAGATTTTTAGCTCCTTTATTAGAAAATGAGTAACTGTATGGGCTTCCCCTTTGCTGATTAGATTACAGAGGCACTGTTTTCTTTTTAGAGGCCTCTGCTTAACGTTAAGAGCTCAAGGACCTGAACAAACATATTTTTGTGTACACAGTAAACAAATTAACAAATGAACCTTGGCGTGGGGTTTCCTCTCTTACAACTCCAAGTGCAGAACAGCTTTTAGGAGCCTGCATCGAATGTGACTCTTCGCAGGTCTTTCACGGTGTGTTTTTGAAGTACTGTGTTTGTCTGCTGAGCATAACTCTCTGCTGCTCTTCGAATCCTAATGAGGGGGGAACTCCAGCAGTATGTAGAGCATCATCTGCAGAGTTTGGTTGGCCTCTGGCTGCGCTGCCTCCAGCCCAGACTCCAGCCGGGGTTGTGTCCTGTGTGTCCCAGCTCCCCCGAGCAGGCAGCACGTAGATGTGCCTGGTGCTGACGGAGTGTCAGCTGGAGAGTGTGGCTGCACCAGCCGTCCAGAGTTCGTTCATTCCAGTGCCATTCTTGTGCTGGGCTAGCTAAGGCAGCGTCAGCATTTCTTTTATAAACCACGGTTTCCCGGGACCTGCCGCGTGTTTCTGGGGCCGGGGAATCTGCTTATTGCAGGAGCCTGGAATTAGAGTTTTGTCCTCTGAGCAGAGAGTTCAAATGGAAATTAAAAGTAAAATGATGTCAACAGTGCCTGTGACTCTGTTAAGGATTGTTAGCAAAGCTTGCATTAGCTTAACTCCCGTGTTTTGCCTGATTCCTGGGTTTGCATGCGGTGTCTAATGGTTTGCTCGCTTCCTGAGATCTGTGCTTCTCTGCTCTTGAGAAGGGGGGTGTGTGTGTGTGTGTGAAATTTGGGGCAGCATTATCTCCAAATAATTATATATTTTTTTTCCTGTCTGGCTCTTGGGGTTAGTGGGAACATTATGGCTGTCAGTGTGTTTTGAAATGAACAGAAGAGTTGGCGTTGTAGCTGGTATTTTCTATTAATTACTCTCTTTAGTCACCCTAAATCTTTACTTTCACATGCAGTATTCCACTGGCTTGCTTGCTTTGTTTTGACTGCAAAATACTCCTCATTGCATTTGAGAGTGTGTGTTGCACAGGGAAGGAGGGTCAAGGCAAACATATGATTCTACAGCATGGGAGATGAAAAAAGTGTCCTAGCGATTGGTTTTTTTGTTTGTTTGTTTTTTAAATTCACAAAGCTGCAATAAAATATAGGCAGTGTGTATGTGCTCAGAGGAAGTCAAACCACAGCTCCTTTCCTGTGTGTCTGTCAGTGTGACATCACTTTTGCTCCTAAAGTAAGTGTAATTTGTAAAAAATATTAAGTGTACATGGTACGGATTGTGAAGGTAAAAAACCCACAAATGTAGGAGACTAAAGAGCTGAGAGTCCTGGAGACTGCCAGCTTCTCTGTCATGCACAGCTTTGCAAAGCACGCTGTAAAGCTTCTGCACTCTGTTGTAAGTTCCACTTTTCACCCAAAGATGCTAATGATGAAAACTTTGAAGGTGAATTGCATTGAGAATCAGAATTTCAAATAAAACTGAAAGCAGTGACCCAAGAGGCAGCCGTGGTGACTTTCTCATTTTGCAGCTTCTCCTGATGGGCTCTGGTGTGAGGAGCAGCAGGGATACCCACCGAGTTACAGGGGTCAGCAAAGAAAGAAGCTGGTAACAGTTTGCCTCTTGGTTTGTGTTTTACCCAGATACTCCGTGTCCCATAGAGGTGTAAAGACATCTTCAGGCAAATACCACCTTATTGTGGTGTAGTTTTGTGTCAGGAACTAAACTATGCTGAATTCCAAAGGTTGTGTTTTATTTATATTGAAACAAACCAAAGTTTCCTTCCTTGTAAGGGATGAGACATTGGCTGCTTCTGAGGACTCTTAACACTTGAGATCTGCACTTGGCTGGAGTCTTCTCTCCTGCCTCTCCAGTGTGAGAACAGAAAGCTCCAGTTCTTAGTCCGGGTGCAGGTATTACTCAAGAGCACTGTCACCGCTGGGGTTTGTTCTTGCCTTTGGATTCCAGAGGAGTCCTAAGCCTGCCACACTTAATTGCTCTGCTGGTCTTTGATGTGTGCCCTTCCAGGCTGGCCCGTATTTTAACGAGCTCACAGGCTTTCTGCTGTCGCTGCTGCCATTGTGAGGCTTCTGATCCGGATCCGCGCGCTTGTCTGCATGGAACAGAGTCATGGCAAGGAACAGAGGAAATAAAATGAGTGCAAAGCAGAGTATGGGGCTGTGGAAATGTTGGTTAACTTCAGGCAGTGTTTTAGCATTTTGAGTATTTTCAGGCTGTGCTTTTGCATCTCGATTGTTTGAGCTGAGGACTTTTAATCCGATGAAACTCCGTGGCCGATTCCAGCGTGGTTGGGTAGCTGAGCCTGCCTTGCTGGAACATCTCTAACAAACAAAAGCTTCTCACAGTCGTCTACTAGGTTGTCCCCTTTCCTGTGCTCTCTTGGCTTGTGTAATTGCAGTAAGACTTTTGCCCTATGTGAGGTTGGCAAAGTCGGGACCTTCTGCTGTTGCAATCGTGTGTTGTGAAAGTGCTGCAGGGGTCAGGCTGAGCCAGCTGTGCTCCAGCTGTGCTCCAGCATCCAGCGCTGCCTCCGCTTATGCCCTGCTGCCCAGAAAAGGAGAGTGCAGAAGCACAGCACAGTTGGAGTTCGTGTTGGCGAAAGCTGTCGAATGGAAAGGCTTTGGAAATAGGTGAAATTAACACCTCAAGAGAGTCACATTCTACCAAAATAAATTGCTAAATTGATCCTTGCCTAGATGATCTTTACAGCTGCTTGTGATCAAAGCCCGCCCTTCTGCTCGTGCTGCCTTAGTGTGGCAGATGAGTTTGCGCTGAGTGAAAGCAGTAAAGCCAAAGGGATATTGAGTGTTTGAAGCTGCTTTTTATTTTGCGTTTCAATACATTTGATTTAGTTATTTCCATGTGATCTGTGTGTTATAGAGATGGTGCAATGGGGAACTTCTATAGACGTGGTTTAATGTGAATTATTTAAACAAAAGCATCTTTAAAGACGAGAACTCTGCCCTGCCTTTGAGATGTATGTGAGTAAGACCAGATAGACACAGTGAGGAAAACTTTTCAAAATATCTACATTTCACAGCCAGTAATTCTCATTCAAAGTCAGTGGATCTTAAAAACTGTTTTGAGGATGCCTAAATACCTTACATGCTTTTGAAAATGAAACACAACAATCATAGATATATTGTTATTCATGAAGAACCCACATCTGTTCTTCCTCTTATACACTGCTTCAATTATCCTGTGAAACAAGTTTCAGGGCCATGAAGCATCTCAATTGCTAAAGTAATCGGGTTAAAAATAACCCACAGGAAAAAAACAAACCTGTTGTCCTCCTGGCAGATTTCATGTCTTACTGGTGGCTGTGGAGAGAAAGGTATTGACAGAAATAAAAGCAGGCTTTGCTATTTTTGGTGCATTGTTCTTGGTTCAGCGAGGAATGCGATGAGCTGTGCCTCTGCCAGGTTTCCCCATTGTCTGGCTGCTCTGTTGGAAGGCAGGTTGGGCCGGTGCTCCATCGAAGGGCAGGCAGAACTTGAGGCTGAAAAAGCCCTTGGGGTTGGTCATGCTTGGGAGTATGTAGAGACCCGAGCCCTTGTGATAAGGGTATATTTGGGTTTCTGGGAAATTTAATCGCCCATTTTTATCACAGCAGTCTGTTTTGAGCCACGGATTCCGAGAATCTGTTCTATAGAGTTCAAGGTGTGCAGCTGAACTTCACCTTTTGTTGCTTTTTTCAAATGTCTCTCCGTGCCAGTTCCAGCTTTTTAAAATCCTCTGTTGGCTCTGATTCTCAGCACTGATCCAGCCTACGCTGTTCTTCCTGCTTCTTGGAAGTCTTGTCTTTTATCATTCCTCACAGTGCAGAAAAGTTAGCATAGACTCATAAAGTGCTCTATGTCCCAAGGTTTTAGAGCATCATTATTATAAAATATCAAGAGGCAGATCTGACTCTTCGGGGTTGGAGGGTGGGAAAGAACATGACTGCAGCGTACGGTGAGCTCTGGTAGCTACAACAGTGGGGTTTGCACGAACGTAGGTGAAGGCAAACAGATTATCTGAAGAAAGTAAATGGACTTTATAGTTCTGTCCTTGACGAGTCCTTTGTCAGCAGGCATAGCTGTTCCCAGGGCCTGTTTCGTGCTACGTGTAGAAAGCTGTGCCTGGCATAACTGTGAAATACTGCGAAAAGATTTATTAACTTCCCTTTTCTGAGCTGTGGAAACCAGGGCTCTAACCATAGTGCGCTTCTCGGCCAAATCAGAGCAGGACTGTGAGCGTGCGCTGACAGGAGTTGTAACTTGCCTTTGCTGTCAGATGTGTTACTTCTTGTACCTAGTCAGCAGGTTTCTGAAAAGTTTGAGCATTTTAGCATGAAGTTTTATATAAGTATTTTTATGATTTTTGTTTTTCAGGAGTTTATAACATATTTAATCTCATTCATGAATCGAACTTCCTTTTTAAGTCATGGATGACAAGGCTTCTGTTGGAAAAATCAGTGTCTCTTCAGACTCGGTATCCACTCTTAACAGTGAAGATTTTGTCTTGGTTTCCAGGCAAGGGGATGAAACACCATCTACAAATAATGGTAGTGATGATGAAAAAACAGGACTGAAGGTAAGAATCAATAACCTGAGTTTGTTCCCTATTCTTCTAAATCAAACTAACCGTAGAGAGCTTAAAGAGGGACTTCTTTATTGTGGAAAACTTGACAGAAGGGAGAACTTACTCAAGAATTGATTTTCCCAGTAACTTCTGCATTACTGTTGCTGATGTCAGAGGTGATAATTAGGTTTTGAGTACGAGCTCTCTCCATCACTACCTGTGGGGCTTTTCCCACTTTGCAGAATCCTTCATAAAGTACTTAGGATGGAACAGACTCTCAAGAACTCGGAACTGTGATTTTTATCACAGCTTTCAGACAGAAAGCAATATTGACAAAAACTTGATTTGACCATATCTGTTAATTCAAACATATATGAAAGTTTTCCCCAATGTGAAATGTTCTCTTTAAGAAATGTAGAAGCGTAGTTGTAACTAACAGCTTGGCATGAATCTGAGGATACAAGCCTGTGTGATAGGCTTGTGTGAATTGGAAGGGCATTGACATCTTCTCACTTTTAAAAGTGCTGTTCTGAAAAGGCTCTTGTCACTTTTTTTACCTTTTTTTTTTTTTTTAAATCTATTTTTGGACTACTTAAAGAAAATCTTTCATCCCAATTTGTATTTCAGCAGTCTTTAAGCAAAGTGGCACAAGTAAGGTGATCACTCCAAGTTCTGTCATTTTAATGTGTTGCAAACCGACTCTTTCCTAGAGTGAGTCAAGTTAGTGTGTTCTTGGTGGGAGATGGGAGGAGATATTCCAGCATCACAAGAGACTGATGTCTCCAGGCACATCTGTGCCTTCAAAGTAATGCCTTTAAAGATGGCTGGAAATCACATGTTCTGCCTGTTGGTCTGGGTGTCCCTCTTTTCCTTAGCAGCAGTTGTAACAGAGGCTTTATTGAACATTTCTTGATGCTTTTGCTCATCTTGCTTTTACCTCCCAACTGCTTAGTTTGGTTTTCTTGCATCCCTTTGAGTCCTGGACGAGACATGCCGCAGTGGCTAGCTTGTTTTACATAGGACTTCAAGCTAATTCTGTTAGTGAAGAGTCTCAAGATCTTGCTTTTGCTTAATCTAGCAAAAATGTTCACTTATATTTTATTGCTGTTGCAGAAGATTGCCACTTCACATCATAGATTAATCTACAAAAATGTGAAATTTTCTTGGAACAATCAGCCTGGTGACCTGTGAAACCCACGGACAGGCTGGGGCCTCACGCTTGTCTTTCTAGATGCTGCAAATACTGGCAGCTATAAATATTCAGCATTCAGAATAGTCTCTGTAATTCAGAATTATCAGCATATATATCATATATGTATCAGAATAGTCTCCAGAATTCAGAATGGTCTCCAGTGGTGCTTACCTTGAGAATGCTTCTGTGGCAGGGCATGTAACGAGCATCTAAGGCTGTGATGCATCATTTGAGACCCCAGGTCTCCTGGTGGTCAACCAGATTTTCCTTTCCATCCTGTTACTCCCCAAGAACATTTGGAAATGTGGAATGCTGCAATCTGCAACACTTCTTGCTCCACATGGGAGCTGTTTGTATTGCTGGCCTAACAATTGCCTTCTGGCTGTCCTGCAGTGTGTGTGCGACATGCTGTATCTTGTTTAGTACAATCAAATTGAGGAGACTGGTATATAAAGTCATCTTCATAAAGCTGCAAATATTTGAGAGAAGAATATCCTTAATAAACTTCAGACTGACTCCTGTAACTGGCTGCTTAAATTTTCCTCGTGTTTTACACCCGGGGTGGTTTGTACTTTGCTGTCTACAGGTAATGCTGTTTCTCTTGAGGAGGAAAGAAGAACATTAGTGCTGCTGCCTCCTGCTCATCAGCTGTCAAATAAAGTTGTGCTGTTCGCTGATTTGGCACCGAATGTCACAGAGCTTTGCAGGTCTTAAAGATAAGCTTCTTTATGAATTTGGTGCCAAGACTGAGCACAATCCTTGAGCGGAGTGATTCACCTTGAGCTTTTCAGTGTTCTGGCATTTGAGAGTATGTGCTGCTTGGTTATTAGCTGTAATCTGAGTGATTAATGGAAATATTGCACCTTAGATAAGCAGTCAGTGTGCAGTCTAAATTCTCCCATACAGGGATCTTCCTCTTAACCTCTTTCCTTCTGCTACAGGAGCTGAAAACTTTTAACGGAGGAGATGGGAAGGCTCGTTACCTTCTCTTAGGGATAGACATTATCTTTTGGCATTGTTCTACAAGGAAAGACACATACTGCCCTAGAATATGGCTTTGTTCTTGGTATCTTTTTTTCTTTCCACCTTGCAAATAGTCGTTCAGTTGCCTGTTTTACTGTATTATTCTACTGTTCATTGTGTGCGTGGGTCAGTGGAGTTGTGAAGGTTGTTAGAGGTATGTTAAAAGTACTGTCACTGTGATATCTAAAAGTTTAAGTATTATATGGAAAATGAATATTAACAATACAGTGTGAGAACTGAGGTTATTTATGTATTTCATAGGAATAAATGAGGTGGGGTTTTTTTCAGGGAGAAGCAATTGCTTTGGTACTTATAACTAAGTTAATTGTTCCTATATGCCAAAACTAAAGCACAAAAGTTCAGGTTCATATCTGAGCAGGTGTCTTTTTCTGCTGTTCTGTTTTGTTAGAAAAGCAGCTTGAGGATCTTCCGTTTGCTAAGCACAGTCTGAGGATGGTGCTAGAAGTTTAGGCTTGTGTTTGCTGGAGGTGATAGGCTGTGAAATTTGCACATCAAGCCTGAGGCTCTGGTTTCAAATTTGTTACTATTCTGTAGTTTTAACTAATAGTACTGTGGACTCAATGCATGTTTTAATTTTTATCCTTTCTCAAGTCCAGACAGAACTGTTTCTTCCAAATACAATCAGGAATCATATTTTTCTTCAGTTGGTCAGAATTCATAAATGTGGTTTTGCTTTTTGTCTATGCTGTAAAATACTTGGTTCCATTTAAAAAGGGGTTGTCAGCCACTGTTTTCTAGAAATATAATTTGCCAGCTGTCTCTGCTTTCCAGTATTGTTTCTGTGCCTGCTTTTGCCCGCTGCAGTGGGACTGATCTGGGTTTATGAAAGCCTAGCTTGCAAAGCACACCGTGGAGCAGGAGTTCTCTCCCAGCAGAGGCCAGCAGCACGTGCTTCAGAAGGGAATAAACTGCAGTTCTAATAAATCCCCTGTGTTGCTGTAATGAAAGTTTGCTAGGTCCCGTTTAAAGGTCAGGTACAATTAGTTTTCAGTGTTGTGACAAATGGAGAAAACAGTGACTATGGGTTTCTCTCCCCTTCTCAAGTAAACCTCCATGAGGCATTTATTAGGTACCCCTTGTTCTGTTCTTCCCTCCTGCTCTTAGTTCTCCGTGCCCTGCTGCACTCTGCCATGCTGCCTCTCACTGGGCTGTTGGGGTGCAGCAGTTTCAGGCGTGTTTACATCTTAATGTGCACTGTTCCCACAGCGTGGTGCATTTACACAATTGCAGAAGAGCCTTTGGTCGCCATGAGATGAGCTTTAGTTGGCATTTTTGGCCTCGTTCCTTGGGCAGCGGGTTTGTTGCCCTGGACTGTTGGGGCTGTGAGAACAGCCGAGCTCCTCCAGTCCAGAAGTCTATTTACTGTGTCCTTCCAAATTCTTTTTCTGGGCTGAGAAGGAAGGCTTGCTGCCAGGGATTCTTAGAAATTACTTTTAAAATTAATATTTTGATGATGAGGTTTTAGACTGCTTACAAGACTTTGTTCCTTTTTATGTGCCTGTTTCCTGTTGCACCATAAACAACCTGGACTCATGTTTTACCTGTCACTACTATTTTTAGGAACTTTTACTTTCAAGATCATGTTTTATAGGGCAGTATCTTGATAGTTGTTGATACTGATTATTTTACCAGGTACAGTAAATCACCATTCAGACTTTTTTGGCATGTAATCTTGATGGAACGGAACATTTTTCATGTGCATTTTATGTTAATACCATTACAGCATTGAATTCTCACTGGATAGAAATTCCTTGCTTCCCGTTCCCAAACCCAAACTGAAGTCTGTTTAAGCATTGTGAGCAAAAGCAGGTTTTTGACAGAATGAATTTTAACTTCAAGTTTCATAGCAAACAGCTCCTGTAAACTAGAAGTTACTTCAGGTTTTTTAATATATAGGCTTTAGCTGGGCTGGCAGGGCTTTGTAATTGATTGATTATATTTTGTTGTAAAACACATGAGTTGTGTACAGCAAAGTAACACGGCTCATCTTTCATCATCATCATATTTCTGATGAATGCCTGCAAAGATCTGAATAATAAACTTGATACTTAAAAGGATTATGTCTTTGATGACCACATGATTGTGCAAGGTTTTCCATTGCTTCCATGATGAATCATGCAAATTAATACTAAAATTATTGGGGGGGGAAAAAGCAGTCTGTGGATTCCTGTACCTAGCTGTAGGTTGCTGCTACTTCAGTGGATGCACAGCTGAGTAAGGCAGTTACTGTCCTGCTACTGGCAGATAATCCCAGATAGCACATGAATGTGTTTGAATCCATACGAAAAAAATACTCTCAGTTTGAGCTTATGTTTCAGGAACATAAACATCTCACAGATTCTGTTGTCGTTGTTTAGATTCCGTAGTAAAACAGTCACCAGGTTATTACCTTTTTTTCAATGTCTGGCCTGCCTCTAGTATCTGGTGTGCTTGCTGGTTTTTCCATTGCCTGGGAATTTTGGGTTTTGCCTACTTTCTTCTGAAGAACAGGATCTTGGACTTTATTTCTCTTAAAGCAGCTGTATTCTGCTCTGCTCTAGACTAATTCCAGGGCAGAAGTTTCTGGTTTTTGCTAATATTCTTGTATATTAAATAGTTATTTTTCACTAGAAAAGTAATATTCAGTTTACACCTTTAATGCACTCTAGATAGAGGCTGCAGATACAGATAATTATTAAGAGATTGTGAGTCTGAGTGTGAAAGAGAAGACAGTGAGTAAACTTCGTGTTTCTTCCTTTCTCCTCTGAACTAAGAAGTTTGTCTTTGGGATGTGATGGAAATGACCATGTGTCATAACTGACTTGGCTGAGAAACCTCTGGTCTCTCTGTAATTCTTCCTGAGACACGCCTGGTGGGAATGCATGTCCAGGTACTCAGGTGACAGGCGATCTTTAGCTTACAGTGTGTTTAATTCATTGGGAGGCTCATCTGTGTGCATGAAGATGTTCTGTCATCTGCTCCAGTGCTATTTCAGCACTCTGAACTGGCCTTCAGGTTGATTTTATTTACTGATAAAATGTGAGAACCTTGGCCATTGCTTCAAGTATTTCAAAGATAATTTATAGTCTGAGGTGCTTGTTTTGAGGCAGATGGAATTTGCTTTAATACCAAGATTTCTGTCTGCTCTGTATTCTTCCTTCTGTGTTTAGCCATTTCCTTTCTTTTAGATCTAGAAAAAAGAAAATTTTCTTCTAATAAGATTTTATTTACACTCTTAAGAACTTGGAGTAGTTACACAGTTTGGATTTTATTAACTTGTGTGTAGTGTCTGAAGTCAGTAAGCTTGCCGAGACATAAGGGCATAGAAATACATCTCTGCTCACAGGGTTGAGTTTTGGTGCCAACAATAATAAGCAGCAGCAGCTGGAGCGTTGGAATCAAGTACCTTTCTCTGACTGCCATCTGGTAAAATACTTCTGTAAACTCCATTTCCGTGCTGAGTTTCTGAACTATGTAAAGCGTCGGTCGCTTGCTTCCCTATTGGTTGCAGAGGAGTGGACAAAGAGTTTCCGTAGGTACAGTATCTAAGAGTTTCCAGAAGTTAATTTCTTCATTCTCTTTCTAGCTTAGGACCTAATTTCACACCATTTAGGTTGCTTCATGCTTTCATGTTGACCTCAGTGAGTGCAAAGCCAGGCTGTTGATGAGTGTTAGGTAATAAACCAACACCGCCTCTTCTCCTCAGCCTGATGGCACAATCCTGTTCCAGGGTCTTCTCTCCCTGGGAAACGTTGGTATCTTACCCACGAACCACCCAGCATGTTCAGCTGTAGCTGGCCCTTTCTGGTACCGTTCTGAGAATTATTAGAGACCATTGGACTGTGGACATCTGTGAGTTTCTTCTCTTATAAGCTAGGTTTTGTAGTTGGTGATTAAAGACTAGTTTGCAAGCAGTCTCCTCACTTTTTCCAGTGCTAGAAAATTCCTGCTTCGAGCTTGCTGATGTTTTAAAGCAGGGAGGATATCACTTGTTACTGGTGAGCATTTGTGCAGTGCAGTTGGTCTTTACGGCTGTAAGCAGGTTAACCTTGCTAACTGCTCTTTGGGTGGCAGAAGAAGCCATGTGAATGACCCTGTGCCTGAGGGTTGTTTTGGGTTTTGTTTGGTTTGGTTTTTCTTCACTTGAACAGTCTTTTTTTTTTTTTTTTTTTTTTTTGTATCCCAACTCTGTTTGTGGCTCTTAGATTGTGGGGAATGGAAGTGAACAGCAGCTGCAGAGGGAGCTTGAAGACGTGCTGATGGACCCACCCATGGAAGATCAGTCAAGTTACCGGGACCATGGAGAAGAAGTTAGGACTGATGGAGATGGGGAAGAACCCGTTGTCCTCGAAGCTTCAGCATCCTCTACCATTAACCCAGTGTCGGTGGCAGGACTCCAGAAGCCAGAAATGAGTTTGCCAGTGAAACCGACCCAGGGAGGTTAGAAAAAAACCAAAGCAGGGAATGCCTGGTGGTGTCTTATGAGCTAGTTTTTTGTGGGGAAAGGAGGGAGAATTTAGGCACAGGTCTGTCCACCAGTCTTTCCCCATTTCTCCCATTATAATCACCTAGTGCAGTAAATGCCAGGTTATGTGATGCAAGAGTGAACATATGCTCAGCTGTCCTATCTTCTGGAAACACTTGCTGTACTGGCCTTGAAGTGTGTGCAGAAATATTCTTCTTACTTACCTGGCTGTATCAAATATTAGTCTGTTCAGCTTGTCTGTGCATCTTATTGCTGAAAATCAGTGCACTCTTGCATTTAAAAGCAGCTCTCTGAGTGAACTGGTTGTAGAGCTGGGATAGCTGGATTGCTCTCTGCCATCAGTGGTCACTCTCAGGCAGGGTTTTCCTGTAGTATTTTGGCCTGACCTGACTTTCTGAATTGTGTTTCTTGGCCGCTTTGTTATTTAGTTACGGGTCAATCTCTGATCATTTACTCACACGTGCCTTGTGTTGCTTCTTGTCTCAACTCTGCCTCTCACCCCAGACTGTGAGGATCTGAGCCCTTTTACGCCCATGACAGACGAGGACAGCGTGGTGTTCAGCAAGCTCACCTACCTAGGCTGTGCCTCTGTGAACGCTCCCCGGAGTGAAGTGGAAGCCCTCCGAATGATGTCCATCTTACGAAGCCAGTGCCAGATTTCTTTAGATGTGACTCTGTCAGTGCCTAATGTCTCTGAAGGGACAGTGAGGTATGAAGCTTGCTCAGGTGGGCTTTGTGACTCTGTATTTTATCTTATTTCCTTTTAGCAAAGGACACAAACTACCGGTTTACCCGTGAGGAGACATGAGCAACTTGGGGTTTTGTTTAGTGGAAGAAGTGGATTTTTGAAGCGACCTGAGAGAAGTGATGCTTTGAATTTATTTACCAAAGACAATTTATGTCCAAGGACCAGGATGAGACGTTATGATGATTCAAGGTGTCCCCAAAGCCATAGTGGGAGTGGTTATTGATGAACACTTTGGAAATAGCCTGGAAAGTGTTTGATTTGTAGGGCTGGGGAGTGTCTGATACATGAGGCTGAGCAGGGATGAGAGGCTATCCATTGCTGCATAGTAGTGTGGATTTCTGAAGGCTAAGCCCTGAAAACTGTGGGGAAATTGTTGGTAGAAATGTCTGTTGCATTGTACTTTTTTTATGCTATTCAATTTAAATATAATTATTCTGGTCAAGCTTTGTAGCAAATGACAGGTGATGTACTTTCTCCAGTAGCTGTGGAATTGTTAAAGCTTGCAAGTTAATGTATGGCTGAAATAATTCTAAAGGTACAAGCTTTATTTTTTTTTCCCCCTCTCTCTCTTTTAACAGACTTTTAGATCCTCAGACAAACACAGAAATAGAAAATTATCCAATCTATAAAATCCTTTTCTGTGTACGAGGGCATGATGGAACCCCTGAAAGTGATTGCTTTGCTTTCACTGAAAGCCACTACAATGCAGAACTCTTCAGGATTCATGTCTTCCGATGTGAAATCCAAGAGGCTGTAAGTTGAATCTTGTCAAACGGTGATTAAGTAGATGTAAATGTTATCATAGCAATAAAAGGGAAGCATTTCAGACACATTAGAAGTAATATAATTCCTTGCATTGGGCTTTTTCCTACCAAAAATGGAGATAATTGTAGAAACCTTGGGTATGAAGTAGCACACATTTGATAGTCTGTTATTTTAAGAAGTGTAGAAAACCAGTTAATTAGATGCTTAAATGTACAATTACTTCTCATTCTGTTCTTTAGTGGAAATTCAGGTAGGTTTCAGCTGCTGCATTCTGTATGTCTGTGGCTTTCTGATCTTTCTTGGGTTCCATCTGAATGCAGGTGAGCCGAATACTGTACAGCTTTGCCACTGCCTTCCGTCGTTCTGCCAAACAGACTCCGCTCTCAGCCATTGCCACCCCACAGACTCCAGACAGTGATATTTTCACCTTCTCTGTGTCACTGGAAATCAAAGAGGATGATGGGAAAGGTTATTTCAGGTATGGATTCTTCATTCCTGTGCATACAGCATCTGGTTCTGTTGGAAAGTGAGTGAAGAGAGAGTGTGAGTCTGACGCGGTCCCTACATTCTATTCTGGATTTTCTGAATCCCACACATGAACAGTTTTGGGAAGTAAAACAGTGATGACCCTCTGGCCTATTCCATCTTGGTTGTTGAACTGAACCTGGTGCTATCTGCAACGTGCTTTTTCAATTTTTGTTTTTCTTTTGTCTTTAAACCCTTTTTTATGGCATGTGTTTTAAGTTGTGTTCAGCAGAGTGGCTGCTGAAGCTGAAAATGCATCACTGTGACCGTGCTCTCATGCCCAGAGTTGTGTGTGTTTTCAGGCAGGCTTTCAAAGGTGCTGAGGCTGTGGGAATACTGCCAGAGGCATAAGGGTGCATATTTTTAATAAAGTCTCATGAAAGAAGGCACAGAAAATCAGAAACTCTGGAAAGTTAAATTTTTTACATCATCTTGCTGATACCAAGAAGATAAGTTACTCTGCAGAGAAGTATTCAGCCAAATCTGTTTGTCACAAGACACGTTTAATATCTAGTACAGGGCTGTTACTGCTTCATCAGAAGAGAGCTTGATGATCAAGATCTCAGACTTGTTCCTGCATTGTTATTCCAGAACTAAAGGTGTTACATTTAATGTAATAATATTACTTAAAATGATTTCTTAAATGGTTTTACTTACAGTCCTAGGAAAGATGTTTGTGTGGAGGCAGAAGGTTCAAATACATAGGAACATAAAGAGCAGTTTGCATTGCAAATCACACATGCTGGACTTTCTCCTCTTTACATGAGGGTGCTTTGGTAGTTACTGGGATCTTCCAGGGAAGGTAAATTCCGTGAATGGCATTGCCTCTGTAGGTGTGCTCTTACTTTTATCCTAGTAAAAACCCAGCCTTCCTTATTTCCCCCTTGCAATTGCAACTTCTGGTTACATGATGCATTTTAAGAATATGAAAGATAAATCCTTCATCCCTACCCATTTTCCTGTGAGTTCCTAGGATTAATCGCTGTCTTAGTTATAGAAAGCATATTTTCTTTAAAGCAAAATTCACATTTGTTATCAAAGATCATCAGTATTTGTTCTCTCTGGTTTTGCTGTGACCTGTTTCATTGGAATACTCACCTGTTCTGATCTGTGCAGTAGTGTTTCTTTATCAGTGTCAAAAAAGCTTTATGAACATAGATAGACTGTTCTTTAACTGGCTCTGTTTTCTGAGTGAGTTCTCAAATGTAATTTAATTTTTATTCTCTTCCCTCCGCCCAAACCAGGTGCTATTAGCAAGTGGTGGTGCAGGGTGAGAGTATTAGAGCAGCTTTTCACATTGTACCACCTAATGCTGGTTTTATCTTGAGTCTAATGGTGGATAACCCTGGTTTCTACAAAGACCTTTTTTAGTTTATGCTAACAGGTTGGTTTTTTTCCTGCTTAGCCTATACACAGTGCCCTTAGATGTTTTATGTAACCATTTATAGTGTTCTGTAATTGCTGAATTGTCTTTATTTCTGTACAGTGTGTCTGCCAAATACTCTTAACTTGTTGAGCACGTTGGCTCCTAGCCACAGCTTCAGAGATGTTGGATTTACATCCAGCTCAAGTTTTATTTATTAAATAAATAAGTCCCATTTAATAATCCAGTATTTATTCAGCACTTCAAAGGACTGCTGAAGTGTTGAAACTGAAAAATGATTTAGCTCAGGGCCTGAGCCTGAAAGATACTGATGGTTCTTGGGCTTGAGTGCAGCACCTGTGTTGAGTGTGCAGTGCAGGCGTCAGTTCGAACAGCAAGCTCTATCCCTGTGACACCAGTCCTCGTGTGACCCTTCACATGCAGACCCGTGTGCACCTGGATGTTGAGAGAACACTTTCCACCCACTCAGCCTCTGGTCTCAAGCTTTAATGTACCTGACCCTGTCTTGGCTCATCTACCTTCGCTTGTCACCCTGGGTCACTACTGGTGCGTTTGTCATGTTGGGGAAATGGGGTCTGAGGCTGTATCCTGGCTTTAAGGGTGCAGATCCACGGTGCTGGCCCTGGAGACCAAACTCCTGCTGACAGTTAGAGGCAGTCCTCCACTCCCTGGGCTGGGGAGTACCTGTTGCCAGGAAATAAACCCAGGTTTTTTTGGAGGGGTTAAACTACGGGCAATACTTCATGGTCCAGTTTGCAGCTCCTGGGGGAAACACTGCATCGTTTGGGAGTCTGAAATAAAATAAGGATTATTTTTATGTTTAAGGGAAAAGTGAAGATATGATTGACTTAGTTAAAATGCAACAGTCTCAGTTTGTCCAGTATTTGATGGGACAGGGAATACTGATGTGAAAAGTTGAGCGTGGGTATTGGCATTGAAGTGTAATTGTAGGTTTTTCCACCCCAGCACACTATCCACTCTTCTTGCAGCATTCAGGAGAAAGTTCTCTCTAGAGAAAAATTAAGGGAAGTGGTTTAAAGATCAGCACATCTCTTGGCTTGGTGGCTTTTCATGTGCCCCAGCAGTCACCTTTGTGAAAGAAAGTGATATGCAGTTTCTTCCAGGTAGTTACTTAACAGCCAGTGCTCTGTGTTACATGGGCAATCAGTATTTGGAAACTTTCACAAAGTGTTGCTGGAAGTCTCACAACACCAAGCCGTGCAGTATAAACACACAGATTTTATTTTGAAAACTAAATGTCCTTGGTTTTCACCTAATGATGATAAAATAACATCACCTAATTATGTTGCCATTTCTTTCATGTTACTGATTGCAGTGTGCAAGGAAGAAAGGTCTTGAGTGCTTTTGTGTAAGAAGGTGGGTTCACCAAGTGTCTGATGCAGGTTTTGATACATGCAAGGAACGCAGATAAATGACGCTCTGAATTTATTTCTTTTTTCCTTTCCTGGTACATAACAGTGCAGTTCCCAAAGACAAGGACAGACAATGCTTTAAACTCCGCCAAGGAATTGATAAGAAGATAGTGATTTATGTCCAGCAGACAACTAATAAAGAACTTGCTATTGAGAGGTAATTTCATTGATTTTTAAAGTATTCTGTATCTGTCTGATGTTCTGTGTTCTTCCCCTGAGGCAGCAGATTGGTAATTGTTCTGTGCCTACTCCATTTGTGTAGTTGAACGCCACGCCTCTCCCCAGTGGGACTGTGCAGAAGATCAGATGGGTTTGTTCAGCGGTTGTGGCGGGGGGCACGCTGCAGGCACAGTCAGATCTCACCCAGATCTGCTTGTGGAGTCAGTGCTCACACCTCCTCTAAATGCTCATTTCAAAATGGGTTTTTTAAGAAGCGTACTGCTTTTGTTTTCAGTGGACAGTTGGTCTGACGTGCTGAGGCTATAATCAGTGACTGAGTTATTTCAATTTGCTTTCCTTTCATCTCTGTTGCATCTGACAGTATTATTATGTACGCTTTGAATCTGCCACAGTCTGGACATGAAGCATCTGTGTAGGGAGGGGGAGAGCTCGGACTTCAAATCCTTCACTGCTTAGGAATAAACCAGCAGTTTTTGACTACTGACAGAGTTTAGTGCTGCTCATACTACAGAAAAGACACAGCTTCTGCCAGCCTTTGCGGGCTGGAATGAAATTCAGGACACTGGTAAACCAGGGGATGAAGTGGAACATACCTGTGTGGGGCAAAAGTCCTTGCAAAATTAAACCGTAAAAGACAGGTCCTTGCAATTCATCTGGAATTTCCTGATTCTTGTCTATATCAAAGGGTAAATTCTATGCAAATATGTCTCAAAAATAAAAAAGAAAAATGCACCCAAGTTGTCCTGCAGGATAGGGAACCCTCATTAGCAGTGTCTGTTTTACACTGTTCCTGTAAGCAAAGATAATTAAACAACTTCCCAGGCTACTGTAGGCAGGGTAAAATCACATTGTAAATATGCCCATGAAATCTTGCTCAACATTTATAATACTGGCTTGACATTGTTTTGCTTTGCCATGCTTGATGCTGCTTTCAAATGTCAGGGTTTGTTGACATTTGCTATTGGATTCATGGGCTGCTCTTGATGTATGACAGTGAACATTTAGATAAGGAATGTTAATGGTTTGTTTGAGTAAGTCTAATTTTTGCAGTTTAATTTTTTCCCTGGCTTTGCAGATGTTTTGGCCTTCTCCTTAGCCGTGGGAAAGACGTTCGGAGTGGTGACATGCACCTTTTAGATTTGGTAAGGATCTTTTATTAACTGTAGTTAGTAATATTTTGATTATGATTACGTACGATCTCGGGATAAACAGAAAAGATGAACACTTGTTGATGGGGATTGATGCTGTAGCTCGTGCCATTGAGGGTGAGGCTTTGGGCAGCTGAGCTGAGTCCCTGCCTCTGCTGCAGGGTTAGAATGTGACCTGATGCTTGGTCAGGGGAGTTGCCCAGTTGTGCTGACAGTTGTGACTGCCCTTGGTTAGGGGGCTGAAATAAGAAACATGGAACCTTATTTTAGGAAGTGCTGAGTATTTAAGAGCTGTGCTTAGAACACGGCAAGTTTTATAGCATGCTTATCATGGTAAAAATTGAGGCCTAAGCAGCTTCAGATATCTGAATGTATTTCTTGAATATATTCAAGAATTAGCGGGCGCTTCATTGTTATGACTCCCTTCTCCACTTGTAAAATGATGATGGAGGTCAGCTGACTTCACAAGGGTCTTATGAAAACAAACTTGCTAGTATTTGTGAAGTCCGTGCTTGTTACAGTACTGAGTACCCAAAAAAGTCCAATGCTACATGAATAGTGAGACCAAAGATTCCATGGGAACTCTGTTCTTTTCTTCAGAGATGTTCTGTGACTATGACAGGACTGTGTTACGTGGACTTTGGATGCTTGCCCTTCTCTTGCCAGTGCAGAAGCTGGTTTTGGGGGCTGAAACATTATAATATAGAAATTAATTTAAATAAAAATGCATAAACTTACCTTGTTTCCAGGAGTCCATGGGTAAAAGTTCTGATGGGAAGTCATACGTGATCACTGGGAGCTGGAATCAAAAATCTCCACACTTCCAATTTGTAAATGAAGAAACACCAAAAGGTATGAACTGTGCCAGATTTTATGCCTGGCCAGGGCAAGTGACTTACATAATGGGCATTGGATCAATTCTCTTTTCTCTTCAGGCAAATCTCACAAAAAGACTTTCACAGCATGGGATATATTCTCTAAGTAGGATGCCAGCTGTAATAAAAAAATCTAAGGAGGCTAGAAGAAAACTCCTGTGTTCAATAATAATACCTTGTAAGAATAACTGTATCCCAGTAGGAGGCTGTATAGGTGTGGGGAGGGGATGCAGGTGATTTGTGCACCGTTTGAGCCTCTCGAGAATCCCACTGAGAGTTGTGCTAAATGACTGTTGCAGATTTCTTCTCTGTTTAGTTTCTGTGGTTGGTTCAGATTTTTCTGAATCCCAGTTTTTAATTAAAAAAGAAGGGTACCTGTACCTATGGAAATGAAAGCAAAGCACTTCCAACTGCCATCTGAAAATAGCTGATGCTGCCTTGCTGTCTGGAGTCTTGCAACAGATCTGTCATTACTACTTTTAACATGTCAGCTGAATTATCATCTTTTCAATCTGTTGTCACTGTTACATGCCAAAGGTTGGGGATTTTAATGGGAATTGACTGGGCAAGTCAAAAGTCAGCTGCTAGGTACAGTCTGCTGCTAGATTGAATGCCATCCTATCTAAAGGACACAATTTATCATTTAGTAGCAGAAGAGATCTTACAGGTCACTGAGTGCAGTTGCCTCCTTTTGGAGCATCACACTGTATAGTCGATGTTCTGAATCTCACAGCTGAGATGGTCTCAAATGCTGCCTTTAATATGGTGGGACTTCTGTGGTGTCAGAGTAAAACCAGATGCAATTAAGTTAGGTGGCATGGGATCTGTACACTCTAGAGTTCAGTGTACAGATCCTTTATA
This sequence comes from Actenoides hombroni, assembly GCA_024336885.1. Classification (NCBI taxonomy): domain Eukaryota; kingdom Metazoa; phylum Chordata; class Aves; order Coraciiformes; family Alcedinidae; genus Actenoides; species Actenoides hombroni. Next base: position 9,329,520 of record WUAM01000001.1, read on the forward strand.
ATGTTTAACAGGGACTTTTGATATGTTTCAGTGGGATTTAAAAAAGAAAAATGTTTATACTCTAAGAAGATCATTTTCTTGGCTTGAAGATTTAAGTTTCCTTACTCTGTAGTAGGTAGTGTGTAGTCATCTTGTTTTCCTATTTTTGAAACTTCTAGGTTTTTGAGATGTTAAACTACGGAAAAAAATGAATTCTGCAAAAGTGTTTCTTTTGTTCTTTCACGTTACTAGAAAAGAGATTATGGAATCCTTTGTTTGAAGTATTTTTTTAATACTATCACTTTTTTTTTTTTTTCCTCCTCTCTAGATAAAGTTTTGTTCATGACTACTGCTGTGGATTTGGTGATAACTGAGGTCCAGGAACCTGTTCGATTCATTCTGGAGACTAAAGTCAGAGTTTGCTCACCTAATGAGAGATTGTTCTGGCCCTTCAGTAAACGTAGTTCTACTGAAAACTTTTTCCTAAAATTGAAACAGGTAACACTTTAAAAAAAAATAATTAAAAACATCTACAGTTAATTTGGGATTTGGGCAGGTTGTTTCTCAAATATAACTGGTACAGTCAGTTGTATTGTTTTGAGACTTGAGAGGTAGGTTAATGGTATAATGCTGACTAAGTGCAAATGGATTGGAGGTAAAGAGGCATTGCAGTTATTAGTGCCTGTTGGCAGATCAGGATTTCACTATGGTTGGTAGAAACATTACTAATGTAACATTCATATTTCAACATTTGGCACTTGAGTCAAGGAGGTACAATAAAAGCTCTTCAAGTTTTGAAAAGCTATCCTTCATTATGCTAATTGTTGCTGGCTATCTAAAGTTCCTATGAAAAGCTGGATGTTCTCATTTCAAAGCAAATTTTGATAGCTTTGAGCCTGTGAAGTTACACAGAGGCTTATGGATTTTCCAGCCAAACCACAGAAATAAAAGGAACAGAGCATTTATCTGCAAACCAGGCCTGTGCTGACAGTTGCTTGCATAAGGTACAGGAGGGTAAGTGTGTGAAGTTAAGGCTTAAGAGGAAAAAAGGGCTTTCATATAGTTCTGGTGTCGTGGTAACCGATGTCACTAAATTGATTTTATCATACAAATCCAACATTTTTTGGGGTTGGGTTGTTTTTTTTAGGTGAGCAGACATCCACCTGAAATTGGGAAAAATAAGTATTTTTTTGTGAGAGTCTATTTTCCATCTTGTGCATAGTTGGGGTATGTGTGAAATCTCTGCTTCCAAGTTTGCCCTGGGGAAAAATACCTAAGCAATCACAAAAAAAAATCCCTAGAACTTGTTAAAAACTTTTACTGTTTTTTTCCAACGTATTTTTTTTTTTCTATCTACTAAAAAGGAAGGGATTATTTCTGTCCAGGATATTCATAATAACAGTACAAGGCAATAACTTAATCTCAAAATACAGCTGGACAGTTGAAGGTTCAGGTCACTAAAGAGGCAGTGTACTTGAAGTAGCCCCTGTTCTCCTGCTTTAGAAATTACTGTTCTGAACTGAAAGTGCTGTTTAAAGAAATGGAAATATATGGAAGCAAAGAACAATGTGGATGTATGTGCACTCTCAAGGTTTAATAATTGTGGGTGGAGCCTGAAAAAGCAAGGTTGGAGTCTTGATTTCTTGATAAGTGTTCTTTTTTAAAGAGGTTTTGAATGAGACGATAAGCTTTTCTTAGTTCTTTTTGCAGTTGTCTTAAAGTGCTAGTCACTACATTTTGGCAATAACAAAGATGAGGTTCACTAAGGATTCTTTTTGTGTATGTTCTATTTTTTATGTAAAATATGAATTGAATATTTTGGAAACTTCGAAATTTAAAGATGGAAAAATTCTTCATGGGTGAGATCAGTCCTTTTATTTAGGATATTTTTGCGGTGGAGCGTGGAGATGTTGAACAGTTAAGGCTGTTGGGCTATAAATATTCTACAACCTCCAAAAGGTGCCTTTTCTGTTTGGCAGCTTAAAGGAAGCTTATCTGACTTAGCTAATTCTGTATCTTTTGTCTTACCAAATTCACAGGCATTGTAACTTAGCTTAGCTAATTCTTTTTTCCACAGGCACTGTCAGGTTATCCAACTCCCAGTGTTTACTAATGGAAGATTATCAAAATTCATAGTGGAAGCAACAAATATAGAATGTACTGCCTGATAAGCCTGGAAGGGAAACCTGTTTCTATGGAGTCATGATTAGCCTATTAAAAATCCAGCTGGGTGGAATTGGCTTATCTTCCCCTGGCAGTGTTTCTGTCTTCGGAAGTGGAGAAAGCAGAGGGATTTTAGTTGCTCAGATTACATTTAGTGATTTAGTCATTTTTAGTTTTGATGCATTTCTCTTCATTTTTTAATACTCCAAAGGATAAAATTGAGCACTGGGAGCTTAGTGTAGAATATAATTATAAATCTTATTTCCCTCTTTTCTTCACCTTACTCTCTGTTTTTATTCATTTATGAAAAAAAAAAGTTCTAAATCCTTACACGGTCTTAAAATTTTAGAATCACTTCATAAATAAAAATCTTCCTTTAAAGGAAAGAAGGTACCAAGGCATTGAAAAGGAGAAGACAGAGCCATATGAGAGACCTGGGGACTGAACAACCTGTGTTCCTGCAGCAGTTTGTACACAGACACATGACTTGGAAGCATCGCTAAAGACAGTTGCTGTGGCAGGAAAAATAAATGGGAACAATTTTTAGTAGAACTGTCCTTTTGCCACCATTAATATGCCCAGAAAGTTAAGGAAAGAAAAGAGACATAATTTTAAAGGTTTTGCTTTTAATTTTCTGCTAATTGTTAAATAAAGGCAGAGTTGCTTCCCATTAAAGAACCTTCCTCTCTTAGACCACCAGATGCTGGACAGATACCTGTACAGCTTTAGCAGTTTATGCCTTTCTGTCCAGTCCATGCGTGGTTGAAAGGATGAGGTACCTGTGCATGGCAGAGCTGAGTGACACTCCTGCTCTGCCTGTGACAGCTTCTCATGCCTTCTGGGTGCGGGACGCTTGCGGCTTGTCCTGGGGCTCCAGGGCTAGGGAGGCTGGCAGCCCCGCGCCGTCTGCTGCCGGGATCGGCCGCTCCTCGCTGCAGAGCGCCGTGAAGATCGCTTCTCGGCTCTTCCCCTCCAAACAGAGACAGCAGAGCCTTCTGAAGTACTCTAGGTGTTCATGTAGCTTTTACTCAGTAAAATGAAACTTCTTGTTTCCTAGATAAAGCAAAAGGACAGAAAGAATAACTCAGACACGTTATATGAAGTTGTGTGCCTAGAGAGTGAATCGGAAAGGGAGAGAAGAAAAACTACAGCAAGCCCCTCGCTTCGTCTGCCCCAGTCGGGGTCACAGGGCTCCATGATTCCTTCGCCTCCAGAGGATGATGAAGAGGAAGGTGAGAAGTGGATGACCTGCTTGTATACTTTGAAAGAAAGGGCAGTCAGTAAATAACACAGTTATGAAACCTGTCAAATCCTTTCCAGTCAAAAATCTGCCCTATGGAATTTTTCATTTGTTTTTGGTTGGGTTTTGTTTCCGCTTTAATGCTGTGTGTATTTGATAACCAGTACCCCTGCATTCCTGGATCAGCCTCTCCCTCGTCTGACACTTCTCTGTCTATGCTTTTCTCAGCCCAGGCCTCATGAAACCTCCAGTGTGATATATTTGGAACAATGTGAAAAGAGGCTGCTAAAAATTTGGGATTATCATGTAGCTTCTGCCCCTCCCTGAGCAGCTGTGAACAGACTTGAGAGTGCAAATGAGAAGCTGCTATTATTTGGGAATATAAACAAGCAGCATGTTTTGGTGGCGAGGCGAGCAGAGACATCTGTAACGCATAAAACCCCACCAGGACCTGCCCGGCTTGAAACTTAAGGCATTTTCAAGATCTTTTTTTCCACTTCTTAAAAATTCACTTAAACCAAAATATGGACTAGTTCTGAGTATATAAACATCTGGCCTGACAGCTCTGAGCTGAAATGTAGATGTCTTGAGTTTCTGCTTTTTCACTTTTTCTGCTGGTCTTGGGTGAATTGCTTTGTTTCTGTGCTTTAATTTCCCTTTTGGTGAGGGGGGAGAAGGGGGAGGGTGGGTTGAAAATTAACTCCTTTGCAAAATGTTACTCATTAGCAGTCTCTAACCACTACGCTGCACCACAGCGGTACTCTTTTCTAGACCAGGAACATACATATATTTTTAGTTTGTTTTTCAGCATTGCAAGAGTTTGACAAGTTCAGGTGTCAGTTGAGGAGGCACAGACTTAATGAAAACCGATGTATTTCCTCAGTAATGTAAAACCAACGGTGACGGCTGTATCAGTGAAATATGGGGGGGTTTAGGATATGATACTTGCTGTCAGTGTTTAAAAATATCTAGGAGTACATCAGTATTGGTTTTGAAAAAAGAGTTACTGTGGTTATGCTTAACTCTCTCCCTCCCCTGTATTTTTGAATGCATTTTGTTCAAAAATCTGCTTAATTTAAGCTAAGGAAGTTATCAGAAAGTATTGGCTTTCAAAGTAAAAATACAAAAAGGTTACCTTGTGGACTTCAGTGGATCTTCAACAACATGGCAAGTCTGCAGCTGCTCACTGGAACCACATTGATTTTATTATCTTTTTGGCTTTTGTAGTGTTGTAGCTTTTCACATACAGAAAGTTGTGCTCTTTGAGAATTGTTTTTAGCCTTCCAAAAGTTGGGGGAAGAATAATAGAATTACTTCAGTGGGAAGGGACCTCTGGGGGTCTGTAATCCTCCCTCCCACCCCCTGTGAATCCAGCCAGATGGGTTGTTCAGGGCCTCGTCCTGTTGCACTTTGACTGTCTCCAATGGTGTAGCTTCCACAACCTCTCTGGGCCCTTGTATCAGTTTGGCCATTCTCATGGTCTTTGGGTTTTTTTGTTTGTTTTTTTCTTCTTCTGAATTTGTACCAGAATTTCACATGTGGCTGCTTGTCTTCTGCCTTTTGTCACATCACTGCATGCCTCTGACAAGAGTCTACTTCAGCCTTCTCGGTGTTGAGCGCACGAGCGCTGCACCCACAAGTGAGGAGGAGTTCTTCTTGTCACACACTGATACAGTTAGGAGAGCAGCATTTCAATCTGCACAGGCAGAGTGATGGTGTTGATCTCATAGCATCTCCTCTGTTCTGTTGGCAGACAACGACGAGCCGCTCTTAAGTGGTTCTGGAGATGTTTCCAAAGAGTGCGCAGAAAAAATTCTTGAGACGTGGGGAGAGCTGCTGTCCAAATGGTAAGTGGCAAAATCACATTCTGAAAATTCCAATTCTGAATATTCTCATTCTGTTTGCTCCTTCTGCTCAGAGATTTTATTATTTCCAGCAGCCAGTTGAGAGGAGGTCAGTGTGGATTTAGTCCTCTATCATCCCCACAACACCCCTTATTCTCTGGCTTTGTGTTTTCTGATTTCTTCAGAGGGTGTTTTAAATATTCTCATTTTTGAGTGCACATTTCAATACCGTATAGAAATTCACTTATGCTGTGTCTTTATGTGGTTCTCTCTTAAAGGGAGCATTTTACTTATCTGTAAGTTTCACTGGGATTTCATTAAATAAAAATCTAAACTAAGTAGTATAAAGAGAATGCAGCTTCTTCATCTTCATTTTGCATAGATCCATGCCTCTTTGTATATCTGATGTAGTTCACAGCCAATTTTTCCTGCAGCTGTCATATCTGAGTAACTGTAGCTCAAGAATATGGGCGATTTGTACTTGGGTAGCAGAGATGCTTTTCCTCCCTTATCTAAAGAAAGATGGCTCCAGAGCCTGCCAAGAAGGAAGTACATGAGCTCTTCTGTTTTATCCCTAGAAAAAGCCAATTTACAAGAAGAGTGTTTCTTGACAGTCAAGCTGCTAATGCAACACCTGTCCTCCTTTCATGAAGGATCTTTTATTCATCTTGAAGTAGCCGGAACAATTCTAAGAAAGCGATGCTGATTATTGCAAAATTCAGTTTGGGGTTGGTTTTTTTGGTTTGGGTTTTTTTTCCCCCCACAAAGGGGGGTGACAGTCACAACATCAGATTGTGCTCAAATATGCTACATTTTAACTCTGGCTTTAGCTGTTGCCTTCTGCTTCCTAACATTACTGAGGAGCAGAACAAGGGGTGTACAGCCAGTCAGGGATTTGAATGGAACATTAGATCTACAGAGCAGGAAAGCAGAGATTCAAGTAAGTCGTGCACTTCAGACGAGGAAACATACTGATGTGACCCCTTAAGTCAGGATTACCTTTACATTAAGGTTATAACAATTAAGAATTATTTTTTATTTTCTGCTATTACCTAGTACTCATTGGAGTAAGTACTTGTGCTTCCAATTTGGTTTTGCAGTAATGCATTCTGCTAATTTGATAGGAAAGCAGACACCAGAAATGGCCGTGTTCGTACAGTGGGAAGGGCTGTGGTAAAATGATCTATGATCCCTTTTCTGCAGGTCTAGGAGAGGGAGGAAAACGTCTTTAACAGATGAGCTCTATGCATCTGCTGCTGTGAGAAAGTTTCTTTCCACTTGATTTTTTTCTTTATTTCTTTTTTGTAATTCTTCCAAGGGCTCAAAGATAATTAAGCCACCTGACTCCCATTGAAAATGTTTTGGCAGCTCTAAGAGGATATGAAGTGCTTCTGTGCTAATGCTGGCAACAACTTTAATATGTGTTAAAGGGCTTTCCTTCTTAACTAAAAGCCAGTATTTGGAAGTAATGATCCTTGAGCTTTTAACATAAGAGTATTGGAAATCATAAAAATGAGAGTTCAGGTAGTTTCATGCTAGTTTTTTAGAATGCTGTAATTAGATTGTAGAGTAATTAAATATACATTGGTACTTTGTGATTTCTGAATAATATTTGGCTCATATTTCATAATTGCTGAGTCACACAGTTTTCTCATTTCAGAATTGTTTGGAAGAATCTAGTGTGTGGCAAAGCAGTTTTACAGGCCTCTACGAGCTCTATGAGTCTATAGATATGAATGTTGAGAGAAAGCAAAGTGAGAGGGGACATTATGGTACTGGGTTTTGTGCAGTATATACTGGTTTTAATGTCTGCTTTGCTCATCTCTGGATTCCTGTGTCAGAACATTGTAGGCTGGAGGGAGGCAACAAGTCTGTGTAAAATTATCATCCACCTATCTGTTAAACTGTAACAAACACTATTAAATACCAGTTTATTGTTGAGAAGATAAGGTAATTGATACAATGTAAGTTCAGGTTTTTGCCAGGCTTTGTCTATCAGTCCTCTTCATCATTTTACCTAGACATTTATTTTGTAGTAACTGCAGAAAAATTGTAATGTCTTTGGTATAAGACCGCTGTCTTTTGGGGATTTTGTGTACTAGCCATGAATGGACTTTTCAGCTTAACTTTCTGTAACTGCATAAATTATGTGTAGGTTTGGTTTGTACAACTTGCAGTGCTGTAATTTATGAGCTGTCACCCATCTCGCTTGAAAACACTGTTGAGATGGGACTGGCTTCTACAGTAGCAGCTGCTTAAATGCATGGATATAGTTAGATAACCATGGGAGAATTCGGGGTTTTTAGCTCTGTTTGCCTGACTTCTCACCCTCCCTCCCTCAGAAGGTCACCTGCCTGCTTGGGTGTAGGAAGGCTAATGAGCAGTATACTCTTCTGCAAAGTAGTTCTCATTTTTGTGTAGTTTGAGCTCGGCATCTTGCACAGTGTGGTGCTACCTGTCCTCCAGTTCTGGGTTTCACTGGAGTGTCTTGGTTCATTGCATGTGTTATGTAGTTACATTAAATTTAATGGGAATCAAGGAAATAGCTTGGAAAATGATGCTTCTCCAGATTGTCTTGTTATTTATTTTTATTGTCGTTTTTGTTTGTTTGGTTTTATTTTGTTTTCATAGCTTGAATTTCACTTGCTCTGGCAACATCCGGACTGTCTTGACATTCTTGCCATTTGACATGTTTGAGGTTACACGTCGGTTGTTATTCGTGTACTCGTTTATTTCTGTTTGGCTGACAGTAATAACACCTTCCCCTACCCCCAGGCACCTCAACCTGAGTGTGAGGCCAAAGACATTGTCAGCGCTGGTGAGAAGTGGTGTCCCCGAGGCCCTAAGAGGAGAAGTGTGGCAGTTGCTGGCAGGGTGTCATAACAACGATCACCTGGTGGAGAAGTACCGCATTCTCATCACAAAGGTAGAATGGTTTTTTTTGTTCCCCACCCCAATCTTTTTTATCCCCCTATATCTTAAGGAATGGAAATGCAGAGACTTTGGAGTGTGCCCCTTCTTGCTTAAAGGTTCATGAGCGTATCGAGTGTAGCGTTACCAACTAGTGAGTATAACTCAGTCCTCCCTCCAACAAAACCCCCTAATGTGCAGGGCTGGTTGTAGCATTATCTCTACTTAGAGTGCTTTCTTTTTAATCCTCCTAATTCTGTTTCACTCAGATGAGTTCTGAGTTAGTTTGTCAAAAATTAGTATTCTATTAATTGCTGTCATCATTGACAAAGATTCAGGGAGCTCATTTCCGTTGCTTGTTTGGCTTTCCTGAATGAAAGCTGAATTTTGCCATATTGTCTTAATGTTTATGCTTAAAATCCAACACTAGTTGAAATTGCAGCCTTTTTTTGATAGGAAAAAAGCCAAAACCAGAACATTTTGGACATTTTTGCACTAGGCAGCAGGTTTTTAACTTCTCAACTGGAATGCTGACCTCAGTAATGTAGGAAAAGAAAGTAGGAATCATATGTCCAGACATCATTTGGTGTTTAAGTTCTAGAGTAACAAATGGGTCACAAAATGAAATGTCACTTCCTTATCCAGAAAACTGATGTGTTAATTTGTATTTGTCCATTATCTGTATAGATACACTGTATTCTACTGCTTCATCAAAGATGCAAGTCTAGAAGGACTAGATTAGAAATTATTAATGATGCCACTTTAGTACAAATACAACAAATTAATTATTCACCAGTTAAAAAAGCAAAACAACTGCATCAACCTTTGTGTATCTGTGTTCTGATGGCACAGATTCACAAGGAGCAATTAAAGACCTTATTCCGGGGGCAAGAGGGCTTCTGCAATTAAACTCAGTTTCTGCTGGAATCATGCAGGAAGGATCCTACGTGATTTGAATGAATCATGTTAGATTAGCTAAAAATGTTCTGCCATAAGTACTTTGCATAATTATTTAATATAGAAGAAACTTGATCTGAATTCCTTAATATTGGTACGTGCATTGTAGAGCTGTAACTTGGATTTTCTGATGAATAAATCATACAAGTGATGTGGGGGTTGAGTGCTCTGGCAAGGTGTGCATCACAGTTATCCTGGTGCCTTATTTTAATTGCCTAGTGAGTGTTGACAGCGTCACTTGCTTCTCTGTTTTGGTATCAGCACGGAAAAGATGATCTCTTTGTGGCACAGTTGGTGACACGTACTGCTACTATCTTTGTGAGCTAGAAAGCAGTCAGTGCAACATGACATTTTTAAATCTGCGAAACCTTTCCACTCATTTACATTTGGCAGAGACAAAGGAAATAACCTGAATCTAATGTTTTGGAAGCATCTCCAGAGTCCAAGTGAAGGGGAGAATAGGTTGATCTAGCAGCGTGTTCTGCAGTGAGAGGCACTGGACTGTACCTGCAGTGGGCATTCAGCGTGGGAACTAATGATGAAAGCAAAGAATGAAAGAAAAGGGTACTGAGCGACCATCTTCGGGCTCTGCTCTAGTCCTCTGAGGTCTGTAGTGTGGTACCAGCATACTACAGTAACTGGCTCAAGCAAATAAAAGCAAAGTCTCCTTTAATCTGGAAGTGCCCTACTAGACCACTGCTGAGGCTGGCTGTCTTACCCAAGTCTGTTTCTGTAGAATGGACAAAGGTTGGTGCTTTGAGAGCAAGAGTCACAGTGGAACTGTGGTTTCCTCAGTCTGCAGGCAGTAGAAGCGTGAGGTTTCAAGGAAGATCATCAATGGCAGTGAGGATGTACTGGAGAAGAGGCAGAGAACACCGGGATGGTTTGGGAGGCTGGTGTGAGACCCAGGAAGCTAGCATTTGCAGGCCCACTGTATATAGTTTATACAAACAGTGTAGTAATGCCAGACTGCACTTTGGCCTTAGTTTTTTGTATTTAAATGCCTTTTATAGAATATTTGATAATTTTGGAGTTGTAATGTGACTCTTTCTTACAGCTCTTAACCCAGCAGCTCAGTTACAGTCAATATGCAGCAATGCACAGGAGTAAATGGGGGGGAGTTAATTATGTGGAGGCAAGGCTCCCTCGGTCACACGTTGTGTCACTGTCCTCGGAACGCTTCGCCACGTTTCACATGTCACTGACAGAGATTCTCTGGCAAGCATGCGCTTATTTGCATTGACAATGGTTTATCCAAGAACAACTGCTGTGGTGGAGTGGGGCAGCAGAAGGAGTTGCTGTAAAACCTTTGCTCTCCAGTGCAAGTAGGGGATGCAGTAAGCCTGTTGGAGGACTCCTGATCCAGTGCCCCTTTGCTCTTAACGTTGACCTCTATTCCTGTAGCCGCGTTTGATTTCTGTCGGGCTTTTCATGACGCCGTGCGGCAGCAGAGTCCCAAATTAATAAGGATCTGTGTTGACAGCTGCTTCAAAAGCTTCTGGGCCTCCTTCAGGGCTCCCCCCCCCCCCCCCTTCTGCACAGGGTGTTGGATGCAGACGCCCCAGTATTTCTTCTGGTGTTTGCTTTCCTGTGCAGTTCTGGCCCCTGGTGCTTGGCAAATTTGTGGTTTTTGCTTTCTTTTGCAAATTAACTGCTGCATGGGTGGTTTTGTGTTTACAGAATGATTGAAAAGTCTTCTGTTGTGTTCTGCCCATGAAGGCTCTGTCTGCGCCTCTTCTTGAGTCTGCCTGGTACATTGGAAATGGCCTTGGCATTGAAACTGTGCCTCAAGGTGTGCTCGTTGCGTTCTAGTCGTCGCGATAGTATTTATTAATTATTTGCTCCTTATTTCTCTCATCATCATTTGCTGGGTTTTTGGACTCTGTGCTTTTGTTATTGTGGTATTGTCTTAAGTTTCACCGTGGTGGTGGTGTTTCCACAAATTCCTTTTGAGAATTTGCACGCCATCTGCGTGCAATAATAAAGCTTTTAGCAACTCCAGATTGCCGTGCCCGTGGTGAGGACTGCGGATGAAAGCCAGCCCAGTGAATTAAGGTCATGTCCCTACTGGGGACAGAAAGCAAACTCGAGGTAAAATCATCTAGACAATCCCTCTGAGAGGCATCTGTTCCTGGTAGGACTTTGGCTATCATGGTTCTGGCTGTTAATCTTCAGGCTTCCAGCCACTGGAAAGTAGAAGAGACATGGGGACTTGCTCTAGGGGTTCATGGGCACCTGCAAGAAAAAATACTTGAAGTTTTTGACAGCCATAGGTGGATAGAAAGTATTGTTGAGTAGGAAACTTGTAAAGAGAGCAACACGGGTTTAAAAAAAAATAAAATTCAAAATACGGTGATACAAAGCAAAATAGACAATAACCACTTTTCAGACAGGGATTTTAAAAGGATTAATACAACTACTGAACCTCTCAAATCAGTGGTGATCTCTCAGTGGAGAAGTACTTCATAATACCAAAATGTGAAGAACCTGACATTTACATTATTGAGGAGAAAATAAAAGCTTTTGGATAGAGGTCTGTGTGGGAGGAAATAATGTCAGAAGGGAAAACCCCCTGAAACTGTTGTACCAGATAGATGCACTATATTCAGAAAATCACAACATGAGAGGGACATCTTGTGGCACAAATAAAATAAATAGTCCAGTGGCAGGAGTAGTGTCCTGGAATGTTACCCCAGGGTCACTGTTTCTGGTAGAAATCTTAGATCTTGTAAGAGATGGCTTTGTTCCAGTTTCTCTTATAGCAGGACTCTTGCTACCTACTTTCTCATCATCCCGCTTTTTTGTCTCCATGAGCAGAGGATTACAGGGCACAGAAGTTGACCAAATATCTGTCTCGGGGCAAATGATGCTATTTTTAAACGAAGAAATAGATTAAAATGTCAATACCGTTATTGGGCTGAATGTGTTGCTTTCACAGTGGCATAAAATGTAACAGTACTTTAGGTGTGGGTGGTTAACACTTATTTTCCTCTTGTATCACAATCACATTTCCATATGTTCATCTAAATTGAGAAGAATACATTTAATTTTCAGGAGTACAAAGGGCTGCGACTGTGTACGACCAGCTGAAATGAAACCTAATAGACATCTGTATGGTGTAGCCTTGCTGTCAGCGTGCCTGAACCTCTAGATTCCTTCTTTGATTAGTTTTGATCATGTGATGATAAAAGTTTAATTATCTTTTGCATATTATCTTTCTCCCAAGAGCTCCCATTGTAACTTTGAATGATTTCTTGGATACCTTTTAAACAGTCTTAGATGAGGTTGTGTCGTGTAGAGCGGGAGAAGTCTTGACAGCTCAGGTATATTTTCAATCTCTCTCGGACCTCAGCTGTCTGAAGCACAGGTTTTCATGCCTTCTAGAAGAGGATTTTCTGAGTAGGCTGGTTGTGCACTGGACCAGGGAGCTGGGCTAGCAGAGGCAGGTGAGTCTCCAGCCCAGTTACCTCCCAGGTGCAATTTCCAGCCCTTGGCCAGTTTGGTCTGGCTTCTGGTGCAGAAGTGCTTGAGAGAATTAACTTGAGAGATTTCGGGTTTAGGGCTTAGGTGTTGTAAGCAAGGGGAGTAAGTTGGCCTGAGCTTGGAACAGTCATTACTCTTGTGTTTGGAGCAACGATAGAATGTCAGTTAAGGAAAAAACCAGATCTCTCTCTTCTCCAGAAATACCTGTGGGCTGTACAGGAGTTAAGCTTGTACTTCTAATAAAGACCTAAACATGGAGGAGTTTTTGTTTTGGTGGTGCCTTTTTTGTTTTGCAGTTTCAGCAGCCAGATGTTGTTTTGGTCCGTCTGGAGATTTCCAGTGCTACCTCGTTTTTATATATCTGAGATATATTTAAAGTTCAGTGTCTGTTGTTTTCTTAAGGATGTTTATAATGTGTCCTTTCATGCCTAAGGATCCAGAAATACTATCTGAATCAATTGGTATGTAAATCATTCTCTGCTTTGGAAAGATAGGAGATCGTTTCTCCAGCAGTAATTCAATCATAGCTTGTTTTTTGTATAACCACAATACCCTTGCCTAAATTTAATTCAAAGTTTATGTTTCCTAGCTACAGTTCTAGTACTTAAGTTGCCACGAGTAGAAACCCCATAAATTGTAACAAAAAAAGAAGGACAATAGTAAAGGGATCTCGTTGGGGGGTAGAGATAGGGTGGGGAAAAAACAAGTTTTTTGTTTCCAGGCTTTTGCACAAGACTGACTAAAAATCTGCCAAGTCATGCTGTGGTCCAGTACAGCTTTTGACCGATAGAAGTGTATCATAAAAGGTTTTATTCTACTTACAGGTCAGCTAAAATCCCAAGCGTGGCAGTGTGATCGCTTTGAGATCGTCCCTTCGGCTGCGATTCGTTTTGCTTTGGGTGTCCCACGGAATGACAGATGTTTAGCTTAGGTTGGCTGAAACCTTGGGTGTGCTGGTACCGGCTGAACTCGGTGTGTGGACTTATGCTTGTAAGGAAGCCAGTTGCTCGCTTTCATTTTTGACAAAAAGACTTTAATTGCTGAAGAGCTTCACTCCAGTCTTTTACTGGTTTGATCAGTTCAAACCAGTTCCTGTAGCATTGGGCCTGTCCCAAGCCATAGCAGTGGAGCACTCTGGTATCTGGGTCAGAGATGAGCTTCCACCGACCATGGGAATGTGTTTTTCATCATGTCAAGTGAGTCAAACACTCTTGACAAACAGCAAGATACCAGCCAGTGTCCTGCAATGACATCTTTACTGCGCACGCATCGGAGGGGCTTTGCTGGTTAACTAGGTGTGGTGGTATTAGCTTGTGGTGTGAACACGAGCTGAAGGGCTGTGCCGTCAGTCTCGCGCCTGTTTGCTCGCTGGAACGTCACCCAGTTTTCTAGTTGGGTGTAGGTTGTCTCGGGGACTGTCAGGGTAGAGATGCCTTTGCCCCTCGTGTACAGGTATGCAGGGGGTGCTGACCTGCCCGCAGCAGCATCTGGGTTAATGGTGGGACACAGCTCTCAGCTTGGCCCCTGGTTTTTTAAGTGTCTCCTGAGCAACAGAAACTCCACTTTGGAAAGACACGTTTATTCCAGAATTAGCATTTCCCCAAAAGGGCTCCTGTGGAAAAGCCTTAAAACGACAACCAAAGGTTTGAATTCGCGTCCTGGCTTTGGACGGTTGTCGTTTGCCGTGCAGAGAGGTGCTGAGGAGGAGCAGGGCTGTGCGGTGCGTGCGCCTGTCTGCCTGTAGGGCCGGGGCGTGGGTGGGTGTGTGTCTGTCTGTAGGACCAAGGCGTGGGTGCGTGTGTCTGCGGGAGCCGGGTGTGCAGGAGGAGCCCGCTGCTGCCGCTGTCGGTGCGGGGCGCCGGGCTCCTTCTCCCGGAGGCTGCGGGGTCGCGCCGGGTGAGGCACCTCCCGCTACCGGCCGCTCGCGAAACCGGCTCGCCGGGCGCCTTTTTGGGCGGAAACCCGCATTTCCGAGCCCGCGGCCGGCGCTGCCGGGCTCCCCACCGCCCCGCCCGGCCCGACCGGCCCGGCGAACCACCCTTCCCCCGGCGGGACGAGACCCGCCCAGCGCGCGCGCCGGGCGCGGGGAGCCTCGGCGCGCTCCCCCGGGCCCGAGTTAGGGGGCAGC
>WUAM01000001.1:9347293-9378491 GCA_024336885.1 Actenoides hombroni
TTACAAACCAAGGGAGAAAAGACCAAATTTTTTTTTGTGAAATTTTCTCAAAAAAAACCTTAAAAAAAACCCCCCTCCCCCCCCCCCCCCCCCCCCCCCTTTTTTTTTTTTTTTTTTTAATCTAAATTCTTCTGATATTTTACATACTGGAACTTAAGGGGAAAGGAAAGAAAACAATTGTCTTCTAAACAGCTAAGGGAACTATGTTGTAAATTTAACTGTAGTATTTGAGTTATTCATAAGTGCATGGAGCTAAATCAGAGACGTTTTTCTTTAGCCTTCATGGGATTAAAGACGGTTCGAATATAGCAGGAGCTAAATCCTGTTGGCAAATGCCTATCTAACTGGTCAAACAAAGCCCCTATCTGAGAAACAAAAATCTCATTGACCACAGCTTTTTCAAGCTAGCTTAGGTGAAGTATTTTTGAGTACTCTAATGCTGTTAAGAAGGCAGTATGGCCCTCAAATAGGTAAGTTTTTCATAAAGAATATCCTTGTCTTTTTACTGATGCCATATGGGAAAATGAAAGTGAACCAAATATTCCTGCAATAAGAGATTACAGTCTGCATCATCGTGTCTCACCCCATCCCTGGCACAGGGATAGCCCCCCACAACACCTCTGGTCTGAGAGCAGGTTACTCACCGTGACCGTACCCAGTTGGCTTCCTTTGCCCTGCGTCTGGTCAGCACGTTGGAGTCCTGTGAGCCTGGGGAGTTCTGTGAGCTGGTGTGTTAGAGCTGGTGTGTGTTCTTAGTGGGAATGAAAAAATGTTAGGGAAAAGCAGTTTGATTTTTTATTTTTTTTTTTAATTACTATTATTTATTTTTTTTAGAAGTGGGGTACTTCTCTTGGCCAAAAGGAAGACTGTACTTTTGTTAAATGGATTCAGATTTACTGTTATTATGGATCAAGATCATCTGCTTTTTAGTGCTCCAGCCTGTCCCTCCCACAAGCATCCATGTCCCCTCCTGGCTGGTCTGCTGCGAGCCCCAGCCTCTCTCTCTGAGTTTGGCCCCAGAGGAAGCAGTTTGGTTTGTCTGTCACACCCGCGGGTCGCTGCAGCCCATCCACAGCTACCCCAGCACAGCCTTGCGAGGCTGTCAGCGAGGAAGCAGTGAAGAAAAGAGAGCAGCAGGATGGAGCATTCCTGGCATGGCTTGTACTTGTCAGCGCTCACTGCTGGTAGACACGAGCTCCTCTTACAGATACATGTGTGTGTACCTGCTCTGGAGAAGCTTGGGGCAGGACACCCTGCTGTTGCTGCTGAGTTTTGGTTGGAGAACCCTGTTACAAAGCCTGTTTCAGTCATATCTGGGGCTGTTTTCAACGTAGTTCATCCCTAGTCCAAACCTCTCAAACTTCCTTCTTAGTTCCTCTGAAGTTTTAAGAACAAAGGTTGTCTAAAGCCTGACACCTTCACGGCAACGTTTCTTGTTACCTTCTGTAATAAGACAGCGTCTAGAGGCAGGGCTTGCGCTGTGATCCTGTGTCACAGACACGACAGAGGTGGTTTGTTCTGCAGAGCTCTCGCAGCCTGGAGTTTGGTGGGGGAGCCGAGCTGAGGCTGGGGTGAGTCATTTACAAACGGGACAATAAGCTCACAGCACCTCAGCTGGCTGATTGGTCTCCAGAGGTTTGTAGGTGTTATGGCCAAGGTGGGCTTTGGGGAGCGATTGAAGGGCTTTAGTCACAAATATCAAAGCACACGTGTGTGTGTGTGTGTGTGGTATTTTTGGAACAGCCTCTCAGGTAAAGTCCCAGCAGCTTTTCTCTGACTCTTTACCTTATCTAACGTTTCCAAGTCTTTGAAGTGAAGCAATCTGTCGTTGAAATAACATTGGATTAAATTTAATAGAAGAAAAGAATCTGCTAGGGCCCAAACCCTTAAAAATGGCAGTTTCGAGTTTAAGTGGAAGCTGGAGAGCAAAGATTGTTGCTTTCTTATTTTTCATGGTGTGAATAGAGGGTTTGAAGAGGAGCATTGTGCGCTAAGTTTTGAGAATATGGGATATTTTAAAAAGTTGGGGAGGGCTCTAAATCACGGCGTGGAGATTTAACTCGAGATGAAGCAGTTGCTACTTCAGCTATAAGCCTAGAATTGTACTTAAGTGTAGTGGTTGTTGCAGATGCAGATGCATGTTTGCAGCTGTTGTTGCTTTGCAGCTAAGGCTCAGTTATAGCGTTCTGAACAGCCAGGCTTTTGTTCTGTTGCCTTACTCATCTCCAAGTCTTCATCAGCTCAGATGATTGCCGTGAGAGGTGAAGATCAGAATCTGGAAGTCTTCAAGGGATGAGGACAGAGAGGAGTTGCAGCCAATTGATACATTCAGGCTGCATCCAGTGTTTGTACAGATGCTTTTAAATATTGCCTCGGTAGCTTAGTTTTAGTGTCAAATATTTCTATTTTTGTCTGTGTTAATTTATTGATTTTTTTTTTTTTAAAAAGTTTAAATTACTGGTTTTTTCTCTAAGTTAATTTAATGTCGGTTTATATGTGATTAGATGTTTTAAATATTCATAACATTTGAGTCTTCTGTCTTCAGTGAAATTGCACGAGGCTGAATCTTGTTCGCTGTGCCAACTGCAGAAGAAATAATTTTGAACTGTATCACCTTGTTTGCTCAGCAGCCCATTTAACAGCCTTTGTCACACAGTTAACATGAGGCACAGCAGTCCCTCTTATTGCAGGCTGTGCTAGGAATTGGTAGGCAGCAAACTTTCCAGTTGGATCTCTTTCATCATCGTACATACGAAACTAATCCTTTCTTGGCTATATTTGTATCCGACTGCGCCTGGTGCTTTAGAAATTGGTATCGAGAGTGTCGCACGGATAAATGTCACACCGAGGAGAAAACAGAATTCAAATGGCATCATCAGAAAAACTCTGTGTTGTGATAGTGATTAAATGAACTAATTTTGAAGTTCCATCTCAGACTATAAATAATTTTTTTTATTAGGGTTATCTGCCTCACTTTCAAATCAAGCTGCTAGAAGGTTCAACTTGCAGGGTGCAATTTGTTGGCATTTTTGCAGTACCATGGGAACAATTTCTATAAGCACAACTTCTCAGAAGCTGGTAATTTGCTTCATCTAGAAATCCTGATTTTTATTTTTATTTTTTTTAAATGTTTACTGGAATTTTAGAGTGTCATTTTCCAAACAGACTGGGAGAAAATCTGTGAAATAACATTTTTTTTATAGTCTCCAATCAAGTGACAGTATTTTTAAACTCAACAGGTATCTTTTGTGTGAAACAGAAGTTCTGCTGTGATCTGCTGGGTTTGGTTTTGTTTTGGGGTTTTTTTGGTTGTTTTTTTTGTTTGTTTGTTGGTTTTTTATTTATTTATTTTTATAATTATGATTAAATGTTACTTGTTTCTACAGTCTGTATTTGCTGTTAGGGGCTTTGTACTTGTTTTTTAAGCTTCTTATCACTCAAATTTCTTTCTCCAAGTTGAAATTGTGACATGGCTGTTGTCAGAGTGCCAAGGGGGGGTCATGAATATTTGTCACAAATCTTTGAGAAGAAGAAGGTGTTACCAAGTACCAAGGCCCAGAGAGCTGCAGGAGCAGCGTGAGGTTGGGTGAAGTGTCTTTCTTACAACAGACTCCAATGAGAATTTCCAAATTTCAGTCTTGTGCTGCATCTCTACGGCACTGTTCTTTTCCTGCTCATATAAAAGTGTTACTTGTAAGAAAGCCTAAATTTCAGCAGTTTCTCTTCCGAAAAAGACACTTCCAAGGCCTATACGTGCTGTGAGATGGCAACATTGAGTATGCAAGTTTATTAAGCCGACTTTTCTGGGGTTTTTTTGTGGCATTACTGACTGGTGTGATACGAACAGATGCACTGAACCTTCGTGTGTCAGGGAGTCTGAAACATTTCAGTCTGATCGTACCCCACATCAGGGTTTGAAGTTGACAGAACTTCTAATTCACGTTGGTGCTTTAAAACCCACATTTCTTAGGAACCAATATCAGAGTGTAGGAGTCTACCTTTAGATATTGCAAACAAAAGGCCCATTGAAAAATTTTTGGAGGGCTTTTGTTTGTTGTTATAGTGCATATTTGTTTCTGGGTACTTGAAGCATCTGCTGAAACATTTGCCTGACCTTGCCCTTATTTTGTTGTTCAGAAACACTTTCTTCCTTCTGTGACTTTGCAGAACACATCCTTTCCGTGGTGTCACTCAAAATAAACTTGGACTTTACTATCTGAAGTTGGCAAAGCAGGTGTTTGTGAGTCGTGCTCTGCGGAGAACCCAGAGGTGTAAAGGCCTCCGTGGTTTTCATACTTAAATGGGAGAGCAGCAGCTGTCTTCCCTCATGCAGCTTAAAGGGCTGGACACTTTGCAACTGCTGGGGTTGTTCTGTTGAGGCTTTCAGGAGGGGAGAGGCTGGGGCACAAATGAAAACGCCCGAGAAATGCCCAAGCCAGGTCCATTTGTTCTGGTGAAGATCTGTTCTCTGCTGTCTCAGCTGGCCTGTTTCTTTTACCCTTTCCTGCTCTTCTCTTTTCCATTCCTCTTGCTCTAGAGAGCATGGGTAACATAGGGCTTTTTTTATCTTTCCTATTCTTTATACTGTGAATACCGTTGTTTGTATGTGGCTGTGGTCTCAGGTCAATCTCTTAGATGTGTTAATCGCTCTGGGACCCCTCAGACTTTGCAGTTGTGTGGGCTTAAAACAGACTTGGCCGATGTCAGGTCAGACCTTGGACAGGCCGCTGCTGGCCATGGGGTTGCACAGGCTGGCCCCGGTGCAGTGCCCGGCCCCTTCTCCAGGCTGCTGGGAGAGTCTGGCGTGGAAACCACCCGGTTTGCCCTGGAAGTGTTCTCCTGAGTTCAGAGACCAACCTCTTAAAGCTGCTCAGTTGCTGTTTCCCTTGTTGTCTGTGCCTTGCAGAGGTACCACGTAGACATTTTCTGCAGCTAAGCAGAGGCAGAAAATGTAATACTAACAATATGTACGTACAGTGGTTTTGGAAGAGGGTGGCTCTTCACAGTCAAAAGTCAGTATGTGTAAAAACGGACGCAGTTGTGTTTAGAGAAAGAAACTGAAAGCTGTGGCCAGTGGGAGCAAGCAAAGGAAACCCACCGGGGAGCTGTTCCTGTGCTGATGGTGGGAGGTGAATTGCAGTTCTGTCAGAACAATGGAGTATTTAATTTGGGTCATATTCTTTAGAATATATGTTTTTAAAAGATGGAGTTTAACCTTCTTGCTTTTGCTTTGCTGCACTCTGAAGGCAGTCTTGCCCCTCCGAGGGGCAATCCAGCCTCTACTTTTCATTCCGTAAAAGGGGGTAACACCAGTCTGGAGTGGCTGACCATCTGAGCTATTGCAGCAACAGGGAAAGAATCTGGTCTGATAGTTTGTTTCATCACCTTCTCAGGGTTTTTCTGCCGTGACACAAGGTTTGCTAGGCAGGCAAAGTGGTTGCGTCTGCAGGCAGCTCTGTGGGTGGTTCTCTGCTCAACGGTGACTCCTGGCACCTTTCAGTCTTTATTCCCACTGCAGAGTTTGAAACAAGCCGCAGTCTGTGTTTGCTCTACCTGCGTTTAGTGGTGGTTGTAAATGGAAGTGTTTGTGGGTTTCACCCACATCATATCTGCATCTCTCGAGCTTTAGCAGTTAATGAAAACATTAACGCAAGTTAAGTTCCCATGTCCTGATCTGGGGTGTTTATTTACAGCCTCTGGTGTACTTTAGCAATCTGTCCAGTCAGAACTGAATTTGTAGATACTTAAATTGGGAAACAGGAGTTGTTAAAGTCATCTTGGGTTTGTCCTGAAGATGTTGGGGGAGAGCATCATCATCACAGAGCTGGTCAAAGGAGAGAGAGACCAGGAGGCCAAGTCACCGTGTCCGCGGGTCGATAACCAGGAGCTTTACTTGCTGAGAAGTTGTGGGGGGTGCTGAGCGGCTGCGCGTTGCGTTAGGTTGTGTTTGGGATCTGGGTTTAGATAAACAAACCCCATTCGAAGTTCAGCGGCCGCTGCTCGTGCAGGGGAGTGTTCACCTGGGCAGCGCCCGAGCTCCAGCCCCGGGGAGCCCTTGGGTGCTCGGGAAGAGAGGAGGGAGGCTGAACTTTCTGTTCCGACTGCTTTCTTTTCATGAGTTTGTAAGATGAGAGTAGCAATTTCGTAATTTCAAAGCTTTGACTTCTCTCTGCTGGTCATTACTGGAGATCCTTTCATTACTGGAGATCCTTTAATTAAAAAGTTAAATAAACTCGAGTAACTCCTTGTAAAGATGAACTCAAATCTTGCTCTGCATATGTGAGTCATTCTTAAATGTGACAACGATCACGTGATAGAAGCAATCAAATGCTTAATAAACCAAGTCATTACTTTTATGGTAAATTGAAAAAAAGTTCTTCTGGGATTTAAACTGTAAATGAATCCTTGAAAATCAATAATGAGATTAGTAAAGGATGACATTTTAATATGCTGGCAGGAATATAGAGGGATTTGTCAGGGGAAGCAAAACCAGACTTTGCACTAAAGTGGCTTAGGTATATTTATAGTGCTAGTGACTTTGTGTGTGTGTGTGGAATCTTTGGACTATTTTAATATAACATAAGGCTTTGAGCTTTAGCTAACTCAAGTTGCTCGTTTTATGAAGTTACATTAGTACCACACTGTGAAGTATTTTTAAATATTAGCATTACTGAGTATTAAAAGCATTGCATAAAACCATTTTTTTTAAAACATTTTCTGTAGATGCTGTCAAAGGAGTTGATCTTTAGTGTACAAAGAAATAAAACCCTGAGGGCTGTAAGGTACCTGGACGTTTCTGATCACCTCAGTTTTCGAGGGGTTAGGTATTTCTCGGGGTTAAATTCCTGTCATTCAAACCTACTAAAAATAATGGTGCAGTTAATCCTTTCAGAGGCGAGGAAGCAGCGTTACCTCCAGCCAGGCTTTTGAACTGTCTGGAAGGATTTGCAGTGGTATACATTGTCTTCACAGGCTTGCGTCTCTAGAAATGCTGTACAGCACAGTGTTCTGCAAGTTCCTACGCTGATCAGTTTCTCTCCACGTGTAACCTTTGAAATCGAGTTTCTATTGTAATTCTCGCATGTAAACACTAGGTTCAATTTTGTATTCCTCTAATGAACGCGACGGGATGGAAACGAGTTTGCGATTGCTAATGATGAGCTTTTTTACTGTTCTTAATACTCGTGGGTATGTCTTTTCTTCAGGGATTTCGAAATTGTATTAGTACCTTTTTTAATTGTTTTTTTTTTTCCACATGCTGTTTACAATTAAACCGCAAGCATGGGAGGCTACGCGCGCATGTGCTTTTAGGTTGCTTGGCTGAGCGAAACAGAGCGGAGCGGTCTTGCTTTAAAGGATGCTCGCTTTTCCTTGGGTCCCACCCGTCTCCTTGTGCCTGCACACTGACTGGGACAGCAGAAGCCACTGGGGAGATCTCTTCAGTGTGTTCTGTGGAGACTTGACGTTTGTCAGAGGGTCGTTGTGAAGAGTTTTGTCTGGGACAGTCCAGCTCCTTTTCACGAGGAGCGTTACAAGGGGTGGTTTTTTCCCCGGGGTGTCAGTGAAGAGGCCAAGAGTAGACAAAATCCCAGGTAAGAATGTGTATGTGTGTGTTTGTAGGAACTTTAATGCTGGAAACCGTTTTGTATTAAAAGATGAGAAAGAGGTGTGGGTGTGAAGCCCCTGCTATAAAGAACTTTGAAAAAACCAATAAAAAAACCAATCCACCAATGTGGATTAGAAAAGCAAAACAGGTGAATTAGAGCTGGTCTGTCCCCTAAGACTCTGCAATACTCTAATTCTGACCCGATGGGAGAGTCTCGGGGTCTCGGTGTGGGCTCCTTGGTGTTCCCCATCCCTGCCTGGGTTTGCTCTGTTTGGTACTCTGCAAGGAAAGGGGGAGGTGGTGAAAATGGGTGTTTTGATGTGCAAGGCAGCTGAGAAAGCGTTCTTGTTGTGGCTCCGGATTTATGTATTTTTGTGCCAACTCGGAATTGTTGTTAAGATACAGGGGAGAGGAGAACTTCTGCCCTGTCGTTTTCATAGACCTTTCTGTAGCTGACTTTTCAACTAAGACTAATAATAAGCAAACCTACAGTTGAGCCAAAAATGACAAACGTTACTGACTTAAAATAATACTTGCATATTTTTCAATATTAAATGGAACTAGATAAATCGGAAGCATGTAAATATCTGATTCTAAATCTTTGCGTAATCATTTCCAAGAGGTAATTTTGCTATGAGCTGAAAGAATTGTATTATTCCCTTTGAGATGACCTGTAGCCCAGCTGTGTCATACATCTCTCGGCTTGTTTCCCTTTTGCTGTGGATGTACATACCTGTGTATGTGTGTACTGTGTGGCCGTGCAGCTGCTGCCGTGGGGAGCCGACTGCTTTAGGATACATCCGTGTGTGTTTTACATGTGTGTGTGTGTAGGGATGTATCTTAAACCAAGAGGTTTAGCAGGGCAGTAACTGTGCGGCCGGACAGTTTAGGGCTTTGTACAATATGTAATTTTAAGAATGTCGATGTGGTTCTTAGCGGATTTTATAAACACTTTTCTGAATCTGTTACTGGCACTTCCCATCCTAAGAGAAACTGCACATTTTTTAGTGATTGTTCCACTGGTTCCATTTTTGTCTGCCATTTGTTCTGGATCGATGTTATCTTGATACTACTAAAACTTCAAGGGCTGTTGACGCGTTTCACATAGCCTAGGATTGCCTGTTCTCCCAATGTATGGATCGTGCATCAACAGTACTAGGTAGCCTTACTGTTTTGCCTAAAAGCCTAGCTAATTTATTTAATATTCTCTCTTTAAAGAGAGGTCTCTGGAAGGGGCAGCGTATTTTAGGATGCTCCTTCTCTTTAAAGGGAAACTCAGAATTGAATAGCAGTACTTGTTGATCAGTGATATTATTGTAGCCAAAGGATGCATGGGTGGTTTAATAGGAAGTTTTTGCTTCAAGTTTCTTGATGAAATGTAGTGTTCTACGGAGCTGTGTGAAGAGTGTAGTTTTTTATTCTGAAATGCACTTGTACACTTTATTTGAAAGGTCTGAATGGATCATAAATGCATTTAAGAAATAAATGATACGTCACATGTTTTCACATCTTGTCTCGGATGACTTTTATGTAACTGTGCTGATAAAGGTGTGTTTGTTTGGAGTGGGTGGGGTTTTTGTTCCTCTTATCTCAACTGCTCGAAATAGTCGGGCTTGGACGTAATCGCCGGGAGCAGGAAAAGCTTCCAGCACGCGCTTTCTGTTTGTGCTTTGTCCATACATGATGGAGGGCACTGTAGGCAAACTCCTCGCTATAATTTTCCTGTGGGAAACTTGAGCCCTAAAAGGAAACGAACACAGCGAAAGGGCTGGATATCACAAGGGATTCACTTTTATTTTTAGAATTGCACTATATTGCCATATTTGGACTGAAAGTATGCTCTACCGATGCACTATTGTATCAAATTGCAGCTGTCTGACCCTTCCAAATTTGTCGGAATTACTCCCCTTTTTTGCACAAACACCGTTTATTTGTGAACGTTCTTGTTAAGCGCTAATTCCAGGGGACACCTATGTTCTGCAGGCAGCACTTCATGTGAGAAGTTAACAAGTACGTTGCTTTGAAAGTGGGTTTCGTGGTATTTCCTTAAGGTCTCGGTAACAGGTGTAATTCTTCTTGCCAAAACCTCCTGACAGTGGTTTGGCTGAAGACAGACGCAGGAAATGCACTCTGTGTCACAGTCGGTGTAAATATTGCTTAGTAAAAGTCATCTTGGAGATGTCATCAACCTGCAGAACGGACCTGGAGACAGAACGTCCTACAAACATTGAAAACAGCTATGGAAAAAAATCCTTTAGTATTTTCAGATGTGTGCAAATTGTACAGATCTGCTCAGAGCAACTTCCCCCCATCATGCAGTAGTACCCTTGTCGCTGCCAGTGACAGTTGCGGTGAGTTTTGGCTTTTTCTGCCTGTTGCAACTGCTGAAAGCTGTCAGCTGGCTTGGTGCTCACTCGACTGGCTTGTCTGTGCCTGGCAACAACGTGCCACAGGCTGGTCTGGCTCTGGGTGAAGCAGGTAAAATTCCCCCGAGCAGCTGAGTCTCTAGACCCATCTCACAGTAATCTCTGACCGCGTGGCGAAAATCCTTGTTGCACAGTCAGTGGGACCTTCCTAAGGAACACCCGCACCGTAAACATCGACCCCGCTGGGGCAAGAGGCAGAGAGAATCAAGCAGGGTTGGGTTGTTGGGGTGGACGTGTCAGATAATTCACCCAGTGAGCAAACTTCCATGTTTTTTTGAATCGTGCTGGGAGTGGGAGCAGGAGGAGTGGAAAGTTTGGACCTCACCATTTTTGCTTTTTTGTGTTGTTTCCAAGTCAGCCCACGTGCAGGTGCAGGCTGTATATTTTATGCCCCCATCGGTTTCTCAGTAGCCTGTGCGACAGGAGCTGGTCTTCGACAAGCCATTTCCAACAGGCAACTTCCTCTGCTCCTCTGGAGATTTCTTACTTCGATTGTTTTTTCATCACAGATCTTGTCCCTCCAGCAATTCTTTGCTGCTGCTTCTTCATCCTCTTGGGTTTACGTGAGGGATTAGGAGAACTAAATCTGAGCTGCTGAGAACTGCAGGCAGATCAGCCCCATGAAGAGGCACTAGGAACTCCAGCTCTTCCCTGTCTTTTCATTGTGGCTTAAGCTACAGAAAAAGCTTCTAATGTAACACAGTCTCAGCCTGAAGGTGCTGATCGATGCTGGAACTGCACTGACAGGATTTGCAGATCCTGGGGCAGTCCCTGGAAGGTCACAATAATCCTAGGAAAATGTCTTCTAAGTGTGTCTGGTTTAGGAGGTGGGAACCCATACGCTCTTATGTACAGGCTGATAGAATAGATGAGCTTTTATCTGCTGGACTGCATCCTGCTTTCCATAATTACTCTCCATAGTTTCTTTTTAAATCAGCTGGAGAGGAAGGTTTCAGTATAGCTCCCCTAATATTTTGAAGTGCATGGAAGAGTGGGAGGAAGGTATGTTCTTAGCCTGAGCATCTACGTTTTCCTCCATTCCTTCAGAGCAGAGAACTGTTGTGAGAATTTTAATCTTCACTACACTTGCCTCAGTTCTCATGGCTGTTTTCCATTCTGTTTTCTTTATTACTTTCTTTTTCTTCCTGTCATTCTTAGCTTTCTATTTTTCAATCCCAGTTTGTGAAGGGTGTGGGTTCAGAAGGGTTTCCTTCAGTTCCCAGTCCCCTGAAAGCATGAGAAATTGCCCATTGAGCCAATTCTCACAGCAAGGTATAAAAATAGGAGTAAAGAAAAGGTTACACAATGCTTGGATTGCAGCAGTTTGTACTAATGGGGAGATTTCAAAGCCATGGCTTGAAAAACATTTTTTAAACCTTATCATTTCCTTTAATTTTTCTCTCCCCAAGCTGCAGTTCAGCTGCAGGAACCAGCGTTACAGATTACTGAAGAATTGTACTGAGACGTAGGAGTCAAGTGCTGAACAAGTCACGCAAAGCCAGAGAGAGGCCACTAATTAGTTCTCTTTAGCCATAATGAGTGATTTGTTTGAGAAGCCTGTCCTAAGAGTTTCCAACCAGATGCTTTGGTCTCTGTTGTTAACTAAGTGGATTAAAAGGCAAGTGGATTTCAGATGATTTTGCCATTGCAGCAGAACACGGGTAGCGCTCAAGAACCCCCGGGTTTGGTCGCAGGGATGGCTGTGAGTGGGGGGCAGTACCTGTGTTGCTGCAGAGCAGAGGACTTCGCTGTAATTCAGCCTGGCAAACAGTTAAGAAACTGAAAGTTTATCACGGAGACTGTATTCACCTGCTTTAAACTGGCCAGAATTGTTTCTGCGTGTTGTCTTTCTCTACTTGCAGGACTAGCTGCAGCTCACAGCCAGCCCTGTCCTCCTCGTCTTTGTTGACTTAGAAGGCTTGGATTTATATGAAATTCATTTAGCATTGGATTTTGTTTGTTTCTGATTTCCCTATAATGAGACAGACCTCTTTGGCATCTTAATTATTATCAAATTGAAATGCCAAACAGTACTTTTGATACCATTTCCAAAACAATCCAGTAACTTGATTCTAATAGCAGAGTAATGCTTTCCTAATGAAATGCCTGTGTTAAGCCACAGAGAGGAGCATTAACCTTGGATTAAAATCAGAAGAGAAAATCAAGCACGCCGTGGTAATTTTGTTCTTGTTTGCAAAATCATTTGTGAAAGATCCACTAAAAGCTGTATTTAATGATCTTCACACTGACTACATCATGTACTTGGTTTACTATCTAATTTACTTCTAACCTTTTTTTGTCTTTGTCCGACAGACACATGGGTTATTTGGGTACATTAAAACTTTCATAAAGTTAAAACATTTCTTGTTGTGCTTCCAGAGAGCATCTTGTGTGTTCACAGTGTTAACCTGGACACTGTTGCGTGGTCGTCTCGCACACGAAGGTGACGGGCGTTCTGATGTGTGTGTTCAGCCAGGGCCAGGGGAGCCAACCAACAAGGGAATGTTTCACCCTTTCACCAGCAACGGTGGCTTAATGGTTATTGTGGCATCTTTTCAGATGATTCCCACTACCAAGGAGCTCTTGCTCTCATTAGCTGCCCAGGAGAGTCATCTTTGAAAGAGGGGAAAGAGAAGGCTGAGACAAAAAGAAAGACCTACAGACAAACAGAGGGCTTTTGTTTCCGTGTTATTTTGGCACTGTGGGTAATAGCAGTGGGTACAGCAATCAGCTAGGTAACAGCTGGGGCATGGCTGCCTCCAAAGGCACAAGGCATTGTGAAGAAACACGTCCATAGAAAATCTGAAATCCGATTAATCAGAAATCTCTAAATATCTGAAATTGTAGAGGTCGATTCAGATGTTTTTTAATTCAATATGGTGAGCACAGTTTCAGATTGAAAAGACACACTGAAATTGCCCATCCCATGCTGGGCAGATTAAGTGCTTTAAAGACAGCTTGAATGAGGGAGGGATTTCTGTTGTTTGCTAATTATAGAATAACTTGGGTTGGAAGGGGTTTTGGAGCTCATCTATTGCAGCCCTCTGCTCAAAGCAGGTCTTACCAGATCAGGTTGCTCACAGCCCTGTTGAGTTGAGTCTTGAACATCAATCCTTCTTACTGTTGTTCCCTATATTAAAGGAGGCTGCAGGATGTGTGTGAGCTGTTTCCATTGGCTTCCTAAATAAGCAAATTACTTCACTTGCTAACGAGGAGAGGTAGTTTTTTCTGTTTTCAAAGGATAATTTTCCTTGCAGTGCTATGAGCTCTGCTCTTTTTTTCTATTGCCTAATTGTGTGGAGGGGATGAAGAGTGGTTTCTCTAGCTGAACCTAAGGGATGGAGTTTTGGACAGCAGCATGCAGCTGCTCACAACCGACTGCTGCTCTCTGCACTTGTGAGGGGAGAGAGATGGGGCTGGGCAGCACTGGCTTCAGAAGTCTCCAAGGGAAGGCTGCTCTCTGCATTGCAATGTCCTGGAACGCTTCTGTGCGTGTGCTTTTCCTGCCACTCACTGACTGTTCCCAGATGTGCTGAGGTAACCAAATCTATCAAGATTGTGATCTGGAGCTGCCAGCCTGCAGGCAGCCTGTTCTGGTTGAGTAGACTGTGTTTTGTTAAATTTAGCACAGCACGCAGAACACAATGCCAGTCTCCTAACTCTCAGTCCTAGCATATTGTAATTTATATTCTTTTGATGTGCTTTAGTTTACATTTCTGTTTTGGTTTGTTTTTTTCCTAATAGGAGTCTCCACAAGACAGTGCCATCACCCGAGACATCAATCGAACGTTCCCTGCTCACGATTATTTTAAAGATACTGGGGGAGATGGCCAGGACTCCCTGTACAAAATATGCAAGGTACTGATTAAATTCTCCTTGACTGGTTTTGGTAGCTTGAAGAAATCAATGAAAATGAGCAGCTTGCTGTTGCATTCAGTTGTTGTTTTAAGCTTCCAGCACACTTTCTTTGTGTTCCTAGTGTTTCTCCCTCTTCCTAATGTCCACCTGTTTAGAGGTAAAAGCCCTTGGAGAAGTGGTTTAATAGGCTGCAGTGGTCTTGGTGCATCACTGTGAGCAGCCAGTGCCACCATACGTCACAGTGTGGTTTTCATACAGGTTAGCCCTTCATCAGAGCACCAGCTGATGCACCCCATGAAGGTTTTCTGGAGCTGTGTTCACTGCACACTTTGTGTGTGTGGCTGGAGACAGACACACGGTAAAGTCTTGATTCTTTTTGCAGGCTTACTCTGTCTATGATGAGGAGATTGGCTACTGTCAAGGCCAGTCATTTCTTGCTGCTGTGCTGCTTCTACATGTAAGTGGTGGGGTTTTTTCCCCTGTTTAAGCTTGAGAATAAAAATTGCTCTGCTTGCCTAGAACAACCCCAGGTAACTGCTGGACTAGCAGGGTTGCAGGCCAGGTACCCGCTTAGATGTTGGTCAATAACAGCATCATTTCAGACAGAAGAGAACACTGTTTAAAACTTACCACGGTACTTGTAGGGACTCTTGTCTGCAGTCAGCCTTCATTTCACTGCCTCTTCCATATGGCTGGTAGTTGCCATATGTCTTCTGTGCACAGAAGTGTATTTATGACATTGACGGGATGGCAGTTTGAGGTGTCAGTGCTCTGAGCAACGCTGCAGTGTGGGCTGGGCTGCTCTAGGGATTTGTGTTTCTTGCTTTGAGAGGTTAGTGAAGGATACAATAATATTGTAATTGTTTTAAAAGATACTGACTTCTGCTTTCTTAAAGTTAATTGTCGTTGGTAGAAGTGATCTCTTCAGAGTAATATCCTTTAATTGCTTGCATGTTCAGAAGCTAGAGAGATTTATGGTTACTGTATATTGGAAGCAGAAGTTTTAGATTCACTCACCCTTGGGAAATAAAAGAGGATTAGAAATCTGTACAAATTACTTATAGACCATTCTTTTTTAAAGTAATGTCTGCTTTTTATCAGTGCATCTATTGCAGGGCTGGGCTGTTGAAAGTGAACGGAGTTGCTATGTCTAGTAGTGTTTTGAGATTTCTTCTCCCCAGCTGCTTTTTAGTGACTGTCACTGTCACAGAGAACTAAGTATGAAGATTTCTCCACACTTTTCCATTGAAGAGGATATTTGGTCTTCAGTGGAGCATTCTCCATAATGTAAAGTCAGTGGAGGATACAGAAAGACTTTCTTTTGAAACAAAAGCCAAATGTTTAGTGATAACCTTGTAGTTCTTTGTAATCTGGAATATTTGCTTGATGAGCAATTAATTCTTTATAACTGCACTGAATCAGACCAAGAAGGGTAATACTTTCTGATAGAACTGAGCACTTTTACTGAGGCATGCATGCTTTCTTTTGGCTTTTTCATTGTATGTCCATTTTTTTTTTAAATATCCATTGCATTAGAGAGGCTGTGGAGAATGAACCATGTGTCATTCTAGAGTTCTTCCTTTACCAGTAGCTGTTGCTTCTGGGAATAATGTTTGCATTTAAATGGGCTAAATATCAAATAAGTTTCTTTTTATTTCATTCCCTTTGAAGTCAGCCTTTGGAGTGTGGCTGCTAGGGAAAATAAATATTAAAAAGAAATGTTGCAGAAAAGGAAATTAAGTTTCTGTGAGTCCTTCGCTACCATTTTGGAATGTCTCAGGCAAGTTTTCAGTTTTAACAAACTCCATCTGCAGATTCATAATAGAATGCTTGCGATGGATGTTCTGTCCTTTACGGGAACAAGTGATTGACCTGAAGTCAGATGAAAACTGAATTTTGATGTCAGGGAAAAATGTCTAAACATCGACGAGCTTTGATGAGTGTTTCGTCAGTTTTTGGCAGGAAAGGGATGTTGAACTTTCCCAAACCACTACTGGGTTTTGACATGTGGGACTTTTGTTAGCAGTTAATGGTCTCACTTATTCATGACATCTAATAAATAAATATCAAATGTGATAATGTTTAAAAAGGTAAATATGTTGTTAAGAGTAAGGGAAAGATCCTTTTTAACATTAGTAATACTGCTTCTGAGTTGCATAGGTGACCTTTAAAGGGTTAGGCTGTTCAAAATCTCTTAAGTTTCTGGGTCTAACATGGTTTGGAGCAAAGACACCAAGAAACTGCTTTGGTCTCAATGTCTGAAAGACGTGTTTTTAGTTGAGTGATTGAGAGGCGGTTTATTTCACAGAATAAGAATGAAATGCTGCTTGCAACACTAGACCTCATTTTGTGTGTTAATATTCTTGTTTACTTTCAAACTGGATAGGGCCAGATTAAACAGTAGTGACAATTTAGCCCTTCTGTAAGAGGGAGAAGGGAGCTGAGGGCAATGGAACCGATGTGAAAGATTTAAATGCTGTGTGGTAAATACACTTTCCTCTCTCACAGATGCCTGAGGAGCAAGCTTTCAGTGTTCTGGTCAAAATCATGTTTGATTATGGACTCAGGGAACTTTTCAAACAAAACTTTGAAGATCTGCACTGCAAGTTCTATCAGCTGGAGCGCCTCATGCAGGTAGGGGGTCAAACTCTCCTGCAGTGAATGGATCAGAGCCTGCACTTCAAAACTAGCCCTTTATCTTATACGTGAGGAGTGTTTGTCACCCTCAGTAGCTCTGAAGAGCGAGCAGTATTTAAATACTGGAGGTCTTGTAAGCACAGAGAATGCTGCCTGGCGGCCGGCGCAGCGCGGCCGGCAGCGTGCCCCGGGTTCAGGGCTGGCTCTCGCCTGGCCTGGCACAGCCACGACTGCTGAGCTCCCTGCAGCTCTCTGCAGGGTGGCCTTGCAGCCTCAGCTTGTCCACTGGCTGGGTGTCCTCTGAGCTGAGAGCTTGGAGATTGGACTCGTGCGTGTGACCGAGGGTCCTTCTGAGCGTCCACGGGCACAGAGCCTTCGGCTTCCACATCAGGCTTCTGCCTTGTCAGGCAGGGGCGGGTAGGGCAGCCTGCCTTGCTGCACTGGTTGCCACTCTGCCTTCCTTACTTCTGCTGCTTCGTGATTTCAGCTACAGTTCCTAAGTAGCGCGAGTTAACTTCCAGTATTTATGTGGGTTTTTTTATTAGGAATACATTCCTGATCTGTATAACCACTTCCTGGACATCAGCCTTGAAGCACACATGTATGCTTCCCAGTGGTTCCTCACCTTGTTCACTGCAAAGTTCCCTCTCTACATGGTCTTCCATATTATTGACTTACTCTTATGTGAGGTATGTGTTATAACTGCAGACTTGTACTGGTAGCAACTTTTGACAGCTTCTGGCTGTCTTGAATCATGTCCTTGTTACTATCTGTTCTTGCAGAGCATGTGATAATTATTTTTATGTAAAGGTGTTACGTTTCTGCAATGAAAAAGTGTTCTCAGCATTTTAAAGAATAAAGTAGGAGTCAATATCTATATAAAAAATTAGAATCTCTTATTCTTATAACACTGTTAAATCTGCAATTCTGTACAGTGCTTGTATGATGTGAGTCAATTTGCAAATACGTGGATTCCTTTTGTTAAATTGCATTATACACAATTATACACTTTTTCCTTTTTCTGTTTTTTTTTTTTCCCCTGGAATATTACTGCATGGAGGCCATTGTGTATAAAATTGCCCAGCTAACTTTTATGCTGGTGATCTAATAAGCTTGGAGCTCTTTCTCCTGGAAACTTGAAGTGTCTTTATACTTCACAGCATATATTTAGAGAGCAAAATTCTTTAAAATGAGATTTTGTATGTAACCATGTTTAGACCAGCATAGTTGGTGGTGTGCTGGTAAGTGGTGTAACGGGAGTCGGAGCTTATTAACATAAGTGAACAAATCCCATTTCATACTGAAGCATCCTTGAGTTATTGAATGATTTTCTTTTTTACTCACTGATTAACATTATGAACCCACTCTTCACTGGATCTGCAGTTGTTACCGTGAAGGGGCAGTTTGCATTTCCTTCACTGAAGGGTTTCAGCATTGATAAATCTGGTCAGTGTTGTCACCCATTCTCTCTATCTGCTGCTTGCTTTGTCCGTGTGCCAGTGTAATAGAAAACAACAGATGGTCTCAAGAAAATCAGTTCTATTTGTTTAGAAACACATTTTCAATTCATAAATAGTAAATGTGTTCATAGTGAAGTTTTGGGGTTTTTTTATCATTTTAAAGTAATAGTGAAAGAAGAATTTAGTGGGGAAAAAGGAAGACACAATCTTGAAATAAGATGAGTAACGTGTCTTGATTATCAAAGGTTCCCCTTAAGAAGGTGTGTGCTGCTACTGACTATAGGAACTGTTATGATTTAATTGGACAATGTAAATAAAACATTTTTTATGAGTAGTGGCAAAATAGATGCCGTGGGACTCTGTTCTAAAGTGAGTCACTTCCTTTTTCATTACGTGGATTATCCCAGTTTTTTAATACCAGAACTTAATATTTTGATGTATGTTCTGCTGCATTTGAATCCAGTGTTTTCAGAAGTCAATATGTGAAATTTAAATTATCTTCAGCTGACCAAGTAGTCATTAAAAAAATAAAGCACACAGCAGTGCTTTCATCATTTTGCAGTTTCAAACTACTAAGGAGATAGTAAGACTCCTGTGGAAACATTGTTTTGCTATCTATAATGGCCATCCAGTAAAGGTAATTTCCTAATTGTTTGCAAAATCATTCTCTGGGCTTTGGTTTAATGTAGAACCTGGTTACACTTGTATCCCAGTTCTGCTTTTCACAGAAACTTGAAGAATAACAAAACCCACCAAGTAATTTAATATGCAGGCATGTAAATGCTGAGAAATTAATTTATTTTGTCGTTATTTTCCTCTCCAGGGAATAAGTGTTATATTTAATGTTGCACTGGGATTACTAAAAGTGAGTATGTGACCTTGCATTGTTATATGCATCATCATGCACCATATAAAAAATTAAGAATCCTGTTACAAAAATACTATACGTTATTTTTTCTGTAAAGCTAACAACTTGCTGTATTGCATGTGCTGTTTTCTGGCATGCCCTGCACAGCACAGTGCTTTTGGGGTGGGGTGGTGGAGAAACAGAAGGTTGTAGAAATAGAAACAAACCCTATTTGCAGAAGGTTGAAAAGTAGTTACCTTCTTGGAGATTTACAAAACCGTTGTTGCTTTGTAATTTCTGGGAATTCAGTAACTGTACAAAATCTGCTCTGTAGTTACTGGTTTCTCTTTCCTTGTCTCTAGACGACCAAGGATGATTTGTTACTGACTGACTTCGAAGGGGCTTTAAAATTCTTCCGTGTACAGCTGCCCAAGAGATACCGTTCAGAAGAAAATGCAAAAAAGCTGATGGAGTTAGCATGTAATATGAAGGTAAGGGTGTGGTGACAGCAACTGCAAGCGTGCCTTTAATGGGTACAAGTTCTTTCCCCATCTGCAACTTTGCAGCTCTCTTGTCCAAGTGCAAATGCATTGCAGATGATTTACAGTGAAACACAGTAAAGCACCAACATTCTCAGAGTGATACGTGCCCACCTGAAGAGCTCAGAAACAGAGTGGCTTACAGAAAGCAATGTTCAGTGCTACTAAAATGCAGACTACTTAAAAAACCCAAAACCAACAAAACTTACCTGACTAATGGCACTAATGTAAAATAATAGCAGACATCTCTGCAGTTCTTTGATGCAGTCTTTCTCCGGTAGTAGCTGCAAACAGAGTAGTATCTTTCATCGAGAGGTAGTGGGGAGGTTTCATTTAAAACAGAGTAAATAATGCAGAAAGAGACTGTAACCTTTCAGGCAGAAAATGGCTGTTTTTAATTGTGGGTGCATGCGATGTTTATGTGCTGCAGTAGGGAGCTCATTAAAAATGCATTGATAGATTTACAGATCTTCTAGGGACAGGAAGGAATATGATTTGGCATTTAAAATTTCATGCAAGTCAAGCCAGGGGAATGACGTGGAGGTTTATCTGTTCCCTGTGTGAGGTTTTGATTTGTCATTCTTTTATGGTGGGGCTTGTATGCTGCGCTTTTTAAAAGCATTTTAAGTTAATTTCCCATTCAAGACTCTTTCACTTCTACTCTAGGGAGCTGACAAGAACAGGTTAATCTGTTACGATCTTTGTAGACTAAAGAGGGTCTGCTTTGTCTGAATTAAAGTGCTGGTGGAGTTGTATGTTGCCTAGAGCTGCTGCAGTTAGCTGGTGTTTTATAATAATGCAAGAAATCATTGTTTTTCATGAGCAGCCCCTGTGGGGGGAATTACAGTGTTGGCTTCCTTCTTGGCTTTTCATTTGGGTACTGGATGTAAGTGCTAAGACACCCTGGTTGGAAGTAGAACTCTAAGGTACTGTATGGTGTTGGTGTTTGGTGTGCAGATGTTTCTGAACATGAATCTTTTCTCAGTACCTGCAGCTTTCTGTGCAGGCGTTCTGAGGCTCCTCTAGACTGTCTTTTGGTGTTCTCCACAGCTGGTTGACTTCTCCCACACATCACAGATTAACTCTTCATACAGTCAATGGTTGGGAAATACTGATAATAATTAGACTTCTGACTTACATAACAGAAGCTGTGTCTTGCAGTGAAATGTCATCTGTGGTCCTTATAGGAGAACAGGATAGAGCAGGATAGAATCACAAAAACTACAGTTTGGGGTGCAGTGTATCCTGGAGAGTTGCTGTCCCATAAATTACTTAATCTCAGTAATTCCTATTTTCTTAATAGAATGTATTCAGAGAGCTCTGTGGGCTCTCCTGTACGGTTTGAACTACTAGGGTAAACAGGGGAGAGGATTTATTATATTTTTTTAGCTTGATTGTGCCTTTTTTGTAGATTCCAGGTGCCCACTGAGCCCTAGGTCTTAAATGTAACTGTGTGAAATAAAAGTTCTAGCCTTTGACATTGAGACTTTAGTTACATACAGCAAATATTGCATTCCCTCACAGCTGAAAGTCAATTGCTTTTCTAATCAGTAAATATTCTAACTAAAGGTTATGTGGGCACTTTGGAATAAACCCTTAAAGGGAGATTTCCAAAAAAAGTTACACTGAGGAAGTTATCGATTCCTCTTTATGGATGTAATGACTGAGTTATACAATGACCCTTTGATAATCCTAGTGTATTTTAAGGAAGCTGTGATTCTTTCTTTACTGTTTCACATGGACTAAATTTAGTCAAATACACTGGTACGGTTCAAAGTTTTGTTTTGTTTTTTTTCTTTAAAATTCACTTGAGTTTCTTTGTAGCATCAGTGCATTAAGTACATAACTTCTCTAGTGCATTAACATTCAAGGCATCTTGCACTCCTGCTGTAGTGGTGGGACACAGGGCAGTGTTCTGCATAGAATTCAAGCACATCTTATCTTAAACCAGTGTAGAAATGACAAGAGTAATCAAGAGTAAAGTAACCTATTGTAGCTCTCCAGTCATTTAACAGGAGCCACAGATTAGCTGTTGCATGTGCATCTGGTTAAGATCATGTGCAATGAGTGGATTTGCCCTTCATATTTCCAAATAACAACTAGTTCCTCTTCCCACCCTGCCAGAATTCCCAGCTTTCCCAGTGCTGTGTGAAGCAGGTAAAGCAAACAGTCTGAGCAGTACACAGCAAGGTTCTCCACTGCTTCCCTGAGTGCTCTGTGTCTTCAGAGGGATTAAATGGGAGGTTATGGAGAAAGTATAGACTGCATGACTGAGCTCTGCACAGATGCTGAATGCTTCTCTATCACATCCATGGGTGTCATCTCTGATGGGAGTGCTGCAAATAATGGCTTTCTTTGACCCAAAATAGAAGTCCTTTGCTGTCAGTAGAAATCTCCAGCTCTGTATGTGGAAGTGTTTTTGAGCAGAAAAGGGCCTGATGTCAAAATAAATCATTTATAGGAAGGGAGAAGTAGCTGGGCTAAGGCATTGTGATTACAACAGCATTCTGCTGGAAAGGAGGTCAGTAGGTGATCAGCTTGAGACAATACTTGATTCTTAAAGTCACTCCTCAGTGTTGCAGTCAAATATTAACAGAGTTGTTGCTGCCTCCCGTGCCCCTGAAAAGCTGAGGTGGGACTTCAGTGTCGATTTCTGCTTTCTGTCACCGTGCAAAGCCAAAGGCCTCGCTGATGGAACCCAGGGCACCGTTCCCTCCAGGGCAACTGTGTCCAGAATTGGTGACAAAAGCCAATCTGCTCAGGATCACCTCATTATTGGTATTGAAAGGCAAAACTGGTTTAATGCACTTGGAGAAGTAGGAGATGAAAATACAGTGGTGAGCCTGCCCTCCTGGAGTCCCAGCTGGCTGGATGCCTCACTTCTCAAGATGTAACCCTTACATAGCTGGAAATGTAGTGTATGAAACCCAGGAACTTGGGCAGTGTTTGAGCAGGGACAGAGCAGTGAAATAATCTACTCAAGTTCCCGGCTTCGTTGTCAGTGAAGGGTTAATAATACTCTGGGTGTTTGTCTGGAGTGTTTAGTAAGAGTAACTTGTGCAGATGTGGCTGGACTGACTCTAGATAAATGGGCCAGCATCTCCAAAAAACTGTCAGCTGAAGTAGGGCGAAAGGTTTGTGTGCAGCCCTCACTAGAGGGAGCCTAGCTACCAGGTTTCTACAGTGCATTTCCAGTAAGGTTGTTAATGATAAAACCAAAGATAAGAGAAACTAGACACGTTTTCCATTCTGCCTGTCAGTTATGCATTTGAAATTCATTTAACGTGTTTCTCAGACAAGGCTTTTTTAAAACATAGCCATAGGTTTTTAATTTATCAGGCTTACTGAAACAGTAATAAAGGTTCAGCAGCAACTTTTAATACTAGAGATTTAATTTAGATGCATCCTCACTTGCATGTGAAACACTCCCAGGGGTCTTGGCATGGTCCGTGTTGCTGTAGCGTATGGCCCGGCTGGCAGGCAGCACTGGGAAGGATGCTGGTCAGGATCTGTTATGGGTTGTCTTGTGTTCTCTGTCCCCATAGGACTTGAACACTGTACACAAAATACTGAATCCCACACCACCTTTCTCTCCCTTCTCACAGAAGGGGAAACTGGGACCCTGAGAGAGTCACTTTCCCAGTGTCGTGTGTCTGTCAGAGCCAAGGACAGGACTCCAGCCGTCTGAATGCTGGAGCAGCAGGGGCCAGAGCATACGTGCTGAAGTTGCTGCTGCCTGCCGAGACACCTAGGCAGCTCTGGGACCGGACTGGGCTCTGCTGAGCTTGAGTGACACTAGCAGAAATGTCAGCTGAGCCCGCACTTGCCCTTTCAGCATTTGCAGCCTCATGTAAAGTAAACCAAATACTTCTGCAGGATGATAAATGTTACAGCTGAAAAAGCAGCTGAAGAAACCTCAGGATCATGCTAGTTCAAAATTTAAACACATCCCGTGGGTTTCAAGGCAATCTTATGCTCAGCCACTGCAGCATTTGGAGCATCAAATAGCTGTGCAGTGCCAAGAAAAACTCAGGTAGGGGGCTCCTGTGGGTGCCTTGCAAAACCTTCTCTGTGTCCCACAAGGGGATAAGAGGAAGTGCTGCTTCTGTTGTTATATTGAGTGGAATTGAATTTCTGACCACCTCCTAGGGTTTGATACTCAAACCCGAGTGAAGAGACTAGCTGTGTTTTGTAGAAGGCAGGAGTTGCCTAAAGCTTGTACCATAACCCTTTGTGAATTGTGTTCTTTATTGATGTTCTGGGCAGGAACTAATGGGCTGCTTTAATTTAGATTAGCCAGAAGAAGCTGAAGAAGTACGAAAAGGAATATCATACCATGAGAGAGCAGCAAGCTCAACAGGAGGATCCCATAGAAAGATATGAGGTAACGCTTCCCTCCTCCAGTCTGATTTAACACCAGTACCTGCAGAAGTTCCTACTTTGACTCCTGTTTCTGTCAGCTCTTTTTGTTTTGTGACCAGTTCAGATAGAGGAGGGGAATCAGCTACATGGACAGGAAGCAAATCTCTGTATATTGGCGGTGTAATCAGGATGAGGTTGTTGTGAGCCTAGATTCATGGTGAAAAAAGGAATAGTATGAATTTATATTTGGGTTTATACATCTGGTTCGCTACCACCCCTTTCTAGCACTTGTGTAATGTGCTGGTGGCACCAAAAGCCATAAAGAGAAAGAAAATGCTTCACTGATTATAACTCTGCCTTCCATTGATTGTGATCCTGCCTTCACTCCTCTCCTTAATTTCAAATGGTGTATGTTACAGTAAATATATAATTTTTATATACTTTATGTATCAAATAGAATATAGAAATTAATTTTCTATGTACAGTTATGTATACATATAACACACACATACATAAAAGTATATATCTTAGGCTGAAGAGTTTTATGTAAACTTTCTTCAATATCTGTCTGTGTGCTGGGAGTTGTAACAGGAGGGAGAAAACAGAGTGGTTTTCCCAGGGTCCTACTCTCTCACCTGTTTCCAGCATGCAAATTCTATTTTGAGCCAAGAAAATCAGTACTTGTAGCAACCTCCTGGCAAGGTACTGGTGGCAGAATGATACTCCTACTATTGCAGTCTTCAAAATCATTTCTGTAGCTCAGCGAGTAATTGCTGAGCAGTTACTTATATGTGGTTTCTTCTCAAGACTAACCTCGTGTTTCCTTTCTATTTCCCATGGCTAGCTAGTTTTGTCCTTATCTCATGCACGT
This sequence comes from Actenoides hombroni, assembly GCA_024336885.1. NCBI lineage: Eukaryota > Metazoa > Chordata > Aves > Coraciiformes > Alcedinidae > Actenoides > Actenoides hombroni. The sequence continues at coordinate 9,371,900 of WUAM01000001.1, forward strand.
AGAGTGGTCTTTGCATACGTAAGATACGAGGTGGGCATTTGTGGTGCAGCACAGCACGCATTGTGTTTTATAGACAAACACCTTGGAAGACCTTTTTCTGGATTTCTTCTGTTTCATTTCCCGCAGCGCGAGAACCGGCGCCTACAAGAAGCAAACATGAGGCTTGAGCAGGAAAACGATGATCTCGCCCACGAGCTGGTGACCAGCAAGATTGCTCTGCGAAAAGACTTAGACAACGTAAGACATGTCTTTATGCTGTCTAGGGGAGACAAGGTACTCGGGCTAATTCCTCATTGCTCATCTCATTGGAGAGGAGATACACAGATTCTTTTTTCTGTGGGTGGGATAGGATTCTTTCCTCCATAGCTATTGCAGACTGCTCTGTAGGCCTGGTGACTGACATACTAATTACTCTGAAAAGCATTCAGAGGAACTGGAGGGAGAGGAGAGATTCTGAGCCTGTACTTGGGTCGTAGCTTTCTTCTCTATGCATGTTAAAAGAAAGTCTAGCAGGAGCCAAGTCTTTGAATTGTAACGGAGATTATGACATGGATGCTGTTCTGTTTTCCTTCAACTGATACTCTTATGAATAAGATTTCACAGCAAACAGGCTTCTGCAAAGTGACGGTCTGAGTCTGCCTGGCTCTCAGTGCAATTGGGTTCTTGGGTACCTTGGGCAACCCTGAAAATGTTGTTGTGGTTTCCATTTGGCTTGTTGAAACCTGCCCAGGTGAACTTGTCATCCTGGGTTGTTTCCCATAATAGTGGAGCTCTTGGGAGGAAACTTCAGGTTCACTTTGTGTTATAGCAGTTGGGTTTCTTTTAAGCATGCTGTCCCTTTCCCTTCTTTACATACTCATGCTTGGGAGATTTTCTTAGGAGATGCTTTTTTTCACAGGACATGCAGAGACAGAAAGGTGCTGCCGTTTGTAGTGCATGTGGTAGGATAGAACACATTTATTCTGCCTGCCTGGGGAGATGAGGGGAAGAGTTCAAGTGCTTATGTTTTGCCATTCTTGTTCTGTACCAAGATAAGTGCATTTCTAAAACCTCAAAGGAAAAATGACTTTTAAAAATCATACAGTGCAGGAGTTGACAGGCTTGAAAATGTTTCAGCTTATCTGCTTCAGAGAATGTAAGGTTTTCCACAGTCCCCTGGAAACTCGCTGTTGCAAAAATAGTCGTAGTAGATGTTGATACTGATGGGTGAATGTTGCTCTTAACGAGGTTTGGTTTAGGATGCTCAGGTTTATTACATCTACTGCTCTTTAGTGTTCAAACGTGTGAATTGTAGAAGTATGTTCTGGAAGCAGGGTTTCCACAGCACGTCGGTGTGTTTGCTTCCTGTTACCTGTGCTCGTTGACTCCATTAAAGACAGCTTGGAGAAGGCTGTGCAGACTGCCCAGCAGTTCCAGTCCGTGGGTGGACGCCAGCAAAAAATGTACTCAAGAAGCTTTTTGTATCACTGTTAACTGTTGTTTGTGTCTGCTTGGCTCTGAGATACACAGTTATGCTTTTACATTGATTCATTTAAGTGGAGAGCTGGGAAAGGAACAAAATTAAACAAAATCTTTGAAATACCTCATTGGATATATAATAGCCATGCCTTCAAAGATGGTAAATGATGTTGGCAGCATTTGGGTTATCCCCCAGGAGGAGACAGGGAGGTTTGATCCTACTTTAGGACCCTGATTAATTCTTCTAATTGGATCCTGAAATGGTAAGTTTCATTCTGCTGGCCAGATGTCCTGAAAGAGAAGTACCAAAGGACATTGTTTAATGCACCTTTTCTAATACCTTCATGGCGTGTCTGAAATCTTGGAACCTAAAAGATCAAAGCAAAGCATTTGGAAATACAAGAATTTCCTTAATATCCTTTGCACTAGACCAGAAAATAGGCTTCGTTTTTCTACTGTTGTTGGACTCCCACATCCCAGTTTTCTTTAACTTTTAAACAGCTGAAAACCCATGTATAATGAAAAGATGTTCTCTTTGCCTTTGCCATCTGTTTTAAAGGATCAGCAGGACTTTAAGAGACTAAAATTCACTTTTTGATTTTCTTCCTTTGAAGGGAATTGGTACAGCTACTTTCTGAAGATTTTATATATCAGTTGAGTTATTGATCTATTTTTATGTAGAATTCATACACCTATGGGGAAGTGCTGTGTTGCTGGGTATAAGGCAGAAAAAGGTGCCTTAAGTTTGCAGAGTTTTTAGTGGTTTATTAAGAGCCTGAGATTTTTCAGCAATACATCTTTATTCTTAAAATAATGCAGTAAAAAAGGGATTGTACAGCTTCTGGTGGGACCTCTTTTCTTCTGAGGAGGAAAGGAGAGATGGGTTCTGACTCTTAGATTTGTTTTGGCAGCAAAGTGTTTTCATGCAGTGTTTTCTGAGTGATGTAATAAAGATGGTATCACATCCATTGATAGGTGCCATAGAATTCTGGGGGAGTTGTTTGGGGTTTGTTTAAAATGTTCTGGAGATATTTTTCTTTTTTCATTGCAAGTTTGAATATTTGCAAATTGAACTGAGGTCTAAGCTGGTTATAGTCTTTTATGGATCGTGCACATTGTGAGCTGTTCTGTGCCTTTTGTTGTCTTCAAAATGTTTTGGTCAACTTCCAGTCTGGATGAGGAAACAAAACTTATTTCTGTTATTGGATTTCTTTGGAGCAATCCCTACGCCTGTTTTGCTAAAACTAATCTCTGAATTCAGGGAGGAGTTTGGGACTGATGGAGTAATGTTGATTTATTGCTGCTTTGCCATTGCACTGCATTGCAAATGGGTAATTTTTAGAAAAATACCTTTCAGAATAAAGCCACAGAGGTGTTACCAACGATGAACAGACCCTTGTCAGTCAGAGTGGAAAGGCTGGGATCTCGGCCGTGTCCTACTGGAGCCCGTGCTTGTGGCTGCCCAGCAGTGTGGGCACAGCAAGAAAAGCCTCTCCTCAGTGCTGTGCTCCTCTCTTTGTGTTGTAGGCAGAGGAAAAGGCAGATGCTCTGAATAAGGAGCTGCTAATGACCAAACAGAAGCTGATTGATGCGGAAGAAGAGAAGAGGCGCCTGGAAGACGAATCAGCTCAGGTTAGGGGCATTTCTCTCATTTTCACATTGCTGGGCAGTACAGAAATTTTTAAAAAATATAAAAATGTGACAAGTGTGGGAAGGGCTTAATATTCTAAGTTATCTTTGTCCCTCTTCTGTAGTGTAAAGGACGTCAACAAAGCAGAATTCTTTGCTTTCCTGGCAGGTGCTTCATCGGGTAGTGAATTTTTAACTTGTAATAATGAAGGCACAGGCTGTGCCAGAGGTTGCTGCACAGAGAGGCAGTACAGGACTTGAGCTGTCAGCACTTTAATACTTTCTTCTCTTAGCTAGTCAATTTTTCTAGCAGCGATGGCCACCGAAGTCCATCTTTCCCTTGTCTGCATGGAGCTGAACTAGACCATTGTTCCCTGGTGCAGACTGGAACAGTGAGGTTAGGGAGGAGGAAATACCACCTGGTTATTTTTTTCAGACTGTACAAATCTATAAATGCTTTGCTTTTTTATTTTTCTCTGCAGCTGAAGGAAATGTGTCGCAGGGAATTAGATAAGGCAGAGTCAGAAATCAAAAAGAACAGCTCTATTATTGGTGACTACAAGCAGGTAAGTACAACTTAAATATCAAGTTGCAAGACTTAGGTATTTTAAGAGATATCTGGAGATAAGTGTAATTTGTGCCATTCATTTGAGGAGATCTTTTAGCTGTTTTAAATGGGAAGCTTGTGGTAGTTTTGCATGCTTGGTGGTCTGTTCTGCTTGCCCCTGGTGTAGGTGTTTGTAGGGTGTCAGTCACCACAGCCTTGGTTACAGCCTAATGTTGTTGAAATGGGCTCTTGTGTATCAAAGGTTCACCTCATTAAAAAAGAAAATGTTCTCTCCCAGCTTCCCTTCTTCACTCAAATGGTAACTGCATTTAAGACATAAAAATATGCCTTTTTCCTTTAAGAGATTTTTCTTCAGAACTCAAGCTCCTGATCATAAGATATTGAGGGAGCAAATTCATCTATCTTGTTAGTAGGCCCATAATCCATAGAACTTTAAGTCTGCATCACACAGGTCTCGAAGAATGAACAGGCTTTTTACTATTCTGTCTGTCTTGCCCTGGGTCTTTCATCCCAAAGGCAACACAAAGAGCCATGCTATTCCTGACCTTTTTGGGCTCCTTTAGCGAGGCCAAATTGCTAATAACTTACCTTGAAAAACTGCACCTTTTCCCTTGGCCATAGAAGAAGGTAGAGAATATGTAGAGAATAAGAAGAATATGTAAAGAATATGAGACAACAGCATCCCAATTTTCCTGGCTTTCTAAGAGCCCTCAGACTATCCATGTTAATATTCCTGTAGCATTTATTTGTGCTTTAGCATTCATTTGGGAGGAAATTTACATTTATAAATGGTCTGGTAACATAATTTTGCTTGTCAGATCTGTTCCCAGCTGAGTGAGCGACTGGAAAAGCAACAAACAGCAAATAAAGCTGAAATTGAGAAAATACGGGTAAGACACCAGACAGATCCACAGCCTACAATGTCTAAATCTCTTAGCAAAATGAGAACAGAAAACATACAATTATTTCATTACTGACATGGTGGCTGAAAGAGAGTTCCTTATTGACTTGCAGTTTTGGAAAGAAGATTATAAGAAGGAGATCCTGGGAGAAGAGAAGAGTAACTGTCAGCTCTCTCCCATGCTGTATTGGTTACATGCTAATGTTGATGCTGGGCAGTAATAACTGTTATTTTTTTTTGAGGGGGGGGTCATCTTTTCTGGAGGAGATTTCTCTGACTGTCTTTCACCATAAAGTGTGTGCAGTACAGAGCCCGTTATTGTAGCAATTTACCAAAAATACAGCTGTGTTTTCCAGAGCCCGTAAATCCAGGGGCTTGGCTGTGCCTCCCCAAAAGTTTCTGAGTTTGTGAGTCATTAGTGGTCCCTCTCGTGTTGTGCTGCTCTTCCAGAGCAGAGGCAGGAAAAGGCTTTGATCATCTCAGCAGCACTTCCATGGAAGCATTCACAATCAGGTATTTACTTTAGCAAAAAGTGGATGACTGTGAGCACTGCCGGGAGTTCTTCAATAAAGAAGGCCGTGTGAAGGTTGCTACTTCTGCCAAGGATGGTTCAGATGAGGACACCGATGAGGAGAAGGAAACGCTGAAAAACCAGCTGAGGGAAATGGAGCTTGAGCTGGCCCAGACCAAGCTGCAGCTTGTGGAGGCGGAATGTAAAATACAGGTAATGCTTTGGTGGTTCATTTTGTAGTCTACGCGGTACGTCTGCGTTCCTAGAAAAATCTGCGTGGTGTAGAGGGATTGGAACAGATCCCGTTGGTTGAAACAGTAACCTGCTATTTCCTGCATGGGTTATTTAACCAAATGTTGGGGCTGAAACTTTAGTGTATGCAGACAAAATAATTGAAATTGCATGAACTGTATTTACCAGCTACTACAACTTCCAGACATCTGCCTGGCTGCAGTGCAGTACTTACTGCCTGAGCTGCTGCAGCTTCTTGGAAGAAATCCAAGCTCTGACAAAGTCCTGAATCACACGTTTATCTCGCAATCAGTGTTAAATGAAGTAGTAACGTGGCAAACCTTAGACATGTTTCTTAAAACATGATTGCAAAGCACCCCAGGTATTTGAGGTATTTCTGTAAAATATGACAACATTGTTCTTTTAGCCTAAAACTGGTATGTCAGTGCTGCTTCTGCACTGAAGGGTAAAAATTAGTTTGTAGAAAAAGTCCACTTCCTGTAGGAATAGCTCTTTCTCAGATGGGAGAATTAAAGGGCTTGGATGTACTGGAGAAAGCTGAATGTTTCACTAAGGGCAATGACAAGTCTTGTTTTGCATTTCAAAGCCTTTTTTTTTTCCCTTTATCGTCTTGTTGTGCTGCTTTTATTGTATGTAAGACTTCTTTAACTTCTGAAGTGGCCAAGAGCTTGTAGATGTCCTAGAGACTTCTAAGTTTAACTCGTATAACCTTGTGCTGTGAATACATAACAAATTAATGAAATGACTCCTCCTCTGTTCGCAGGACTTGGAGCACCATTTGGGTCTGGCATTGAATGAAGTACAGGCTGCAAAGAAAACATGGTTCAACAGAACAATAAGCTCTATAAAAACAGTGACTGGAGTCCAAGGAAAAGAGACTTGTTGAAAAGCATTTCTGTCAAACACACCTTCTTAACACCTTTTGTTGCCTTCCTTGGCCAGATGTTTAATTCTGTGACGTGAGAGGACCAGAATGTAAATAAAATAGAAACACAGCATGTCAGGATTTCAATAGGTCAGTGGTAAAGAGGATGGAAACACAAGAAAGGTTTTATTGCTAGACATGGGATCTTCATACTACTGATATTTAACAGGTGATGTAGCTAGGTTGAAGCTCTTCAGAGAAACACTCCATTCTGCGGTCTGGCTGGAGGCTTTTCACAAGCTAGGTACGAGAACTTACCAAACCCTAATTGTTAAGTTTACATATGATAGGTTTTTTTACAGTTATAACCTTTTTTAATATTTTATTTGAAAGGAAAAGTGTCACTAA
>WUAM01000001.1:9378591-9413397 GCA_024336885.1 Actenoides hombroni
TACATATGATATGTTTTTTTACAGTTATAACCTTTTTTAAGATTTTATTTGAAAGGAAAAGGGTCACTAACAAAGTAAAAAATAAAATAAAATAAAAATAAAAAAAAAAGGATAAAACAAACAACAAAAAAAGAAGACAACTTTAGCAAGAACTACATCAGTGCCAGAAAGCAGTCCCCAGAGATAGGCTATGGAGAGTAGGAGGTGACATGTTTTGCTTTATGAATGGGGATGATTTCAGCATTCCTGTCGAGCAACCCCACTTTGTTTTAGTAGATGCAACACCCATCTCTCTGTGTTTGGCATTTCTTTCTGTTACTAATCAATTCTATGCAACTCTGGGCTTTTTTGGCGTGGGCTGCCAAACAAATTCACAACCTGAGGCTGGGAGACTTGTCTGTGCTAGACGAGAATAATCAGAATTCTTGGCAAATTCCTGTTTCACTTCTGTGTCATATTGTTTGATCCACATGTCAACAGCGTTCAAATCCCCAACACCAGGACTGCTAAAAAGTACTAATTAAGTGGACGGTCTGACATTTAATTGAGTCTTTTTATTTGTTTGTTTTTGTCAGGTTCTTTGTTTTGTTTGTTTGTTTTTACCCGGCTGTAGCAGGCCTTCTGTGAAGCTTTGAGAAAGCTTCCAGGGTTTAGTTTTGCACATAGGTATGAATGGGACAAAGAAACAATAAACTGAGATATATATGAGGCAGAAATCACTGCGTGAGTGTAGCTGCGAGCATCTATAGCTGTCCAACTCGCTTCCCTGGTAACGTTTGGAGGCTGTGTAGGTCATTTTTCACGCTCGATGCAGTTGCACTAATAGGTGCTAAACGTGCTTGGATTTCTAATGCATTGGACTGTCTTGAGTTCTCACCAGAAAGCTGTAGAATGGAGTTTTGCACCTTGTAATTTTTTTTAATTTATAATGGTTTGTGTTATGCTGAAGTATCTATTGCATCAGTGGATAAACTTTGTGTGCAGTGTGAGTATAAGCTGGTAACAATAAGAGGCACTGGTTTGTATATAAAGATATTTGGGTTATTTTGTATTTCTACCTTTTTCTTGTTTACTGTACTAATGCTAGCTAATGTACTCTGTAACTACGGAATAGAACATGCTATGTCCAAGCTTGTTTCCTTAACTGCATACATTATCTCTATTGTTTAATACCAAAAAAAAAATAATACTGTAACTCCATCAATATTAGATGCGTGGACATTGTGGTAGCATAGTTGCAGTGTGTATACTTTATGAATTGAAATATAAACTAGTAAAATTGTATAACTATTTTGTTGTTTCATTTCATTTTAACAGGAAATTAATTAAATATTTTGCAATATAAACCTAATTCTCTTCTTAAAGTAGAAACAGTAGCATCTGCAAGCTTCTCCGAGACCAAAACTACAGTCATGCTGCACAGGGCTTTGCTAAAAAAGACTGCATATTCTAATTGTTGCCAGTGCTGCTTTATATAATAAAGTCTAAGGGTTTGCATTGCAAAAAAAAGAAACTGCAAAAATGACCTTGTGCAGCTTGAGGCTTGTGACTCAGTGTTTCTCAGACGTGTCCAATTTAGAACTTTTTTTTTTTTTCCACAGCCCTCCAAATTCTGCTTGGATCTGCAAAATAAATGTAGACTAGCTCTGCTTATCATCATCAGGAACAAATTCTGTGGGGCCAAGTGTCATTCACGTCATCTTCACTAGGATTTTCTAGTGGCAGCTGAACATGGGGTTTAGCTGCGCGACTGGATGACTGCACCAACTGGGTCACAGTGCAGCACAGGCTCCCCTAGCTCCGTGTGTTCTGCAGAGATAACAAGGAGTAAAAATGTATTTTTAGTCACCAAAATGACTAAAGGTGACTCGGAAGGCAGCCCTGCTCTGGGAGGCTGTTATCACGCTGTCACTTTTCTAACTAGACTTTAAGTGAACGGTGTGAGGAGGTTGTGCATAGTCTTTGCTGCTTTGTCTTTCACAGACATGCATCCTTTGGTAACTTCAGCTCTGTAGTTTCTCAATAATTACAATTTCTGGAGAAAGTTTGAAGGTAAATAGGGGAGAGGAAGAAATAACCCACAACCAAAGCACTTCATCCGCTTGTCTTCCCCAAAGGGACTGGGAAATAGTGTAATAGTTTACTTTCCTCTTTCCCTCAAAAATGAGGTGCTCCAAGGGAGGGGAAAAGTTGCTTTATTCAAATCTCTTCCACTCTCTAATACTACCTCAAAATTGCTTGCAGCATGTACTCCTAATTTTAGAGTGGACATGGAACATACATAATGAGGAAACTAATTGCTTCACAGCATTTTATACAAAACATTTTATAGCCAGTTTCCAGTAATTAAGGATTATTTTAGATATCTGCCTGCAGGGGTTTGATACTCAAAAATAATTATCATTGTATTTCACATCTGACTCCATCTAAAATATCCACAGCTAATGAAGAAAAACGGATCCTGTGCTGAGATGCACATCTTCCCAAGCACAGTTGCATGTAAATCACAAGGAAGCAGGTCATTTTTAGATGAGGAAGGTGAATTTGCAGATGTTCGCAACTAGGAATGAGCAAGGTAAAAAACCGCAACAAATGGAAAGAAAAAACCAAACAACACACATCGAGTCAGTGCTGCTGTAAGTACTTTACAGACCTGTAAGAGAAAAGGAATGAGTGCCTTTGGTAGCATTTTTGGCATTAATAAGAGGGTTAGTTATTTGCTGGTAGTCAAATCACCTTTCTGTTCACATACACCTCCCAGCTGGCTTTGTGCACTGAACTCAAGGTAAGCACCACTCGGCTGGTGCTGGGGTGCTCCAACTTCCTAATGCTTTGCATGTTTGTGCTGCATCCCTGAGGTTCCCAGGGGCTCATAGCAGGGTAGCTCTAGTGTTACCATCTCACTTTTGTTGCAGAACTTCTTGGCTGCTCAGGGTCTGCAGCAGGCAGTGGCTATTGAAGATCCATCAGAAAGTTCTACTTTAAGCATTGCTGGTAAGCCTTCTTGAAATTTATATAACCACCTCCCTGACTTTTTTTAGCTGCCCTTCTTATCCATGGCAGTGATATAAAGTTCCTGTTATCAAGAGGAGGATTTCACTCCATCTGTTCAACAGCTTGGCTTGCGTTCATCCAGCCCTAACTTTAGACACTTTGGAGGTGCCTAATGTAAGAGCTTAATCCCACCAGGGCGAGGTTTCCAGCTCTCAGCGGGAGAGGGACCAGTGCCTCACACTGGCCACGAGCCCCTGGTTGCCCCGAGGGGGCTGGTGGGAGCCCACCCACTTAATCAACGGTCCTTCTGGAATAAAGTAACGGGAATGTGGCATCTGTGTGCACAGTGAGCATTGCTTTCTAATTCAAATTTTACTCTCTTTTTTTTCTTTTTTTTTTTTTTCCTGTATTGTGCAGTGTTGTTCCATCTCTGTCAGCAGCAGGAATCACGACTGCACACACAAACCTTCCGCATTTTGCTGGAATTTGCTGCTGTGCGTCCACAGTGACTTGAGGAACGAGGATTTGATTTGGCTGCATTTTCTGCATGCTAATGAAATAGGACAAAGTGTAATCCTGTTCTGAAGGCTTTTCTTTGGGATAATCTGGCCGCGCGGCTGCAGCCTGGGGCCGGGACCGGCAGGAGAGGGGGAATTGCCCCCGTTAAGAAACCGCGCTTGTTGCCCGAGGTGGGGGGGTAACAGTGAAAGTCAAGTGTTTTCTCACACGCGCTGGGCGGAACTGAGCTGACTTTGAAGGTTAACAGGCGGATGATTGCCTGAGGTTGCTTTAGTCGAGGAGGAGCAGGGCCGAGCGCCCCGAGCTGTTCCTGCCCCTGCTCCTTCCCCTGCAGAGGGAAAAACCCCTCCGACCCTAGCCGGGCCGCGGGTGCCGCCCGTCTCCTTCCTGAGGAGCGGGGGGCAGAGCCCGCGGGGCCGCAGCGGCCCCTGATAGGCTGGCGCAGTGATTGGCAGGAGGAGCAGCCCTTGAGAGGCGGTGGCTCGTGCGGCCGGAGTGAAGCACCACCCATGGCGACCGCTCCACGGCGCCATCTTGTTTGCTGGAAGCTTCGCGCTAGGTGAGGCCCCGCGCCATGGTGCTGGGCGCTGCGCCGGGGGAAAGGGGCCGTGAAGCAGGGCGGGGGCGAGAGAAAAGGCTGGGTCTGCCCGGCCGGGAAGAAGCGGCTGGGTGCGGGCACACCGGCCGGCCCCCGGGCAGCCTGTGGGATTTGGTGGGGATCCCATCAGCCGGCCGCGATCCTTGAGCTCTCCTCAGCAGGGAAGATGACAGAAGTTTGGAAGAAAATGTTGATTATTGGAGATTGATAATACTTTGGGGGAAACGTGTGCTGAACTTGGTAGTGGATGAGTGGTCTTTGTGGAGAAAATGTAAAAATTTTCCTTTAATTTGCATGGGGTTTAAATTGCCCCTTTTTTTTTTTTCCTTTGCAGATAGCTCCATAGGTCCCTCAGGTTGAGGAAGGTGATAAATTCTCTGTAGCATCAGCACCTGCTGTTCTGGGGGGGTAATTTACATGTCAGCTTGTCACAGGCATAGCCAGGTCTGTTAATTTCTTGTGCCAGCTTTGCTGAGGTGAATTGAGGCCTCCTGAAGTGGAAAGTTTTGAAATAGAATGTGAGAACTAATAAAGCACTCTGTGCTTGAACCATTTGATCTATAATGTGATGAGTGGCTGCCTTGTACTGTTCTCCCAATGGAGACCCTGCACAACAAGAAGCCAATCAAATCACTAACTGCTGAGCAGGTTAAGGCAGTTCCTGGTTTCCTCCTTCCTGTTAGAGGCTCTGCTGAATGTTGGTTGTATTCTGATGCTGGAAGTACAGAAAGCTCACATAAGGCGAGGGGGGAATGCACTTCTGTAAATCTTAGAATTACTGAGGTAATGCCAGTATAGATGTGTAAAAGCTATTTCTGTGCAGTAGAGCTAATGTGTGTAGAAAAGAAATACTGTAGTTTATGAGTTTACACACAAAACGTACACAACTGTGTTTATATAGGTAAAAACCATTGTAAATAGAACTTCACTGATTTCCTAAAGTAATGGGAAGAGAACATGGTTTATCTGATCTCCCCCTGGGGACTGCAGAAGCAGTTTGCTAACCAATTCTGTGAAATATCTTGTATTTTTAATTGAGTAATTATATTACAGGACCTGGCCCAAATTGGCATAGATGAATTTGCCACAGATGGCACTGTAAAAGTCCTCGACCCTGCAAGACTTCTAAAGAGCAGATTTAAATAGCAAGGTTCTTAACAGAAATCATTTTTATTGAATGATCTTTTAATGTTGGATTAAATGTTCTCTATACTTTTACAGAGCTAAAATCTATTGTAATAAAATTCAGCAATTAGGTAATTCAAGTAGTGAACTAATAAAGACAGAATTTATCAGGATGCCAAGTAGTATCCAGCCAGAAATGCAGATTTCAAGATAATACTTACCTTTGCATTGTCTTATATTTACTACATGTATTGTTGAGTCTGCTTGGCATGTCGTGTTAACTCTACACATGTCAGAGAAGAGGTAAAGAAAACACTTGCACGTGCTTTCTTGTGGGTGCATTTTTCATGAGGTACTTTTCATTTATTTGGTTTTTAACTTAGGATGCTAAAATCTGTGCTGAGTTTCTGCTGGTCTAATGATTAACTGTAACAAGACCTAAGCCTTCAGTTCTGCTAAAAAGCACACTCGGTGCATGTTCCATTTACTAGGTGCAGGTTTACAGTGTGGTAGAAGTGACCAGACTACACTAAAAGGTCAGTCCTAAAATGAACATTCCTACTGGCTTCCTGGTGACAGTGCTCACCCAGACATACCAGTGGGAGGTCTCCAGCCAGCCTAGTGGTCATCTGCTGTGGAGTCAAAGCCTTAGTTGGCAGCCGTAGGGACAGCAGGGAAGTTTTATTGTACGCTTAGGCTCTACTCAATCCAGTAGGATTAACTCGAGCGTCTGAAAACAGTTTTGCAGTGAAGATGTCCTGTAGCACTATTCTTATGACTCCTCTTCTTGCTATAGATAACTCTGGTGGTTTAATGCTGCTCTTCACTTCATGGAGTGAAAAGTTGTTTTGACAGCTGTGCCAGGAGCTTGATGTTCTGTAGGTAGGTGATGTAGGAAAGGTGCCAACTGTTTGGGGTTTTTTTTTTGAGATACACTCTTGCTATTGAGCTTTTTCTAAGAGAAAGGTGTGCCATAGGCTCTGTCCTGAAAGGTCTTCTGAACTGGGTGCAGAAGACGTGTACCGCACCACTGCGAAGGAAACGTGTGTGCCATATAGGCTGAAGGAAATGTGTGTTCCACGTAGGCTGAAGGAAATGTGTGTTCCATATAGGCTTTGCACTTCAAGTTGTGTGTACAGTTTCCCCGTGCTTTGGGATGGAGGAAAGAGGAGCGTATCCTAGAGTTCTGGATAGACGCAGTGCTGACATCAGAGGTGTTTGCCCCCAGTGTCTGGTTGCTGTGGGCCGTTAGAATGACGACTGGCACTGATTTGCCAGCAGAGCTGTTGGCAGTGTTCTACAGTTTTCTTCACAGAACGAGCAGCAGTGTTCAGCCCAGCAACACTGCTGCTTAACCTGACCCAGCTGATTCTGCCTGGAGCATGCTGGGAGCACCGATGATACCTGGGATGAGGATGAAGGCTTGTTGCTTACACAGTAGTGTACATCTGAGCTCTCCACCTACCGTGGTAGGACTGCTACATAATCCCAATGAAATCCAACAGGATCTCATCTGGCACAGGTGGGAAGGGATAGTGTTTCTACAAGATGAGGGCTGTGCATCTCACTAAGGTCATTTTTGCATGGTACAGTGAAAAACCCAGCGTGCCAGAGAGGCTATGGAAGCCTGTGCCAGACTTCTTTGAATTATGGATGAGATGTCTGCTACTAGCAGAGACACGAGCAGCAAACGGCGGAGCTCCTGGGTGCCTTCAGTCTCAGTGTTACAGTAATGGACTGGTTTTAGAATCCACTACCAGCTAAACAGCCTGCTCTTATCTCTTAATGCTTTTAGAAGTTACAGGTGCTGCTCATTTTGTGGTTGGGACAGAGTGAGGAGGCCAGTAATAAGTAGTGTAACTGGGAAGGTCTAAATTTTGTCCAAGTCTTCGTTCATTCGTTCTCAGGGAGAATAATTTAGTGTACTTGAATTTAGTTTATTTGTCATCTTTCATCTCAATGCTGGTGCATTTTTCTAGTCTGGGTATGTGCTGGTCTGGCCTGAGTGGTTTCTTTGGTCTTTTAAAAATTGTTTTATCTTTGCAAGGGAGGGTGTTGTCTTTTGCTTCAGCTGTTTAATTATTAATTTGTTCCAATATTAAATTAAGCCAGTTCCTTGTCCCAGACTACTCTGAGTAGTCCATGTGCCCTTTGTACATAGCAAGAAAGGTGAGAGATTAAGCAGTATAAAACAGCTTGAGATAGCTGCTCAGACATGCAGCCTGGTCTTGGCAGCCCAGTCCTGTTGGGGTTCTGTCAGATGCTGTAAACAGATGCCTGCTTTAAGGGCAGGTTGTTGGGGTTTTTTTGTGGGTTTTACCCTCAGCTATATGCAGAACAAAATTTGCAGAACAAAGGATTGGAATAATGACAAAGAATCTGTGATACAGCTCTTTCTGTACAAGTCAAATAGAGCTGCGAGGGGCAGATCTTTATTTGTAACTGTGGCATCACTGCAATGCTTTATTGATTTCTGTGCCTTCCACCTCCAAGTACAAAGCTGTTGTGTAGGAACAGTCCCACCCATCAACCAGGAAGGACTCGGGCACGGCTCTGCCTTCATTCTTGCCAAGATTAGATGAAATTGCCCAAAATAGGGTCTGCCCGTTGAGGTTGAGGCTTGTGAACTGGCTCTTGGCTCTCTCTGCAAGAACATCTTTCTTCTCAAACTGCATAGAAATGGAGCCCTCAAAGTAATTTTGGAGCAATTTCTTGCAGTTTGGCTTAGTTTTCTGGGGATTTAAGCCTTTAATCTTAAGCAGCATAAGGAAGATTTTTGGAATAACTGTATTGGTAGAAGATGGAAAAAGCTCTCCTCACCCTTCCTCCAGTCACTGGGATTTGGGCTCTGTCTTTAAGGTTTGTTTATTCACAGCTTAAACTGAGGCACTCGCAGATCTCTGCAGTTCCCAAGCCAAGGACAGAAGTAGTTAGGTGTCTTCAGCAGGGAACAGCATCTTTCTCTACGCCACATTGTTCACTGAACCAAGGATAACCAACACATGCAGCTCAGATTCCTCTCTCCAGGCTTGCTTTGTGCCACATGCAAAAATCCCACTGCTACCTCAAGACCTGCAGTTTCAGTCATGTAGGAGTTTGTGTGGAACTTAGTGTGATTTACTGAGCTATAGTTTGTCACCTTGCCCTGCTTTAGCCTTCCCTTTCCTACTGTTACCAGAAGTTACTCGGATTTAAAAAAAGAAAAATCCCTTTGAATAAATGGTAACCAGCAGAGGGCTGAGTCTACCTTCACTGCAAGTAGGAAATCCCATCTTTGTGATGTATCAGCACATAAGCAAAGGGTAGGAGGGCAGTGCTATTTGTGCTAGGGTATAGGACCCTTTTTTGAGATCCAAAGGCATTATTTTTTAGGTTCTTGCCCCGCGCTCATGCCTGGAGCACGAAAGGGCCTTTTTGTATTACTGAGTATTAGTACACATTTATTTGTAAAGCTATAGAACCCCTCTGTGTACTCCTGTTGACTTGTAATTTCCATGGGGATCAGTCAGTAAGTACTTTTTTTCCTGCTTCCTCTTTAATCAAATACACTTTTGATGCGATGTTGATTGCAGCAAGATAAACTGGGTGTCCTGCTTGTTAAACAGATCGTTCCTTCTGCTCGGATCCCTTCAGTGGTGTGCCAGCAAGCGATGGGTCCAGAGCAGTCAATCAACACTGGGGAGGGCCTGAAAAGGATGAAGGAGCTTTCTGTTGCAGATTTCACTGCATGCATTCATCTGCAGGTTAAGAGAGACTGCAGTATGCTGGGAAAAAATAGACAGACATGGGTATTTTTTGTTGGTTTGGAGGGGCAGGGGGGAGAAGTGGTAACAGCAGTGAGTACAAGGGGCCACACATTGCAGCTTCCCTGTGCTCCCAAGTGAGACACCGTGTAACTGCCAGGGCAAGTTTAGGTTACCTATGGCAGGAGATGGCAGGCAGTTTCACAGTGAAGAAGAAAGGACACTCCAACCTCTTTTTTTGTATTACTCTTCCCATGCACCACTCCCTTATCAGCCCCTCGGTTCCCTCCTGTGAGGCCGCAGAAAGTCAGCCAGCTCCTGGAGCGGGCCCAGCTCATTTTGTTGGCTCTCAGTGCCCAGCAGTTGCCAGGCTACTGCTGAGGAGCTGGCGGCCTGCTCGGCACCCGGGCGATGATAATCCTGAGGTAGTGTTCTGAGTGACCTCTTAATAAGCCACCTAACATTAAGCATGTACATAGGCACGGTGTTATGCTGATACATAGGGTAAGACTGACCTCATGTTCAGCCAAGTGTTAATGATGTTTTCTTAACTGACTATGTTCAGTTCTTTATGGATTTTACTTGCTAAATATTTGATGCAGCTCTGAATTTTAAGTGACACATGGTTTAGTTGGGTTTGCTACGGTGCTCCCTCAATAGCTCTTATGTGCATAGCTGACTTCTTTGCCGCAGAACAGTGGACTCAGCTGGCTGCACACTATGCTGGCGAGTGCAGAAGTCTCAGACTAAGTCTTATTCCCATTATAAATTCTAAGCTGTGGGGTTCCATACATCTCATTTTATTAAGAGCAATTTCAAGTTTAGTCAGCTAACAACAGTTTTCAATCCTTCCTCAAGGTTGATCTCCTCTGAATTTGATTAATGACTTCTGCACTTGAAAGGCTGAATTAAAGGCCAGAAAAAACACTTCGAAGTACAGGTAAGAGCATATGATAAAATGACTTCTCTATCTTCTCTTCTGGAGTAAAAAAAAACCAAACCTGTGTCCTGTCGCTTTGGGCAACTGGATGTACTTGTGTATTCCAGTAAATCTTACTGTGAGTTGCAGCCTCAAACAGCAACAGCCACAGAATTCTCATGGTAGCCTCAACTCCTGCCCTCAGTGGCTCGGGACAAGGAAATTGCTTGGATTTGCTTCAGACCTCAGAGGACAAACTAGGACCACAGGAATTTAATGTTTAGGAAATACAATGAAATGAGAGGAGCAGGAGAGGAAAAAAAATTGAGAGAACCTTACTTGTTCTTTGTACATGTAATTTACCTTTTAAGAAAACAGACATGCAGTTTTTCTAATTAGCTAACTTTGCTAACAGTCACCTCTGATAAAACTGCAGCCCTTTATGCTGAGCCTATTGCCTGACTTCTGTTGTTTGGCTTCCCAGGCTTCAAAAAACCTTAAAGCCACTTTCCTCACTATAAACAACAAAACCCAAACCAATCATAAGGCCATAATTCCTGTTTGCAGAGATAAGCCTTTATTGTATGCTGTTGGAAGCAAATGGGACATGGTTATGGTTTTATGTACAGAGAAGTCTGTAGCATTGGGTTACAATCAGTGGCAAATGAACCGAGATTACAGTGCAGATCTGAGTGTTGTGTACAGTTAATAACAGTGGCTGGCCTACAAACCACAGAACAGGAGCCAAATGAAGCCAAGTCTACAGGGTACAGCATCACATGAGGAAGCAACTTAATGTACAAAGAGCATTCCAGTTTCTTTACATTTGCAGGCTTTTTTGGCTAGTGAGTAGATACAGCTCAATTTAAAATTCAGTGTGCAGTTTTTTTTCTTCCCACTCAAGTGCTACCAAATTAACATAATTTGAATGTTCAGATTACATTCTTAATGTTATAAATAGCTACGGTTGTTGCCAAATCAGTTTATTTGAAGTTGCTTTATTTAAAGTATAGTCAGGAATAGTTTAATCATCATTGTTCTCTACAGATTACAAACTGGGAGAAATCTTAAATATTTTGAAAGTAGTCTGTTATTAGACCACATGGATCTCTTCCTTTGGAAGTTTAATTCTGGGTAAGGTTTTTGTGGGAGAGAGATTTACTGGGAAGAAAGATGGAAATGTCCACCACGTTACTCATTTGTGGAATTTGTTCGTAGTGTTTAAGGTTTAGATAGTTCAAAGGTCATACTCCTTTTTATTCAATGCCATATCCAATCTTAGTGTAAAAATAAACACTCTGTCCTCTGTGGATAAATAAATCCATCTGCTGGCTGCAGGTCAGACCTCTATTGGTTAAAGAGATTTAGAAAAATAGACCTTTTCTTTAATGTTTACTATGCTGACCCACAAAGGAAAAGTGAAATTCATTCAAGTCTAGAAACAGAAATACAGTACAAGTGATTTATAGAATTGCATTCCTTCCCTCTACAAACTTGGTGAGCATGAAACACTGCCCCAAAGCACTGCCTCTGTCTTTTCCTTGTCTTGTAGGAGTAATTATCATCAGAAAAGTCAGGTTATACTGCACCACCAGATTCCCTGTCTGCTTCCTAGTTTGCAGACTCTTAGCAGGGCTCTGCCTCCTGAGGATTCTTTGATTGAGAATTATTTAGATGGATGGGTGGTGGTAGTTCAGGTTATACACAGGCAATGTATCAGCTCAAATTAGTAGCAGTTGTTTTAACTGATGGTGATTTTTGGTGGGTGGAAGCTCAACCATTTAAAAAAAAATAAAAAAAATCAACAAAACAAACCTCATGAGTTGGACTTGGAAAACACCAGCCTTTGCTCAAAATCTCAACTTCTGAGACTGCTTCCCATAGATGTCCTTCTCACTGAGGGGCTGGTACGTTTGGCAGTACAGGTTTCATGCTCAACTTTGTCACTAAGAACTGGACAGGACTTTAAAAAGCATATAGCCCACTGGGACATGCTCTGCTGCATTATTTCAGTGCTTTTGACAGTCCCCCCCCCACCCCCAGCAAGGTTGCACTCTTAGAAGTGCAGTTGTCCCAGAATGGCTCTGGGAGAGCTGGAGGTCAGGTGACATTCTGGAGTGGAAGCAGTAGTTAAGCACCAGTTGCTGGCCCCTGCAGAGGCTTGAGAGAACAGAATTGCTTCGTAGAGAACTTGTCAACCTAAAAAGCTTAGTCAGTTTGATCAATAAATATTGACTTAGGGTTAGGATCAGAAATAAGACACTGCACTTTGGAACTGGAAGACAAGAGTCAACTTCCTCGCTTTGCTGTCCAAAAGGAGACTAGCTTTAAAACATTTGTCCTTAAAGACCTTTGAGGTGTAACTCACTAAGTGCATATGAATGTACCTGTCCCTTTTTCAGGGAAGAATAAATGTATGACTGGACAAAGCTTCAAGGCTTTTTTTTCTGTGGTATTTATGTTGTGTTTCTTTTTAAACATCTGTTCAGTGTCGTGTTGTCCCTGAAGGCATATTTACCCACTCTTAAATTATGCAGCATTGCCCAGAGAATGGCTCTGTAGTTGAATATGCTCTCTGCAGTACCGCCTGTTTTCTTCCAGTATATGTGTATTTCCATGTAATAGATGGTACTGGAAAACTACACTTGCCTTTATCCTGTTATTTGGAGCAGGGAAACAGAGATACTAGTTTGAAATCACAGAAAATAATCTGTACAGCAAATGAGAACTTTCATGATTAAATTCATATAATCACTAACTTTTCAAAAGCTGTACTGCTCTGAGCACTGTTCTGCAGCCCACCATTATTCTGCTTTGAGCAGTATCACTTTCCATCTGCTTATAAATAGTTCTTTGTGGAAGTAATGAAAGAAGTATACTCTCTTTCCTACATTTTACTTCGTTAGTTTACAGGATGCCCTTACAGGCTCTATTGGGAGAGCAGCAATACACATATTTCCATATGCATAGATCATTAAATTGTAACAGTGCCAGTAGTAAAGCAAAAACCTGCCAAGATGTTCTGTTCCTCTTAATTAAGCTTGATTTATATGTGCCTGTTGACTTAAGATGCAGTTAGCGTCCAGTTAGTGCTGAGATAACACAGTACCCTGAGTAACTTTGTATTGATTATGCTTACACAAGCTTGTGCTTTTCTAAGAACATAGAAATGAGCACAAAGAAAATAAGGACATCAGGTTGTTTCCATGGAACACTGTTAATCGACTTATTCATAGCAGCTCCGAAGTACGAAGTTAAAACTTACCTTCTGCTCTACTCCCTTTGAAACAGATGAGTGCTATAATTAACTCCCCTCTAGCTTAAAAAAAAAAAATAGAAGTGGATAGAATGTCAAAATACGCTTCTCTGGCGAGATGAACCTACACTGTCGTAACTAGTTACACCAATACTGGTGACCTGAAATACGTGCGTTACAAGCTGTGGCAGTGGAAGCAGGGTCTGCTTCCCCGCGTTGCTGTGCTGTCTGTGTGGAAGCAAGCTGTCTAGAATACTGTGGGCACTGTAGAAATAAGTTAACTAGTATTCCTTCAGGGGAAATTGCTGTTACTCCTTTTCCCCTCAAAATTCAGTTGCATGCTAGATACACTGCCTGGAGCAGTCTTCCTATTCTGGACAGGGCTGCATCTCAGGAAATAGACTTTGTTCACTGGATTCTCCTGTTCCCCTTCCCTCTCTGGAAAACCTTCTATCCTGGACTTTTGTACTGAACAGGAAAAACCCTTTATCTCCTGTGGCAACATCACGAGCAGCTTTTAGCCCGCTATATGGATAGCTCCTACCTAATTTCTTGCATACTATTGAAAAAGCACCACCATTTCCCCCTGCTCTCAGTATACAGAGGCTGCTGGTTTACCACAGTAGGCATAAACCTCCTGGTTTTACCACAGACTCTAGTAATGGGTTTGGAAAAGGCAGCGCAACTTCCCCTCCAACTTCCTATCTGTGATGCTCAACCTTCAAGACTGGAGAAGGGCATTCTACCTTCATTTTTTCTTTTCTCTCTCTCTCTCTCTCCTCAGTCCATTCTACCAGGACCAGATGCATTCAGCCAGTGTGTGTTCAAGTAGAAGCTGTGCTACACCTCGCAAACTGCAAAGCAGCGTAAGGCACCCGGAGCTTCTAGATCCAGGTAAGAGGCAGGAATGAGGCTTAAGTCCATGTGCTATTTTGGAATTAAAAATTAATTGCAACTCTTACTCATTCCAACTCCCCTGTACCAGTGAATGAAGCATAGCCAATTACATTCAATTAATGCCTTTTAGTGTAATTTGTTCTAGTAGAGATAACAGTCCAGAGGTTTTGAAAAAAAAAAAATGCACTTCTGGCCAGCTTTAAAACATTTTGATGTTGTTTACTTACACAGCATAGAAGAGACTGTATCTTTAATTGTCTTATTGTCACAGACATTTGAAGTTGGAAATCAGATAAATTTGGTCTCAATCTGTGGTTACAATTTTTACATGTTTTTTAAGTTCTTGCAACTCTTTGTTTATCAAAGAATTATTAATTAAACATGGAACAGAATTCTCCCACTGAGAAGGCTTCAGTCTTTGCAACAGTTTCTAGTAGTAGACTAGGCTTGATGGATTCTTTTAAAGTACACTTAACTATTAAACTACCTGTGGTACAGTAGATATATAACCTTAGATTGTATAGATTTAAGGCACCAAATATAAGATAAAACAACATCCAAAATAAGAAGTTTGCTTTAGAATTGCACATCTCCATATACCACTTTTGGACTCTCAGCTAGTCTTAGAACATCAAGGTAAACATGTGGTCTGAATATTTCATGCAGCCACAGGATATGGGAGAAAAAAAGACATTTTACTGATTTTAAATCTTCTACTATGATGAACTTTTCTCTTAGAAAACTCCCACAGCTACCTTTAGTAAGGCATTGCATTGCCTACACAATATCAGACCGGCCTAGGAAAAAAAGCATCCTTCTCCTAGAAGACCCCAGAGTAGAGGAACAGGCAAGTGTCCTACTTAACGCTTCTGCATTCTCTCAACCATCAGTTAACAAACAACTGAATCAGTCCCATTTCTGTGAGCAGAATGGGAAAAAGGAAGATGTTTTAGGAGCACTAGAAAACCTGGACATGGGCATAGATTTAGATGGCAGGATGGCACAAAGCCAAAGGGGGC
Source organism: Actenoides hombroni (assembly GCA_024336885.1). Classification (NCBI taxonomy): domain Eukaryota; kingdom Metazoa; phylum Chordata; class Aves; order Coraciiformes; family Alcedinidae; genus Actenoides; species Actenoides hombroni. The sequence goes on from WUAM01000001.1 coordinate 9,393,662, forward strand.
ATAACTTCTGAGTTAAGGAATAAAACAGCTGTGTGATCACAATTCTCTTAATGCCAAACACTTAATTACTGGCTTAAGTGGTTAAAGTTCACAAGAAAGTAGAGGTGAACACTGCTGCCACAGTGTATAGGCATGGGACTTCAGTGCAGTTTTTCTCCAGTGAATTGCTCTAAAATGACTGTAACAGAATTTCCCTTTACAGTAAGGATCAGATTCACTGATGTGCTAAAACAGAAGAATGAAACCAATGAGCTGTTAGACAAGCTGTCTCATATGCTACAGATAGCAGATGCAACTGCACTATCCCTCTGCTTTGCTTTAAACAAGTCAATAAATTATCTTATTTTTCAATAGATTGTTCATCAGGAAGCCTGAGAGGGCCTGTGCCCTGAACATGCAAGCTGAGTGACTGCTTTGTAAGACACTCCAACCGTTTGTAACAGGAATCCTTAGTGAGTCCAGCAGAGAGCTTATTTTCATTCTTTTGATGCCAGAGAGGTCTTAGTCAGCTTCAGGACTCAGCACAACAATCTGAGCTTCATATTTACATATCCCATCCTGTAGCCAGAAGCAGAGTTCTTGTGCTGTTTCCCAGAGCCACCGGAAATTGTAGCTGTTTTTGTGAGCTGCTTCTGTGACTTGGAACTCAGCTGACACTGGGACATATTTTTCCCTTGATTAAGTAACAGGCAACTGTCTTCAGAGAATTTAGCTAAAGGCAAGGTCTAATATGGAAGGATTGTATCTTAGCCTACTGAATAAAAGAGGCAGAGGGAACCTGGCAGTTTTGTCTGAGGAACGACTGAAACACTACATTGTCTGCTTGTTCTTCATTGATAACAGTTCTGGAGAGACATTCAGGAATCCCACCTCTAGGCTGTGATGGTGTAGGGACTCTCAGAGGTACAGATGCAGAATTGCAAATGAAGCAAAGGACACTGTTTCTTTCAGAGGCTTACTCTCCAAGGACAGTGCTGGGACTGGATCAGGGATGATACATTAAAGCTGATCACATTTATTGCTTTCTTGGAGTTTCAGAAGAAGTGCCAAGAGAGTGATGTCCCATAGTTGAACAGCAAACAAACGGGAGACTTGTTTTCCAGACCACTTGAAAAATCATGCCACTCTTCCTTCATTTTCTGCTTCCTAATAATGTGAGGAACTTGTGGTCAGGGAAATTTTTCTCAATTGTTCAATGAAAGCAAAAAATCTCCAGTAATTTCACATTTCCCCAATTAAGTTCTTTCAGTGGCGAGAGGGCATAGTCTTCTAGTGATTAGGACAGACTTTAAATCTTTTTTCCTAGCAGAAGGCAAGTGTTCTGAGAGAGAATCCTAGTCTCCAGAGATACCAGAGTAGTTTTCACAGATCTTTGTAAATGAGTAGAAATAGTCCCTTGGCACATGAATAAGCCGAAGTATTTGTAGGAAAATGTGTTTCTCTGGAGCTCTTCATAGGCTGATTAAAAGTTTTTAAGAATCTAGAAACTTCTGTGTAACAGTTTCATAATTTAAGAGAATCAGTTGTTTACTGGGATGCTAGAAGGTGATCAGAAAAGGCAGGGAAGGAGGACAGAATTCACAGAAGCTGCAGGTATTTAATAGCAGCGAAAGTCATGGCAGCCAGGGTTTACAGCACATGAAGTGGGAGCCATGACAATTGCTGAATCATCCAATTAGCTCACATTTGCTACTCGACAGCAGATTAGACAGATTAGGAACCACCTACCCAGGCACTAAATTGCCTTTGTGAGGGTTGGATTGTGCGCCGTGTCCAACAGAAATTGCTTGGGCAAGAGAGGCCGCGTGTTACACATTCCCTTCATGAGTATAGGCTGGCCTCCCTCCATCCAGCTGGCACAAAGCCCAGGAATAAGGTGACCGTCTTCCAACTCCTGAACGTGTGCTCAAGGAAGACAGCAAGCACTGGCAGAGAGGACACGATGGCAGGAAGCATCACGTACCATGGTTTCAGCTAGCCAAGCCCTCCAGACTGAAAACCTTCTCTAGATAGAACATGAGAAATCTCATATGGATGGCAAAGTAGGATTGAAGTCCTACTTTATTAAATACCTTATTTCTTCAAAATTCACCGTTGCGTATCTGGGAAAATGACGAGTGTTCCAGCTGGAAGCCTGCTGAGGTGTGGTTAGCAGTGCACAGGATGGGAGGGGTTCCATCTGTAACGACTGCTGTTCGGAACTGGAGCTCTTTGACCACTGCAGCTGCTGAAATGGAGATGCCAACTTGCAGAGCTACCAGCTGATTTGTATCCTATGTGTGATAACACCGTCTCCTGAAGTCACGTGCTGACAAATTGCTGAATGAAAATGCTGCTTCTAGAATATGTGACTTCACAGCAGGGTCATGTCAGTGCTGTTCTTAGACCAATGCTACAACTGTGTAAGAAGTCAACTGGGATCAATGTTTTGCAGGGCAGATGGGCCAGAGAGATCCACGGTCCTGCATGGGCACTTCAGCCACTGGTCAGGCAGTGCAGGGGGCTGGTGGTGCCGCTGTTTCTCCCTCCTGTGGCCCCATCAATCCCAAACTGGCAGGAAGAGGAAGCCTGTACCTGCCCGAGGGTGGGTTTATATGCAAGCACAGCTCATGGCAAACAAACGCTGTTGCAACAGGGGAAGAGTCTCTTAACATCTCCATTCTAGAAACTGCTTCACTTTTCTCAGAGTTAACGGAGCAGACCACCAAAGCTCACAGTTGTTCTTCTAAAGCCAGTGGTAGTACCATTCACCTCCAATACAGGCAACACATTGAAACAGGTCAGTTCTTCATTGTAAAGCTCTGGCTTCTTTTAATCCTTTAAGTGCCAGACACCAGCTCCCAAAATACACACTATCATCTGGTTAGCTAAAACTGGAGTTAAGGTGGGTAGTGTACAGGAACAGACTTTCCCTGGTGTCCTATTTATATATGTACTAATTGAAAGGAACTTCTTCAGAATTCTCTTCCTTGAACCAGAAATTCTAACTATAAAAATAACATTTCTGCTTCGCTGAAAAGGTACTACAAAATAGGCAACGGTACTAGCAGCTGCATAAAGCATACAGAACCAGGTTGACATTATTTGACTACTGAGTATATCCAGAAGGACAAAGCTTAGCAGCCATAAGATAGACCTCTGATCTCACAGAAAAGGCACTTCAGACCATGTTCCTGGGAGGAGGCTTTTAAAAGGAAACCTGCAAGTATACAAGAGTTTCTAGTTCTAGCAAAGTAGTGCTTGTTGCAACATCAATCAAGCAGATGTTACCCAAATTACTCATCAGATAATATCCTGGTATTTCAGTTGTGTTAAAACTGTTAGGATATAACTGCTGTCTGAAATGCCAATATATTAGGCACTTAAGGAGCCTACATCCATGACACTAATACATGGGAAATCTTTTGCTTATGTTCCACAATCACTGAGACAGGCTCCTAGGAAGTCTTGCACCTTAGGATCTTATCACTGATTCCAAGTGGTGTAAACCTCCAGGATTTAGGAGTCTGAAATACGTGTCAGGAAATGGTGTCCCTCCTGCTGAGGGGGGACGCAGCAAAGGCAAGGGGACAAATCTCAGGCGTAAGTACTTGCATTACAAACAAAAATGTATTAGAGAAAGGTAGTATCTTTTTAGTGAAAAAGAGATGATCTAGCAAAGTGAGAATGTAAAGAAAGCAGAAGAGTGGAATGCTTAGGATTGTAAGAGTTAAAAGGGTAATGACACAAAAATACAGAAATTCACAGTCAAAGCCATTCTGATGGAAACCAATACAAATGGATTAAACTGCCAAGCAGAGGCCACAAAGAAATAGATCAAAAGAAGAGTCAGCAAGACATTTTATTAATCAGTCCTTGAACTGGACAGTGCTTGTCAGACTGACATCGGTTAAGCCTAGGAAAGGAATACTCAAGAGAAGTTCATTATAATGCACCTTAACATTGCTCTGACGCATATAAAATACCATCTTGTGAAGGACCCGGAGCAGCCTGCTGCTCCGCTAGGGACTGCTGAGCCTGGCAGGCTGAAAGAAGGAACTGAACTTTCAGTGAGCTCCAGACCAAGCCCCAGGTTTGTACCTTAACAGCAGGTGAGAATCTGCCCCACGGGACAGACATCATTCTGATGGCTCATCAGCCGCCCCTGCAAACATAGGCAAGAGGTCCTGGCTTCCACGTGCAGGTCCCTGGGACTGTTCCTGCACTTCGCTTCCCCAGGTGCAAATCTACAGGCTACGTCTAAGAGCTTTCTGCCCACACTGGCAAAGCTGACAATAGTTGACAGCTCTTTTTCTGTCTCAGCCTATGAATTCTATCCAGACGTATCCCGATTTATGGATTACCTATACATGCAGTTATTTAGTGAATGTGATGTTTCAATATTGAAATGAAATACACTTTCTTTTTGCTATTATATTTTGATGCAAAACAAGAAGCTTTGGGCCTGCTATACTACTGTGTATTCTCTACCAAGTGTTTTCCTGTTTTATATCAGTATAAACTGTGATCAGTCAAGGGTTTTTTATGCTTTCATCTCTGAATGAAGACTCTTAAAATGCTGGTACAACATAGCAACTCCCTCCCTTTTGCCTTTTTTTTTTAAACCATTTTTATATAAAAAGAGTTGTTTCCAGCAACTTAAGTACTGCAAGTGTGCAGTACTGTACTATGCAACTTTGCATAATGCAAGGTTATATATAAAGGCAAACAAAATAAAAAAAACACTAGTATTTTAAAACTGCACATATCATGTGCACCGTATAGGTCAGAACCCAAAACCATTTTAATCCAAGGAAAATATTTGTTAAAATATTTACTACAGAACTGAAAGTAATTATTTATGGATGGCTGTATCCTGATTTCTAGCTTTAGAAAACCACAGCTAAGCGAATTATTCATGCAGAGTTAAATCACTGCCTGCCTGCCTGCCTCTCCTCCCACTGCACCCGCAGAGGAAAGCAAACCTGGCTGCTTGATGAATTAATTTGGCCTAATGTAATTTGATCTCTGCAGATTTTAACTGTAATATCATCAAAGTCTTTCATTCTTCATTTGGAGTTTAGCTTTAATAGTTTAGGGAAATGATTTCTCTCCGTATCAGTTAGACAGTTTCACAGGTTGCACTGCTCATTTTCATTGCCCGTACCGATAACCGCAGGCTGCTGTGCGGTGAGGGCCGTGGCTTTGGTACCCACCCAAATGTTCTCCACAGGTACGCAAGGAACGCAGTGCCTGACACACAGCACTACCAATAACAGCTTTTTATGCTACACTGGAGAAGAGTATTTGAAGGAGAACAGCCTGTTGATAAAACCAAACAACTTCTTAAAAGTGTTAATAGTTTCTCTTTTTTTAACTGAAACTGGAGTATTTGAAGTGACCTTGAAAAATACAAAGGTAGAATTCGACCTGCGTATTACCTGTTTCAACGTTTAGTTAAACAAGACATAATAAAAATGTGCCATATACAAGATTGTCACGGGTATATGAGACGTTTAGAAAAAAAGCAATAAAAATATTCTTTAAGCTGAAAATAAAATCTCTTACCTTTTATATCACGATCTCAGCTTACAGTCACTACATTTCTGCTTATTTTATACAAGTGCATATGGCTATGAAGGTCCGGAGAGAATGAGAATAAAGTGGTATTAACCTGCTGAAAACTGCTTAAAAGTCTTAAGCTGCAACATATAGATGTTCCAATACCATTTAAAAAAACCAAAACACATTCGCCTTTCAGTTATTGCTGATTCACAATCTCAAAATATCAACATACAAATATTTAAGAGGAAAAAAACCTCGGTAGATTTAGAGCAGCAAAGTGTTTTGAACTGGATGTTTACCAAATACTATGTTTTCCTGTCATTCGGTGATGATTTTAAGAGACACAAAAGCAAACCATTTGAAAGTCAAGTTCAGGCCTACCCTTTTTGTGCCTCATATTAATGATGTGGGGAAGAGACAGAGAGAGAGAGAGAATATATAATTTTGTTAGATTTTAGAAAAAAAAAAAAATCCATATTTTTCTTCTGCCTTTTTGCTACATTTCATGTCTGCTGACATGCACAATGGTACAAAGCACTACTGCTTCAAGAGTGACCATTGCAAGTCTTCGTAGCAATTTTTATAGGGAACATGCAAATACAGTCAGAGCATTCAAATTCCCAAGTACTTAAATAGGATTCACTGCGTAAAGCAGGCACTCTGCTAGGTTTTGTTTCTCCTTTTGGCATGTGGTTTTTTCCTCCCCCGACACACCAGTCTTTCCCTTCTAGTGCAAAGAAATAACCAGAAGTATATACACATCTATTGCTAGGTACCCAAAGAAAGGACTGTGGCTTGGAGTAAGTATTGCTTTTCATTAAATGGAACAGAGTTCAAGAAGTGAGAAAAACACTTTAAAAAAAAAAAAAAAGGAAAAAAGCTCGAATTCCATGTCTGAAGTTTAGAAACCTCAAAACGAGCCACGTTTGTTCTTGCTTTTAAGACATGTACAAAATGCCATTTGGAGCCACACAACCTGATGGTTCTAGAAGTCAGAGAAGAAATCTTGAGGGCCCAAGTGAATAATAAAAGGTGCGATGCTGAGAGGCTGGCAATAGGGACTGTCAATGAAAAAACCACCTACAGTGGGAAAAGAGCAGAGAAGCAAAAACTTCATGTTAATTTCAGAGAGACTGTCTGAAGCTAAAGCTCCATTTAAATTTCTCTGCTCTTTCAGCTGCAAGTGGAATTTTCATTGTAAAACGGGCACTTTTAACTCTTTGAAGGTATTGAAACATCTAACACTTCCAAGGTTACCATTTTCTAAACAAAGAACTGACAGCTCATTCATATTTTCAGTAAAGCAGAGAAATGTAAAATATGCAGCAAGGGGGCAAGTTTACAACGTGGTTAGTAACTCCCAACAAATGACAAAAAAAATAAAAAAATGGCTTCTGTAACTGATCTGCAATGACTGCCATCATGTTGGAAAAGAGCATAGCACCCTCCTTGTTGTTCAAACGAGAACCAGGTATTTGGCTTACTAATGTTCATGGTATAAAATTGGTTCAGAGAATATTTGGTTTTAAATTTTACAAAGCCGGGGATTCGAAACCAAAACGACTGCCAACAGTTGCCAATCAGGGGAACTCCAAAAGAGCGGGGAAAGAAGAAGAACAAAGAAAAAAAAAAAAAGTGTGCAGAGGAAAGATTCCTTTAATGAATATTTGATTAACAAAAACGGGCTCTTATCAGCCATGCTTTTTCTGCTCCGTGATGGCTTCCTTTCATCCATAGGCCAGCAAAATAGATCAGTGATTTACGAGCACCACTCAATTTGTCTACATCCCGAGACCCTGCTCTATTGCAACACGAACGCCTGGGTGACAGCAGCAGGCTCACCACTGCTCGTCAATGGAGCCACGTTTTTATTAAAGTACCACCAACACCAAAGGAAAGCGAGAGCTATGGCAGAAGAAAACCTGTTTAACATACAGACATTCCTAAGCACAAATACTTAGCTTAAGAATAACAGCTGCAGTTAATTCCAAGAAAAGCAGCTTGTTATATAAGCCACCTCTTATTAAGCTTTTCTAATATTTCTCTCCCTGTAATGGGGGGGCGTGGGGGAGGAGGAACTTTACATTGCTTGAAGCACCATTCTTACACCCTTTCCGTATATAAAGCTCCCCCTGCCTCAGCAGCAGAGTCTGTTAGAGAACAGAGAGTGGAAAGGCCATCTTGAAGAAGAGCACGAACTGAAGCAAACCTACTGAAAAGCAACGGGTGAGGTCTGAGTAGAGAAGTGCAACCAACAACGCTGCTTATTTTGTGGGGTGATACCTTAATAAAGAGCACTGGAATCCCTGGTTCGAGCCCGCAGCCGTTTTCACGCTGCAGTCTACGAACCACGGTGACAGCGTGGAGCTGGGGCCTGTCCTGGAATTCCAGACAGGTGCACACACTCCTCAGCAGAGAGAGGATTCTTTTGGTTTGAGCACCAACCCTTAGAAAAGTACTGGCCTATGGTTGAAGTGTGTCACTTTCCACAGCAGCACTCAACAAGAACTGGGACAATTAAATAGCAAGTTTTCATGGGGACCTTGTTGCTGCTTTAGATTCTTATAAATGTAAGGGGGAAAAGGAGAACCCTTTAATATAAGATTGACAACTAAAATGCTTTCTGTAGAAATGGTGGATGGAAAAATCAAGGGTGGGCAGACAATCATAAAAGTGAAGAAGGCCACAAGAACAAGTGCAATTTATTTTCTTTTTTTTTTTTTTTTTTCCTTTTCCTTTTTTTTTGGTAAAAAACAGAAAAGAAAGGAAAACAAGCAGCTTTTGTGCTCTAAAGAACCTGATTGTAACATTACTGTCGTCCTTTCTCTGGGCAATACGGACTGTACTGTGTATCCCTGTAATTACATAGCAAGAGTCCTTCTCTTCTGTGGGAACCTCCCTTCTTTAAGACTGATTTCACAGAATGCAACCTAATACAGAGACAGTCTAAGATTAATTCTCTCTGTTTTGTTTGTTCTTCAGTATTTTGTGTACAAGTGAAAAGCCTTCTTGGATAATTAAGACTGTGTCTAAAATCACAGTTACAGTATGCTGATCTTAAAGATTATAAGGAAACTTAGGTACTGATGCTTAACTATAAAAAATAAGATAAAACAGTGTTTTAACCGATATTTTACTAAGTTTATTACACACCATAATATTTACAAAGTTAAATGTTAACTGTAAAGTTTCTATTGTGTGGGTTGGGGTTTTTTTGGTGGTTTGGGGGGTTTTTTTTGCATGTTTTTTCGTTTTTTTTTTTAAATTTTTTTTTTATTTTTTAAGAACTATGCCCTGCATTTAATAACCCTACAACAAGTACAGGTCATTAAATGAATCTGTGTGACTGCATTAGGAAACAGGCAGTACTCTTGTGTTACAACAAAACAGTTTATTTGTGATCAGTGTTTTATATTCTATACATCCTTCACAAATTTAATTTTACATAATCGGATACTTCATTTAAAACGTAAGATTTAAGCTTCTAGTTCTTCCCTATAACAGAAGGCTGGTATAAGTTATTTGAAAATGAGGTAACATTTCACAGAACATTTTTTTCAAGTTTTAGAGAACTAAATTTGCATTTTGTTAAAATCAAAAAGTAGGAAAAAGATGTTTCTTTACAAATGACTGCTCAAGTATGTGTTCAAAGAAAACAGGATAAAAAGGCTTTTTTTCTTCTAACATTCTGTACTGTACTGTGTTGTTCAATCAATAGGAATTAGCTTCTGCCATTTGCTAAAAGAATGAGTAGTGGGGTACAGGATAAGTTGGGAATTTCATAACTGGTAACAGAACCATTCTCTTGGGTAAACCTACAGAGAGAAGAAAGGGAGAGGACTCCAGATAAGTTCAGTGATCCAAGAAAGTCAGATAAGAGCTTACAGTAGTGTTCTCATTAACCTTTTCCAGATCAGTCAATCAATGTGATTTTAGGGTGCAGAGTCCCATAGCCAGTAACACTTCAACACTTTGTGCTATTTCAAACGGCTGGTTAGCTTAAAAGTTGCTTTTATTTTTGTTGTGGTGTTTGGTAAAATTGAAGTAAGCAATGTTCTCAGAGTCTGTATTTGGACTTGAAGCTCTACTTCATCATCATCTTTATGATAATTAATTTCTACTGTCTCGTTCTAGGTTCTGAGTTAATTTCATGGGCTGGTTACAACTGCAGATACTCCAAACAGACACTGCTGAGCATAAGAGAACTCGCAGGGAAACTGTTCAGCACTTTTGATAAGCATCCAGGTAGGTCAGCCAAGAATCAAGCACCTACTGTAAATTCTGCATCTGCTTCATTATTTTGCATTTCCTGTCCTGTATTGAAGTGGCAAATCTGGAAAGATTAATATCTGCCTGATTTCATGATTATTATAGAGTTCTTGTGGCCTCACAAACTTCTGCACAATTAAAGGTTTGGTTTTTTTAATCTTGCCTATTTAAATTCTAGTATTTAACCTATGTATCCATTTAGAAATCACAAAGCAGCAACAGCAGGTATTCCAGAGCACCAGATGATCAAAGTGAAGTTTCCCAACATGCAACAGCTTACAAAGGCAAAGAGACATGTTTACCTTACAGCCAAAAAGCATTATCCCAGTACTTTGCATCACAATCATAAGACATTAAAAACAGAAACTCTTTATGTGAAAAATGGGGGCATTCAATTCCACAATGCTTTGAAGTCAGTGATATGTCACATATGCACAGCTGAGTGATTAAAATCCAGCTGCCAAAATAGGCATTGTGAGAAAAAACACAGAACAGAAGAAATGAATGGAAAAAGCAAGAAAAGCTGCAAGGAAAGTCGGTAACAACTGTATTCTTTTCTGCAGCAGGGAAAGGCCTCCTCTTCTGTCACTGCCTGTAGAATACACACATGCAGATGCCGCCCATCTTAGCTCCAGTCCATGACTATTGCTTGGAAAGAGCCAAAGGGATTTTAAAACATCTATACCATGGAGTAAGCCCTAAACTAAATTTCCTTTCAGTTTTCCTTGAGGAAACATGTGGCTGTTCCGTGTGTAATGCAAGACAGAAGACAGCACAGGGAGCACGCTCAGTGGGGCAGCACTGCTGCCAAAGCACTCGGCCGGTCAGCGGGGCAGTTCCAGCACCAGAGAGGTTTGCTTTCCTTTGGAAGGGAGAATTCCACACTGCGAGTGCAGCCCATGGGCCCATTCTCCTCCCCCTTTCCACTGCAGGACTACAGAGTAGAACCAGCTGGTCTTACTCAAGCAAGCGAACATTTTGGGGAGATAAGCAGCATTCTTCCACTGTTTATAGTCCCTACCTCTAAAACAAAGCAATGAAATCAACGTTTCAAAATACTGAAAACTTTTACACTGCTATCAGGGGAGTTGGTATTGCCCAAGCTGTACAAATTTGAGAGGAACAAGTATTGCAAATGCTGCAAAAGAGAGAAAATTTATAGCAAATTGCAGGCTTAGTTTCTTATGTGAAAAACTGCAGGCCTTGAAACATACTCAACTTAGCATTTGCGTGGCAGGCTTTCACCCAGCCCCCGTGACAGGAGAGGCCAGTGGGACTGGTTCCAGTGGGCTCGCTTTGTGTGTGCCAGGACATATCACTGACTCCAAACTGGTTTGCTCCCATTGCCACATAAACCTCATTCAAAGTAACCAAAAGGGCCGGTTAGAGGTATGCATTGTTAGTTTAGCGTCAAAGAAGCCAGGGGGTAGGGAGAAGCTGAGTTAAGAGAAACCCTTTCATCATAGCTCTCTGATTATTAGTTTATTTTACAGTCTTCATGAAACCAGTGCTTTGCCAGCTTAGTATCACTGTGTTGCTTAGTAAAAAGCATTGTGGCAAATTACCGCGTCCTCGCTTCCTTGCAGTCTGATTGCTAACTGTACAAACTACACCAAAACCATTCTGCTTGTCTCAAGCAGCAGTGTTTTAGCCTGGGGGGGTGGGAGAGGTGGGTGTATGTGCACATGGACTGCGTAGAGTTGACAGCATTAAGGGAGCTTTGTCCACAAGCCACTTACACTTGGGGACAAACATTTTGCCCACGTTACTGTAATGCCATTTAGCTAAGTACAGGTCAGACATGCTGAACTAGGCCCTTCGGTAGTCTTTGAATGGAGCACAGATTGGCTGTAAAAAGTAAGAAAACTACTTCAATTCAGTTTCAGTATGAAAGGGAACAGGCAATTAGAACAAGCAGTCCTTCCACAAATCAGGCAAAGCATAGGCAAAAAAGCTACTCCAACCAAAAAAGAACCACAAGGTTATGGCATAAAAGTGTTGTTGTTTTCATGGTTTTAAGAGCTTTAATCTCTTTGAGTTTCTCCTGGGACTGCCACATTTGGACTGCCACAACAGTTCCTGTATCATTTCTAATGTGTTAAGTACTGGGCTATACATACCGTAAGCTGGCGCGGCTGCACTATACCCATACGGTGCTCCATAGCCTGCAATATAAACAGAGAAGGGAGGGGTTTCATTTCCCACAGTGTCTGAAGACAGTCAACATTTGGACACCAACACAGGTTCTGCTACATGAAGCAGGACCACAGGAAAAGCAAACTCACTGTCATACATATAAATATTGCCACAAACACTAAACCCTTTACGTGCCGGCTTGAAGAACAAGCTACACAGTGACCTTCTTGAGCCTCAGCATCAGAGAGTCAAATTTCATACTGTTTCTTAGTGTTTTCTTTCAGCTGAAGCCCTCGGGTCTGTACATGGAGTTGGCATCATCAGGCATCCCTTATTTACTTATGTTCTTCCTAAATTACAAGTACAGTCTAACCTAAAAAACAGTCATTTTCCTCAACTTTCACTGTAAAGAGGGTGATCCTAGATGCCCATGGCAGACAGCACATCATCATCAGTAAAGCTTCCCCAGCCATTTGTAACAGACAAGAAAAGTTTCACAAAGGACTAGAAGCAAAGAACACCTAGAAGGAAACAGAACAGTGTCTTTTCTTCCCAAGCGTGACTCTAGAGTGGGACAAAAAGCAACAGCGGTAACACCAATCTTGGTTACTACATCTCAGTAGTTCATGTTGGCTTTACAGTAGTTTTTTTACTGGTGGGGTTGCTTGTGTCCATCACAAAAAAAGCAAGAGATTTCTGAGACAAACAGGGGATGAAGAGAAGAAATCTGTGAAGGCCAAGGCCAATAAAAGCTTAAGTACAGCAACTGGGAAATCAAAATTATTTCTGGAGTAATTCCATGCTGGCAAGAAGCATGCCCCTGGCAGGTTACAGTGTCTCATAAATGACTCCTTAGGCAGAAAGACAGTTCCAAAAACAATGTTAACAGCCATTAAAAATGAATTACTGTTTTTTAATACTTCTAATTACATGAACATACAGGAACAATGAAGATGACATGCTGTCGTCTGTGCCAGGAAGCACGTCTACCAACCAACAGGGCTGTGCCATTAGCACGTGTGAACTGCTGAAGGGGATAATTAGAGCTTATGCAGTAAGCTGAAAACCTGAGATGAGGAATAGAAGTTTTAGTTTTTGGAAGCTATTTGGACTTTCTTTGATTAAAGAATTTCTAGCATCTCAGTTTTACAAATGTGTGGTTCTTACTCCAGGTAAAAACAGTGTCTAGATACAGGCCTCAGACATTGCAGAGTCACAAAGAACAACGCGCTTTGAAAAGTAAGGGGAATGAGAAAGTGAACATTGCGTTAGTTTGGTGTTTATCTTTTAAGCCCTTTAACAGACACTCTGTGTGCCTGTCATTCCAAAAACAAAACAACAAAACACTCAGTACTGTTCTGTACCAGCCAGTGGTGGCTCAACACTTCAGCTCTTTAAACTGAAACCATTTTGCTTCTGATGGTTGTAAATCTGCCCTAAGGAACCAGCCATGAGATTCCCTGACCAGGAACTCACCTGCTCTGTACAGTGAGCACCAAGGATCGACGTTCTGCTAATCAGAACAATGCAGCAGGAATGATGAATTAACGTCAGACAGAGTACGAATGGAACCTCTTTCACTTCTGTTTCTTGGCCACCACAGAAGCTACTATTGATTGCTACTATTGTGCAATTTCTGTAGAGTTTCGGGGAGCACAGCGAGTGACTCCCAAACTTGCCAACTTAATCTCCACAGGGGTTTCTGGAGCAAGCTACTCCTAATGCTAAAGGACACAGGATCCAGGAAATTCATAGCTACAAAGAGAGTTCGGGTAGTTGTGCCATGGCAGTGAACTATGAAGAAAACATGCAATAAAATAATAAAGCCAGCAAAGTCATTATTCCCAGAGGTGTGTGCTCTGTGCACTCTGAGCTTCAAGTTGTACGCTCAAAGGACAGGTACTGCTAGTTTTTCAGCTCTTTTATTTAAAGCCCCATGAATTCTCCCTTCTGCTTCATCTCAGATGATTAAAGCTGAAGAAATCACTTGCATAGGTGACTGACACACATGGAAAAGAACACTGCAGCAGCCAGCAATTAAACTATTAGCTATTGGTGTGATGCCTTACCTGGCGTGATGTATCCAGTAGCAGCAGCTGCCCCCACAAATGCTCCTCGTGTTAAAGCACCTCGTCCTCTGCCTCGAACAGCCTGGACTGCTGCAGAAACAGCTGTATTGACAACACCTTTAGTCTGCCCAAAGCAACAAAAACCAGCAGGTCAGAAAGCGAAAGCGTTGCTGGAAATACAAGGCCTGTATTGAACTGCCACCTTCTCAGAAAGCTCTTGAAACACGCCTGTTGCACCAGTCTTGTCAACGCAGATTACAGACTGCAGAAGTACTGTCCTAAGGAATCTGACTGACAGAAACCACGCAAGTCCCTTGCCAGGCCACCGACTGCAGCACGCCCTGGGTCCTGCACGGTCACTTGGCTCAGACCTGGCAGTCTGTGTGGTCAGAGCGCGCGTTACTCACCTCTGTTTTGGTTCCGTGGGCATGAACACTGGTGGCTTCTGCCTCTTTCTCTGCCCTGCCTCGCTGCTGTCTTTCCTGCCTCCTTAAAAGCTTCCTCTTCTTGATCTCCAACATTGTCTTTGCTTCTCTCCTACCATTCTGAATCCACAGAACTTCAGCAGGGCCCAGATTTTACCCCAGAGACAAATAACTAACTCCTGGCAATACTGGGCTGCTTTAACCTTGTTTTACTAGAATGCTGCCTTCCTTTTCCCACTGTCACAATAATTACTAGAGGTATAAAAATAGAAACACTACATGTACACATAAACCAACAGACTGAAATCACTTGCTTCCTGTAGAATTTTCTGTATCATTAAACAACCCAGAGCTGTGGTAACAGAGCAGTCCAAAAATGTAAGTAACAGTTCTTACCTGAGGAAGAATTTTCTTCTTCTTGTTGTTTGCTGCATTCGGCCCAGAAAACAGTTTTTCAAGTGCTGCTAATGCAGCACTTGCTTTTGCTACTTTCTTGTTTGGGCCTGCACCTCTGAACTTCTGCCCATCTACTTCTACCTGAAAATTGAGACATGAGTTTATGCCTAGTATTGATCCTTGGGAATCCTGCGCTGCACCCGCTCGGCACCATGTGCCAGCCATATACACTTGAGTTTCTCAGTGCAGGAATGACAGCAACATCTTTGCCTACACTATACATACACTGTGAACTGGGGTGCTACCTCATAAGCTTTAGAGCCCAGTGCTACTTCAGAGATGGCACAAGTAGATGAAGAAATGAAGTTTTAAGTTCACCCCCTGCTACAGTCATTCCAAATACCCCTGCCCTGGTGGGCTGGCAGTAGGAGATTCAGATCAGGTCACTGACATGGGGTTACTAAGTATGTTTGCAGAATTTGCAAATTGGGTATTTCTGTCAAACTTCCAGTTCCCTCCTCCTCCTCACGTCAAGACGTGGTGTAGTTTGGGGCTGTCAGAATCCAGCTTTCACTCACCTCCATCACGAAGCGCTTATCATGGCTTCCACCTGTCTCGGAGATGAGCTCATACTTCAGACCTCTTCTTTTTTCATTGAGCTCCATCACTGGATTTTTACCACTTGCTGTGAGTATAGGACCCTGAGTTCTTACCTAAAGAGAACATGGTGTTGATTTAGAGCCTTTATCCCTCCAAAAGGCAAACGTGGACAGCATTGTGGCTTAACAGTGCCCCTTAGAGAATGTCACCATTGTCACTGCGTCAAGACTCCGCAGGAGCTCGTTCTTCCCACCACGCAGGCCTGACAGCTGCCCCAGAACAGACCTGTGTCAGCTCCTGTAACGCTGCCTCGGCTTCAGGAGAACGTGCTGCCCTCCAACAGCAGATGGAAAGTCTCTTCTCTAAAGAATGGCAGGGGGACAAACAATACTGTAAAAGACGTCACACCCTGTTTATTTCTGTTGGTGAGACCTACTGTCCTCCTGGCCTGGTCTGCTGTCTACACAAACTGAACATTACACCAGCTACACTTGGAATTTCAACCCTGAGTGTATCCAAAGCTGAAGCTGAGGCCATGGTGTCGAGTTCCCTGAAATCGAAGGCTTTATCACTGAGAGATTAGCCTTCCCAACCTTGCACGTATCTCTGCTGCTCGATCTAATTATGTCCTGGCACTACTGAGCTCTGACTGAAGAAGTCTCAAATCCCGGGTCACATGTTTCAATAGAAATATTTGTAACTGTTTGGTAAGCAAGGAAGGTAAAGCTGAGATCCCAGCGCACTAGCATATCAGCCTGCATTAGAGTGCACTCAGCTACAGATACAAATGACTACTCACTAATGAAGTAAAAGATGATCGAGAGATCAAAACAACGTCTTCTAAAGCAACTTATTTTTGGATAAAGATCAGGAGTCCTAGTACCAGGACCTGCCCTTTGAAAGGGAAGTGTCTCAGAAGTGTAAACCCAAAGTCATCTTTTAACATCTTGACAAGTATTCCAAGAACAGACCAATTACTTACATTTACAGAACAACCCCCCTCTCCCTGTGGTCCTGCCAAAAAGCATTATAACAAAAAAGAAAGCAGGGATCTACAATGGTTTATCAGTACAGCCCCCAGACAGCTTGCTGCAGAGCTATCAGGCAGACAAACAAATACACAACTTAAAGCTGTTACTCAGACTTTACATGAGATGCCTCTCTCAAATCCCTGGTGGCAATTATGAACACTGGGTGAGGAAATCGGGAAGAGACAGGTAAAAGAGGTGACATCTAAACATGAGTTTAAAATCTCCTGGTTTATGGTCTTACAAGTTGAAGATGGCTAGCCCACCTTAAACTTGAGGAAAGGAGACACAAAGGCGAGTTATTTGTCCACAGTGACACAAAGCCTATGGTAGATCTGAGACTACAAACTACGTCTTAATTCCTCATGCACCTCCCTAACTATAACACACCCTCTTCTGGGAGAAGAGGGGAAAAAACTAAAAAGCTCAAACCCAAACCACCTCCCCAGAATCCCCAACAACTGCACCCCCAGCTCTCTATCAAGTGTACTTTTTTATGCAATACTCACCTCTAGGGTAGCGGAGGTGTCAGCTGTGGAATTTCCAGTATTATTGCTTGAGATTGAAGAAACTGTTTCATTTTTACCCTCAGTATCTGATTTTTCATCAGAACTCATACACTCCACATCAGCATCAAACCCAGTTGGATACCCCATCGCTTGTAAAACCTACAACAAAGCCACACAAAGTGAGCTGTAAAACAGGTGGCAGTACAGAAACAAATACAAAGCTCATCACCACACCAAAGAATGTCCACCATACACCTAACAAAGGCAGAAATAGGTTTTCTCCCACGTTGAAATGGAGAAAAACACAACATCAATGAGGAAAATAGTTCCAGGTTTCCAGTAGTGGAATCGACACAAACAGAATTTTGGTCTCGAAGACAGCAATTACCCATGAACATCATTCATCATCTTGAGAATTCCTTGTAAAATAACAGATTAAAATTCCGGAGTGCATCGACTGCAGGTTGCTGCTCAGCGGTACGGTAAGGAGAGGGGTTTGCACACGATCTCCCCCCTCTCTGTGTATATGGCCAGATCAAACAATTGACTGTAGGGCAAACAAGACAAACAGTCTTAGGAGAATTAAAGTATTTGACTTGTACAAGATGGTACTTCTGGAGTTTCCTAGGAAACGGCAGGTGATAGCCTGCAGGTACCCCATTAGTATACAAAACGTGTCCCTGAAGCTGGAGGGCAGATACTACCTCCCTTCCTTCCATCTTTGAGGAATACAAGATGGTAGATGCTTCCAAAGCAGCTGTACAGGGAGCAAATTCCTGAACTGAGATGTAGGGTGGAGGAATGCCCGGCTAGGCAGAGTCACAAACTGTCTGCAGCGAGCCTACCTCTTGGTGAGCTGCACCACAGCCTGGGCTGCTTCTGTATTGCTTACAACCAATGGCTGTACAAAGGAAATTTTACTGATTAAGGTAGAAACATCCTCCACTAGAGCAAGGCCAGCCTCTCCTGTAACCAGCTACATAACCTAGTGGTTATGTACTTCTGGCCCAGAAGTATCTGAAAAGAACCTGAAGCTCCACTGAAAACTCAGTCCCAAGAACAAAGTTTGGAGAAATCACTGTGTTCCAACACTGAACCAAGAACTGCATGGGTAGCTCCAGGCTCAGCGCCCATACAATCATGGTACATTTGGCTACATTTCAGGGCTTCTAAATTGTAAAGAGTCAGATCTAGAAACTGAAATAGTCACATTATTTCCTCTTATAAGTCTGGCAAAGCAGGGCCCGGATCTGCTAGGAAAAGAAAAAGGAAGGGAAAAAAAAAAAAAGAAATGCTCATCTCTACCACACCACCCATTTCCTCTTGGCTTGAATCATGGATGTTTTGAAGTGTAGCCCAGGATTTGTGTATGTGTAAATTTAGAGAAAACAGAGCTGGGTAGGCACCAGCACAGATCTGGCTGATGCAGAGTGGTTCAAGGGCACAGAAGTCACAGCTTTTCAGGGCAAGTTTTGGATTAGGTTGGGTTTTTTTTAGACAACTGCAGGGAGGGAGGCAAAATAAAAGAGTGTGGCAGAAGGTTTGGAAGGACACACAGAGAGCTGCTTTTCCTGGAGGAACAACACATTCCCTCAGATACTTCTGGCCACTTTGAACTTGAAAAGCGCATGGGACAATGGGATTTTCAAAACTGAAATCAAAGGAAAGCAAAAAGATGCCAGATGAAGCTTCTAAAAAGGAAATTCTTGTTCAAAACAAAATGAAGCACAGAATGACAGATGGGCTTGTTCCTATCCTAAGTGCTGTTCTACTAAAAGAGGTTCTCTTTTGCATGAATTGTCTGTAGGAAGCATTCGTTTCTTCCAGAAAGTGAGCAGGCTCGGTCTGCTTCAGTCTGAACTGTCCTCATGCAATACGAGGATGTTCATGTTGGGTGTTCAGTCTATCCCTGCTTTACAAGCCTAAGCTCTCATGTAGAGCACCTGCAAGAAGCAACAGCAGCTTGACTAGCACCTGAACGATACTGGTCTCTTACTGGAAAACTGACTGGAGACCTATCATTCATGTATGTTGTGTATCCCAGTGTGCAAAAGTATTCTTCAGGCACTGAAGACAGGCAACAACTCCATGTTTCCAGAAGCTAACAACCCAGGAATGGACACGGAGAAGGAAGGGGAGAAAGAGGGAGCCACCAACATGCTGTTTTCAAACCAACAGGAGGAAGGAGTAGAACAGAAGAAAACTGAACCCTTCCAGTCCAGAACTGAAACACCGTGTTCAATCCATTGTCACGAGCTGATTTGGAGAGCTCTGGGAAGTTCTCCCTCCCCTCTGCTAGTATAGAATGAGTGGTGCTCTTTGAACCCTCCCCAGCTGTGTTTACAGGACACAGGCAGGAGCTCAGCTTCTTCCAAATTTTTGTAATTTGGAGGTTCCATATTACTAGTTCTAACCATAGTTCATACTCTGTGTTCCAAGATCTGGGGTTAGCAGATTACTTCAGGCTGCCTTACCTTCACTGCCACATGGAGCTTGGCTGTTTTCTTAGAAGGTCCTGATGCTTCATATGTCGTACCATCAACATCTACAGACATTGTGAAGACTGGGGCATGGACTGGACCAGACTGTGACAGCAGCTTATATTGAAGCCCTGGCCTGATTTGGTTCAGCCTCATCAGAGCATTCATGAGATCTATTGCTTTACTATCTAGTACTAGTACAAGATAGTAGAGAGGGAGGGAGGGGAAGGAAGGGGGAGAAAAAACAACAACAAAAAAAGAAAATGAACAAAACAAGATG
>WUAM01000001.1:9413497-9487136 GCA_024336885.1 Actenoides hombroni
TCTCCTTCTCTGGAGACATCCAAAACCCACCTGGACGTGTTCCTGTGTGACCTGCTCTAGGTGATCCTGCTCTGGCAGGGGGGTTGGACTCAATGATCTTTCAGGGTCCCTTCCAATCCCTAACATTCAGTGATTCTGTGAATCCGGCTCAGGGAGGGGACAGACACAAATTTCATTTATTTGTGTCATGGTAGCATCCGAACACTCTAACCAAGGCTTGCCAATGGTCAGGACAGCACTACAGAAATCTAACAATGTCTATCCTAGCAAGGATTAGTGATCTAAATGTAACTGGACAGATTATGTTGTTTTTTTTCCTTTCCTTCCCTCTAAAAGTTCTAAGAACTTCAAACAGCTACATGCAAGTACAACCGAACTGACAGCCTGAAGAGATCTTTAGTCAGCATCTTCCTCCAGTGAACTGAGCCCACTTCACATTTGACTGGATATTTGTGGTACTCCAGCTGTGAGGTGCACCTCAGCAATTGAGAAGCGAGGATCTAGTGAGGTGAAGGACACACGAGTACAGTTTTCTGACACATGTCAAAATCTCTTCTTCTCTTGCTCATCCCTGCACCAACTCAAAAAGGAAAAACTCTGAAAGCACTGTTTATTTGGGTAACTTTCCTAATCCAGTTCCCAGCATGGTCCCACAAAGAGCTAAACCAGAAGGCAAGCCATGGCACAGGCTACCAGAACAAACAACAGTGGGGAAGATAGGAATGGCACCAGGTAGAACTGTTGTTGACACCAAGTGCTTTGAAACGTGACCACCATCTCAGCCAATCTGGTTTTAAGCACATCTAGTTCTACTTGTAAGTAATGTTTCCATAAGCTTTTAGAGACTGGGAGCGTGCAAATCTGAGGTATGAATAAAGAGAGTTACATTTTAGGTTGTAGGAACAAGGAAGTCCATGTGTAAAGCTTCCAAGCATGGAAGCACTATGGCACCTGGAGGTGTCAGGATCTCCCCATAGGGAAAGCAAAGCTCTATTTAGGAATAATAGTGAAAAGCAAATGTATTACATAACTTGATCTTGCTTGCTCCTAGACTGGCTAAATTCAGTACAGACTTGGAGCTGGTGACACAGGCCACTGAATCATTTTTCCAAACAGGTCTGCTATGACTAGAATATCATCAATCTAAAAAGCCAATAGTAGGAAAACTGTAAGACTGCCGTTCACCTACCTGAAAGATCAGTATTGAACTGGAAGACAATTTCTGTACTAAGTGAATATTGAGATGGATGAAAGGATTTTCTAGCACTGCCAAAACAATCTTCACAACAGAATCATACTCTGGGTTATCAAAGCCTGGAGTTAAGCCTGAAATTGCTTGCTTTATTGAAACATGATCTAACTTTCAGAAATGCTTACTTCAAACAGCTTCAAGTGAAACCAATACGAGTGGGATATGGTGCTAATTGGGCCCTGCAAAAATGCAAGTAATCAGAGAAATACAATTCAAATAACAGCTCAAGTTGTTATTTTCTTCTCATTTTCTTCTACATCTTTGTAACAGGTTACCAAAGATAAAACCAACAGAGGAGAGAACATTAATTCCCCGTGTATATTGAAAGTTGCCTTATAAAAATAAGTTGTATTGACATAATAATTTCACCTGCTAAAAACCTTGGGTAACTGCCACTTCATCACACTCACAAGGAAAGCAGGAGGGAATTAACTTTTAACTGAATGAGGTGATTGTAACATACAGCAATGTGCCATTTAGTGAATTCTCTGTTATTACACTGTTGACACCCATCCTGTCAAAAAAGTCTCTGTGGGGTAGAGCATCCACACACAGAGGTATAGACTGAACTGTTCAAAACTGGAGAGTAAATTGTAAGTAAATGATCTGCACCTTCCTATGTCATTAATATTTTGTCTCCGAAACAAATCAGAATCTGCATGGACATTTGTTCCCATAATATCAGGTAGAACCAAGCCTGACAGTTCCTTCCTTGCACGTGAACATTTTCCAGAGTAATTATCAGCACCTAGGCAGCGAGTGTGGATGCACCGAGCAAGGTGTGTTGGAAGCAACCAAAGGAAATGTCACATGAACAGCTGTGTCCCTCACACATACAAACATACAATTTGTAAAACCAAATTGTGTTCTGATTTCATCACCTGCCAACCACGCTGCATTTAGGGATACACGAGACTGCCCTGGGACCAGCCCCTGGTCCATGATGACAGTTCCCTAACGCTTCTTCCAGGAGAATGTTCTACTGCATAAAACCAGCAGCATCTTGGAAACACAATTAAGCCTTTAAGACCAGAAGCATTCTGGGGCAGAGCTCAAAGGTTTTGACATGTGGAAACAACTGCAGTTTGACATCAAAAATGAACTCAGTGAAATGGATTTAGCTACAGCTTGTAAAATAGTGATAATTATATGTAATTCAGTTTTCCACTATCTAAGCACTTGCTTCTGATGTTGCGCTCATCTAGTTTAATCCTTAATGGGCAAGATTATTCTAAGGCAATTCCTGCCTGCAGATGCCTCAGGATGAGGCCATCCACACTGAAAAGCCCAAGGGAATCCTTGTTTGCCCTTTGAAAAGTGGATCCCAGCAAAACACCTAGGTTTGAGAACTCAAACCTATACAAATGTATTTTCAAAGATCACCAGTCACTTCTGAAAACACGTATGTTCTGGTGATATTTAAAGATGTGATTGTTGTCTTCAGATGTGGAAGCAAATCACCACCAAATCCCAGTTTCCCCTCTCTTCCTTTACCATCTTTTCTGACAAGTGCCAGCCCCTGTATCTTAGTCACAAAACACTGGCTGCATTTACACTTTTCAAAGCCTTGGCCTTTACTATCCTATCTATCTGGAAGAGAAAAGACCTTGTGCTTCATGTTCTTCTTGAAGATAACTAACGTAACACAGTAATAATATATGACTGCTGGAAGAAATGACATCCTTTCCTTGCCTAGGATTTGCTAATTGTCACACAGCAGCAGCCAGTTTGTGAAAATGGCCAGCGCAAGCTTCCTATCTAAGGTAAAAAAAAAATAAAAATAAATCCAAATGACAAAAAAAGAGACACTGATTATAAATTCTGCAGTACCCTTGGGTTTACACTCAGCAATGTTGTGATTAATAATTCATCCCAAGGAGGGGCAAGAAAAAGAGGCTACATGAAACAACAGAGATAAAAATCGACTCTCTTCAGTATGAGGAAAGTTTGATGTGGCTTCTTACACGTGCCCAGAAACTGCACCACTAAGAACCAAAAGTGCTGCATTTTTAAGACTAAGTCTGCTGCCATTTTTTGACGTTACTATCACAAATTCTAGTGTTAAGTCTTCCTTTATTTGAAACTTTTCTTATTATCACAACTCTTAGTGCTACAGAATTAACTCGGGAAATTAAGCTTTCACATTAATATGAAATATAACATCACAGTTGCAGAGAAAACCAAGAATACAAAAACTTTAGTAAAATGAGCCCAAATATGTTATTTTAGTAAGACTTCTGATTTTTCTGACAGTGAGTCCTTGAAGTGAGATTCTTGTATGTTTTGCAGCTGGCATTGACTGCCATACAGTTTCTTTCACAATCTAAGACAGCTATCTTTAAGTTGTATTATTTTCACTGGGGCCAGAGCTTATTTTGTGGGCTTTTTCATCCATTGGGGTTTTTTTCCATGAAATTGTAGGTTCCTTGAATCACACCTGTTAGTGAAAACTCTGCAAGACTGGTCAAAAACTTCACGGAACCTGCTGGAATCCAAAGACACTAGAGTTTACATTGAAACTAACTGTAGAAGGGTGTACTGCAGTTTATATAAATGCACTTTTTTCACAGTCAAAGAACAAAGTGAAAATAGAATTTCTGGCAGTTGTTAAATTCTGACATTCTGTCCTAACCTTTTCAAAAGGTTTAGCCTCTCTAGCTGTCCAGAATTCCACCAAACTTGACAATAGCTGCTTGGATATGGTTTATGATTTCATCTGAGGCTTTCTTTGTACTTTAATACAAAAACTTCCAAAGCAAGTACTGGATTGCAACACAGGTGCAGACTCACCTACCAAAAGAGCTATAGGTGCAAGGCTAAAGTCCCACCAAATGAAAAGACTTTGTCTAATGACCGATTATGTATTTATCTGGATAACTGCAGAAAAGATGACAACTGGGAAGAACATAAAAATCGTTAAGTGATGGCTAGAACTCGATGCTTTTACTTGCTCCCTAACCAAATTTAACATATATTCATTATATCAAATGTGGTGGGGAAAAAAACCTCTTACAAGGTATCACTAGACCCAAAATTTATAGTTGATCTACAGCAGCTGGTGGATGAATGGATAACAAACAAGAAATTAAATCTCTATTCTCTGATTAGTCCAAACCACTAATTACCTACAATGTTGCATTAGTCACAGTCCATTACCCTGAATATTGCATCAACTACTGCTTTCTACAAAATGACTCTTAGAACTTGAGATGATACATGACACAGCACACTCCACAGAGGAGATGGCAGATTGCCTCAATGAAAATGCCATTACAATTAGGAACAACCTGTTTCTTACAGGGTGCCTGGCTCTTGAAACAGTCTCAGACTTCATCTTGTCCATGTAGTGCATCAGCTGTCCCCTTGTCTGATCCTTACCAGCCAGGGATGAGAGGGCTCCTCTTTATAGGTGAGATGTAGATGAGAGGAGATCACAGACATCCTCACAGTGAGGAGCACCAGCTCCTGGAACAGGATAGGATAGGGTGGTCAACCAGCTGTGCCTGCGTTTGGTCTGGAAGAGCCACAGACTGGAAAATTCCCAGAGTTAGGGGCTCTGGAAGAAAGTGCAGGGAAGCTTCGAGTGCTGAGCTCCAGAGAGCACGACCTTTTTATTTTCCTCTAGAAATGTATCAGGATTGTTAGAAGAAATACGTATCTGTCAGGTGTATTCCTGAAAGGAAGCTATACACAGAAAACCTGAACGCAAGGAATAGTACACCGGGGAAAAACAACATGTGTCATGAGCAGAGGTAAGGAGACCTCATGGAGACTGACATCTCCTGATTCCTGGAATACAGTGGCCATGTCTGCATTAGGAAGATGTGGTACAACGCGAGCGGATCCAGGGAGCACAGGAGCTGGTGCTGTGCACCTGACTAGCTTAGCCAGACATGTTGCAAGGGTTTTACCAAGAAGTAACTCCAGGTTGGTGCTCTGAATTGAACTCCCATTATTGTCTGAAAAGTGTTAGGTGTGCTCCTAAAGCACATCTCTTGGCTTACTTCCTGCTGAGAGTAATTCCGTTCATACACTAAGATGGCCAAGCAGTGTCTTTACTGAGGAGATCAGGAGATTTGCTTTTAAATGGAATTTTAAGTGGAACAAAAATACTATTGTAGATGGACCCACTGAATCATTGTCCCTGCCCAAGGCAGGGGGGTTGGAACTAGATGATCTTTAAGGTCCCTTCCAACCCTGACAATTCTATGATTCTATAATTCTTTGATCATCTATAGAACAAGTTAGCATTTGTATTATTTTCCCATTGTCTTCTTCGATTATTTCCTTTTTAGGGTGTTCTTGCATTCCTCTGTTATTATGATGGCTAGGAGGAAGCAGACTTGCTCTAGAAGCAAAGCCTAATTTCCCCACTTCTTTAGCCATTTGTCAATGCCTGTCCCGCTTGTTAGAGGGGCAGGAGAGGAATCTGTACCATGCACAGCCTTGAAATGCCCCAGTCAAAAGAAAAGATTTAGTTGGTATTTCCTCAAGCATCAAAAATCAAGCAAGTCATAATTAATTACTTCCATAGAAATAGAGAGAAGGGAGGAAGAGAGAAGAACCAACGTGACATGATGGAGAGAACTACATCAACGTATTAATTCTTCTTGTGCTAAGAAGTGTATCATCAGTTTTGGCTCAAGTCAGTAGTAATCCATTAGGATCCTTCTCTCATTCACACAGCTTTTACACAGCCGCCTCCTGCACATTCAGTCTCACAGAAACACAAATCAGAAGCAAAACTACCTGGAATCAGCCGACACATTCCTACTCTCACCCCATCTCAATGACCTAAACGTAAATCTGATATTACATTATTGCTGCCATCTTCAAGCAAGATCTAAAAACACTGTAGCAAACATCACTGAAGGAGTTTCAGACAGTAATCTGCTTTTCAGTGCTTATTTGTTTCCAGACCCAACAAGGTGATTAAGTTTCTTAATGTGAACAGATCTTGGCGGGGTTTAATACATGACTTATGTATGGTAAAGAGCAAAGGCGCGTGTTAGTGCTGACCTGGCAGGATACATCTGTATCCGTTTCCAGAGCTTGAGAATGGTTTTCATAGAAAGCCAACTCATTATGATGATGATTAATACCTATGTTTTATTTTTACCAATATTGTTAGCAACCCTGAGTATGGATTGACCACAGTGACCAGCTCTCAACAGCACTATCAAGGAGGTTGTTGAAATGACTGGAGTATGTCCGTTAGCATCAATCAGACAAGTGCAAGTCAAGTTCTTTACAAACAGTCAGTATAAGAACTGGTGAAAGGTAGATAAATGAATGCACTGGTGACAGGAAGAATTAGAATCTTGATTGGGAGTTCAATAAGCAATAGAATTAAAAAGAAAATTCATTTGCGATATCCAGCATGCCACAGGAACAACATAAGTAGAAGTAAATCTTAAAAGGCTGTAAATGACATTTGATGGATGAAGATAGATTAAGCCTTTTGGCTGAATATTTAATTAGTGGGGTTTTCATTTCAAATACTTCAGTGAAACAATTACACTCTCAATGCATCTGTATTAGTCTGCTCCCCATTCTGAAGTCTCCTCTATGTAGCACTACTGTCACATTCAACATTACTCGAGAACAACTTGATAAGGTCATGGGGAATTCCAGTTTCTTAAACTTACTACAGTACTCCTCAATGACAACACAAAATATTGCAACCAGCAGCATCAAGCACAGAGCTCCACTGCTGCCAAAGGCTGGGAGGTGCCTACATGTCCTCCCAGACAGTCCTGGAACTCAGCAGTGGCCATGGGGTGCCAGATCCAGTGCAGTACCTTATTCTGGCACGGCATAATGTGTTGTTTGGGGTTTTTTCCTAGAGTAAAAGGGGTGCACATAAACATGTGTTGCTGTTCTAAAATTGATTCAATCCCTTTTACTGAATTCCTTCAGTGCTGGAAAGGGCCTGCAGCAAATTGCCATCCTAGATTTCTCCCTCAGATTCACTACCTCTCTGTATTAGAAACAGGGAATAAAAAAAGTCCTTCCTGTCTATTTCATGCATTCCAAAACAGAGTTACTAGTTAATGGACTCATCAGGAATTCTCTCTGATGGCTTAGATAGTTTTGCAAAATGTCTTTTACTTTATTAACGGCAAATTTCAGCCCTAAGATATGAGAAATTTAAAAGAACTTCTGGATAAATCAAGTGCAAACACTGCTTAAAAAGTCAGGGGTTTTCTTCATCTCTCACACACTGCGTATGAATTTATTATTAGCACAGCACAGACTAAAAATATTGAGGACTCTCATGAGCATTAATATACAGATTAACAAAACCAGTAGTTTCCTAGATGCAGAAATGGCAATTAAAATGCATTTCTAGAGGAATAACATATTAAAAAAAAAAATCTAGACAAATTTTCCACTGTTTTTCACCTTTCCTGAAGAAACTGAAGTTGTCTTGGTCTCTCACACTTCAATCATTGAAAAACCTGCACCTGTAAAATCACAGCTTTGCCGTGTAGTCAAACTATGTTTTACACTTTCCCTGTCCACGTGTCCAGAAATGTTATACAGCGAAGCTCCCACCCACAAGGCTTTACTCAGTCCCAATGACACGTTTGGCAAAATACATTCTGAATTCAGGATCTGAATTTCACTGCACCTTTAGTGGATTTATGCTTAGGTATAAAGGCCTCTGAGTTTCTGCAGCAGATTCTTTTGTATTTGCCAGCAGAGGAGTGGAAAAGGGTTATCTAAGTTAAACAATAAATAAGCAGTACAATCAGTGTGACGTTCCTGTTGCTTTTTTCATTTTGGACTTCTGGTGAAATCATGCAATGATTCTGTGTGGCCATGGTAGGACTGTCAACATCTAATGCTCTGCTTAGATCAAAATGAGATCAAATACAATCTGCTTTAGTTTAAATTCACTGCGTCGATTCAATGATATTAAAGAATCTTTAATGGTTTAACTTTGTTCTGGAAAGATTCACCTTTGATCAAGTATCCCCTACTTGTATCACTCTAGGTTTGTGCTACATCAGGTAGCACCCATCATATCAGCCCCCATAAAGGCAAGAAGCTGAGAGCTAACATAAACCCCAAATTGCATGATGTGGCTACTTTGACAGAGTATTCCAGTCCCTGTACTGCTGGGTGGTCCATCACGCACCAGTCCAGCATCCATGATCACAGAGTCAGTGCCCAAGTTATGAATGTGCATCACAGAAAAAGCAGGTATGCACCAGCACTCAGACAACAGCCAGTTGCATTCACATCAGCCTGGCATTCTTGCAGGCGGTGTCCAAACCCAGCACTGATGATGGTCTGCTCTACAGAAGCCCTCTCTCCCCAAACCACCTGTGTCTGGTGTTCGAGTCCCTCACTGTTTCCTCCTTCTGACTTTGTGTTGGTAATCTGAAGAGACAGGTTACATGACAATTTATACAAGTGCGGTATTTCTGAAAGGTTGTGGGTTATCTGAGGTGCAGAAGGTACAAGTTCCACACGTGAAAACACTGTAATTATCAGATCTGACACATTAACTACTATTTGTTAAGTGCTCCTGCAACAGAGGACTGAACACCTCTGCTTATACACATCAATTAATTCACCAGTGAAAAGCAGCTATCTTCACAGTGATAAAGCAGCGACCCAAAACACTACTTTGTGTCTCAGCTGCAGTTTAGCAGTGTTTGTAAAGGCTGAGACAAAGAAAAAAACCAGTGAAGTTGCAGGGAGTTGAGATCATTTTTATCCTGGTACTGGGCTCCCACTTCTACTCTAGGCAATCTACTCTTCCAGAGCTAGAATTATCGGAGTTGAAAGCCAATGAGTCATTTAACTGATAGCACTTCCTACTGCCTTAAAAATGCTGGCTGGCGGCAGCAGTAGGTGTTTATAGTCATCTCACGGGCCATTCCTTGAGGCTCTCTAGCCACTCACTAGTAAATGAACAAAACCTGAAGCAGTTAGCTCAAACTGCCACAGTCAAGAAAGAAATACCATAAATATGACTAAGGGAAAGTCCAGAGGCTTGAAGAACTTCATCTGCAAAACCGTCGAGAGAATTGCCTACCCAGCTAAAGGCAGGTGAACTACTTTTTAAACCCCTTGGCTTTGTTGTTTATGATTCCCAGTGCTCCCTATTGCTTGTTTGAACTATCTACCACTCTACTGCTTCCTCACAAATTGACTCTTCTTAAAGGAGTTTTTTCCAAAGAATGTGACAGAAGACACATTGTCTCAGTATGAAAAAAATATGGGAATAGTGCCATTATTTATCCAGTATCGATATTAGGAGAGATACAAACAACATTCACCAGTCTCCATTATACTAGATGTACAGAATATGTGGGAAATGGACACTTCCTTCTGAGATTTCCTTTGCATTTTGTCTCAAACCAGCACGACAGGACAAGACACCCACGAGACTCTTGCAACCGTGTGGACTGCCAGTGCAATGTCTACTTAACCTAGGGGTTTCAAGTCAAGCTGTCCAGTGGCACACGGTTTCCAGGAACTAACTTATTTCATTTAACAGCACAGATGTTGCTGAAGAATCTACCAATTTGAAAGTAGAGTCAGCAGTAAGAAAACAAGCAGGACCATTAACTCTGATTCAGCAACGAGTTCCCTGTCTTGCTATTATTTTTATTTTCTGCAGCTGCCTACTTCTCCTCACTGACCCTGTAGAGGCCTAGGCACCAGCAATAGCTAGCATGGATCTCCCACAAAGTCTTACCACTTGTTATTACACACAGCAATATTCAGCACTTTGACTTAGCAGAATCTGATCTTATGCTTCCGTGAGCATGTGAAAACATACAGAAATACAACAAAACGATGCCTCTCTGCCAGCAGAAGATATGACCTAGGCTTTAACCTGTCTCAGTGAACAATTCTCAGTGTGAGGGCTCTTTCATCTCATGCAGACCCATGCTGTAGGCATTGCAATGTCACATGCTACTCTTCAACTAGTAAGAAATTTCCATTTCCTTACGTCCTCTTGTAGAAAGTATTGCAAAACAGAGCAATGGAAGAATAGCTTGAAGTAATGATAACTTGTGCTGAGTGAAATGAAGGTCTTCATCAATATTACATGAGACAGATGAAAAATTGCCCGAGGTATCACGGTGCTCCCAGACTGTTCCTATAATACAGGTAGTTACTATGCAAATAGAACAACTTGATAAGTATATGAGGGGAAATACCAGAAAGAATTAATGTGAGTCATTTCTCTCTGTTGGACTTTGGTGTTGAGGCCCTACAAAACTGAGACAACTCTTTCACTTCTGAATTTGCTCAAGGGTAATCAAGAACACGTATAAAGATCCCAGTCTGCAGCTATTTCTATAGTATTATTTCCACATTCTGGATTTTTTAGAATTTAGCGGCCAAAACAAATTAGGTATGGCATTCAACTAAAAGAAAGAAAGAAAAAAAAAAGAGCATTTGGCTTCTATTTACATGTAGGGACAGAAAACCTTACGAAAGAATCACCCTTTTGAAATAATATATTGCCTAAAATATTTCTTTGGGAAAACAACTAGTGACCAATCCATTTAACGAAAGGGTTGATTCAATATTTTTCACTCCGTATATTCACTTCCAGCAGTGAAAAGTGTGGCTAGAAGAACAGCTACCACCATGATTCAGCAACAGTCTGCAGCCTTCCTTCTCCCCTTGCCCCGTAAAGGGACACAGTCAGGCCGAGGGTCTTCTGGACAATAGAAACCGCTTTGGGTTTTCAGTAACAAAGACTCCAGCCTAGCTAATGTGCATAGACTGCAATGGACAAATGCACGCAGTTAAAACACCTCGACATCAGCTGCAGCGAATGCAGAAGGAGAACATGTTGAATGACAACTCCTCTGTTTTAGACTCCTTAGCCACTAACAGGCTAACACCAGAAAGGGAGCAGCAGTGTGATTGCACGCAAGCAAGGAAACCAGGGGGCTCAAGAGAGAAGCTGGAAGCCAGCTGTGCTCTTTTGCTTTCTGATGTCCATAATTAGGCCATTTCACTGTTTCTCCTTTTCTCACTGACAAAACGTCAACCCACAAACTCAGCCATCCTGCATGGCCTGAGGAGAAGACACCCTTGACATTTTATCCGGGCCGCATTCTTACTCTTTGGTTATTTTATCCACCAGCAGTGCAAAAAAGACCTTGAAATGAGAACAAATCATATTGGCTGGGGATTGTCTTTGTTGAGAGAAGACTTCGGACCAGCATTGAGTACTTCTAAAAAGCCTATTTTCAGCCTCCATCAGCAGAGCTGCTACACCCCCCTTTGGGTAAGGGCAGCCTGTGTACCACCTCAGCAGTTAACTCCAGCTAAAACAGAATGATGGGACCACATTCATATCCTGTGTCCTCCTTTAAGTGTCGACTCCTGGCATCCACACATGCTGCCAGCTCTCACAATCACACATACTGAGAGTGACACACATAGAGCAGGTTTCCCCTTCATGTCTCCCTGCCTCTAGGCCTGTGTCTTATGAATTTTACTGAAAGATCTCTGCCAACAGCTGGTCCTCCATGTGAGTTCCAGCTCCTCAGCTTGACCCAGGACTCCTCAGTCAGATATCTCTGATGCTTGGAGCCACAGAGAAGTTACAGCTTGGTGGATGCTGCATGACAGGGCGTTCCACTTAATTTAGTCCTGTTGGAAGGCATTTTTCTCAAACTAGTTTCAAAGCTGTCCCCTCCTGCCATATAACCTTTGCCACATAGGCTCACCTGTCACATAACCTGAGGTGGCACCTAGTTTCTTGACCATTCTCCTCCAGGTAGAATTGACATTCAGTGACATTTCTGCTGTCTTTTCCCAACTCACACTTCCAGCCTCTATAGAGTTTGACCTAATTATCCCTAAACTACTTGGAAATTTGCATTTTAATTTGAACAAATCTATTTAGTCTATTTACTTACTTTTACTCTTTCCTGCAGTGGAGATATTGGTCTGGGAGAGAATGCCACAAAAATCAGACCCATTGTGTCTGGCTCCTTTAATTCTAAAGAGATTCCATATTCTTTGCTGCTTGTTGTCATTTCGCATGTAATTTAAAAACAGCAGGCAGCAATTGAACTCTCAGATCTCATTAATACCTACTAAGTCCTTCCAACAAGAAGCAGCAGACTAGAGAGTATTTCTTCAAGGTGATAGGCAAATGAGCCAAAGTTGCCTTTAATTTATAGTGCCACTGATGCTTTTCAATCACACAGATTCTTTTTATTTGCATATTATAGCTGTTCTGCTCTCTTCTCTGTGTAAGAGCACTATGACAAACTAGCAGCAATCTTTCACACTATCCAAGTTTATTTTTCAATTCTGTTTTATGCCTGCCTTCAATAATTAACAACTTCATACATTACATCCATAAAGTACAACTCATACTGAAAGTTTTAATGTATCATTCATCTTTGTAGCTAATTAAGTCTTTTGCATAAAGACAAGAAGTCATGAAATACATCAAGCACAGTTAGGTCAACAACTATTTAGCCAAGAGAGGAATTTGAAAAAAATAAAAGAAGGAAAAATAAAAAAGAAAGAAAGAAAGAAAGAAAAAAAAAAGGAAGAAAAAAAAAAGAAAAAGAAAAAAAAAAAAAAGAAGGAAAAGAAAGAGAGATACTGCTAGAGTCATTTCCATGTTTGAAGAAAAGTCTCAGCTCAACACTCAAACTGCTTACCTCTCCTTGCCAGATGGGGTTAACAGTATTACACATGATCTTAGATCTCTTCTCCTGTCCATGATGAGGAAGTGCTGGGAAGATACTATGTTTACCAGGCTGGATGGAAATCTTCAGATAAGGATCTGGATTGAAGAACATTCCTTTCTTAAGACCAAAAGCCTGGAAATCTGAAGGAAAGTAAAAAAACCCCATATTATTTTTCACATTCTAGTTAGCTCTCTGGGATATTAGGAAAAGTATAGGGGAAACTGGTAAGGAATTCAAATAATATGGCAGGAATATGAAAAATCTCACTATGTTTCTGTGAGGTAATATAAAACCAAATCATAATGATCTTGTGATTTAGGATTTACAAATTATTAAGTAATGAAATTGCAAATTTTACAACCTAATTGTGCAGAATGATCGGGCTTCTAAATCAATATTTATGCAACTTAAGATAATCTGCCGATAGTGGCAGGACTACACGGAAAAAAGAGATCCATTCATTTAATCCCATAGACATGGCATTTGGTACCCAATGAATGTCATTTCTGCTAGGTATCAATTTTAGCTTTTAGACCACTTTGTCTACATGAGAATTCATTTCCCATTTTTTCCACTTTAAAACGTTTCGTTCCCTGCATGGGTTAACTTTACCTATAGGAACTTAGGAAAACTCGTGTGTATAGTGTTCAAAGTTGAAGCAGGGCTTTCTAGCTGCAGAACTCCCAGGGAGAGTAATAGGAGTTGTACAGACAAAACATCCCCAGGCACTTATTTAAAAAATTTAGTCATAATGTTCCGAAGAAAGACACAAAGTCCTTTACAATTTGTCCCTGTGAAGCCAACGAAATGCAAACCAGTCTATTGGTATATTGTTAATTTTGGCTCAACAGTTACAAACGAAAGCCTCCGGCCTTCTCTTTTTCCAGATGCATTTCTAAGTTGTTTTTTGTTTTGTTTTTTTTAATGTAAGCATTTATTCCTATTAGCAAGTTCAGTAGCTAACTGATTTTCCATGACTCTTTGCAAGGAGATTCTCCTCCTCTGTTTAAAGCTTTATTTTGCATAGGGCTATAAGCACTAAACTGCATTTTGTCTGCTTTCGCTTGCTTTATTGGAGAGATACACAGTATTAGTCAAGATAGTTTCCAATACTGCTTATATGTATACCTAAACATTCAATTTAAACACATATTTTTTTCCTCTTAGGCAGGTTCTGAAAACATTAATTTTCACAGTCTTAATTCTCTTAGGACTAAAAGCCCAATTATTCTGGCAGAATACACTGACGGCCACGCAAAACCCTCCAGGTAATTATTTTGGATGAATCTGAAAATCATACACATTCCACACCAACATCAGCACTTTTTTCCAGAAAACAGCTATATCAAGAACAGGGATAAGATTCACCCAGTTGTATTTTGCTTCCTTAACACATGGTCATAGCCAACACAGCAAAACGTGCAAGTTAAAAAGAACCGGTTTTGTTCTGGTTGGCTTTAACATTTCATGTTGCAGATACTCAAAAGCTGTTGGACAGGTGGTACTGAAACAGAGTGTATATTAAAATATCTCATTCTTGTGACATTCTCTAACAATTAACAAAAACCAGAGGATATTACTACTAATAGCCTATTTGAAAGCACTCTGCTGACATGGTTCTAGCAACACTAAGACACAAAGAAAATTATCTGGTTTAAACTGATAACACTGAGGGTTTTTTTCTGAGTGTACAGTCTCTGCAACCAGCACGTATCTCATCTATCAGCCTGTTAAAATCCTATATGGCAAACTCTTTTCCTTTGGAAGTTGTACTGTTAGAAATACATTCCAGAAATAGAAACCAAGATTGCAAAAGGGCTCTGAATGACAAGGCCCAGCAGTGTAACAGTGGCAGGCTGAGAACATATGAGAGAAGAGAAAGACCTCTGGGATCTTATTTCTTTCCTCTCTGATGTTTCCTCAAAAGATTCTGAAACTGAAATATTTATTGCTGTATATGCTTCTGATTTTCTTCCTTCAAAGAGAGACCGCTCTACCTTTGGGTACCACTGTGGAAAGAAATGGTCTATTGATAGACAGAAAAGAAAATAACTAACACTCAATTATGTATCTTTATACATTATGTATCATAAAGAACATACATAGTATGATGACCTACCAGCCTCTTTCCAGTTACAGGAACTGAGCATAGCCATGAAGGTGAAGGTACTCCTAACCTTAGTTACTAGTCTAATTTTTGTAGTTGGATGAGAAAAAATAACGTAGCTAAGCACACAACAGGAAATCTGATTTGTGTCATTTTCTTGCTTAAATTGCATAATGCAACAAATGGTGTAAAAATGTCAGTTAGAAACTTCAATTTTTAATGTCCAAAGCATGCACAGGGACAGCAGAAATAGCTTTCTCAAGGACAAACATCCCAGTTATACTTGCTTATCTCACCACAAATTCTCAAAGCACATCCCACAAAGCACCATGAAAAACAGAGCATCAAAAATGCAAACACTCTGAAGAAAGCTATATGCAGATATCCAGAATTAGTTCATTTAATTTGTAGTGGAACCTATGGATGCTGTAACTCGATGTAACCAAAGGCTCAGGTATTCTCTTACCATTGCTGTGTCACATTACAACAGAAGAACCTCAGTTATTCTACTTCTTCAGATGAAAATAGTTCTCTCTCATCTGTATCATCTTCAGAAAAAGGTTCTGAAGGTACTAAATATTTAAGCAATGGTTTGAGGTTAACTGAATTTAAATCTTTGGTGAAACCACTGACTTCCATGAGGCTTGGATGTGCCTTGCTGTACACTATAGTTTGAAAGTAGTTTCTCGGAGGCATGTGAGGAAATGCTACCAAGGTAACTCACCTATGCTTTGCAAAGGTGTATTTTCATCCAATCTCTTAACAAAACGTTATTAATACACCATACCGCAGCTTCCCACTTAGTCATAAATCACACTTCAGCATGAAAGAGGTTACATACACCTAACAGTTTAGTCAGGCCATCTCTCATGAAAGGTGATGGAAGGAAGCCAGGTGGAGACACAGCAACCACAGACTCTTTCACTGCTGCAGACTTTCTGTCATTTTAAGTACACACATCCTAACCCAGCTAGGCACACTTCGTTATAGACACGTGGCTCACACTAACTGCTGCCCCCAAGTGAATTGTGGATTTGTTCCAACTTCAGGGCTTCCCTTCTGTATATGCCGATCCCTGGGGGTATGGATGAGATCTGAGGAAGCTTTGCTCTAGATCATTTGCACGCGTGTAGATCCTGTCCCTAAGGTGGGACAGACTTCCCTGTCTGCCTGGTAAAGAACCATTCTGCAAATGCGTTTTTCATGCAGCACCACAAACTCTGGGGCACCGATGATAGCGATGGAGGCACTTGGATAATGATGGAGATCCTATTTTTGTGGCAACCTGGAGACTAGTGTATTTATTGGCAAAACATGGAATTGAGATCCCCACCTGGTTCCAACAGAAATAGCTCGAACACATCTGTGTTTTGCCATGTTTGATTTTGCCTCAGTACAAGTGACTAAGCTTTCAAAAGGTCGGGCAAGAAGTTATGATTTGGGTTTGTGAGTCACATCTTGTCATGCTTAGCAAGGAGGTTCTCTGATCAGCAAAACTATCGTAAAGATGGTATTTCTGTTCCCTGCAGACGTAGTGAGGTACTGGTCCAGTATGAGAAGCTTTTCCCAACAGCTCTGGAAGAACTTTCCTAGCAAGTCCCAAGGCTATTTTGTGCAGTTTATGTGTCTCAAGAAGACTGAGGCCACCCGTTCTTTGCAAAGCTTGACCAGATCAAGTAGTACCTATCTTAGAGGGTAGCAGTTCATATAATGAGCTGATCTACCTAAGACACAGGGGGGGCTTCACGGAAGGAACAGCCAAATTCTGCTTGCTCGGGATTCAACAGGAGGCACGTAAGCACTGCCACTCAGCTATGTGCTTTTAAAGCAATAGGAATTATTTTAGCTACGAGTAGTGTAATAACCTTTCAACAGTAAAAGCACAGGAATACTGCATTAGTCTGGAAACGCCAATTTGATTCATGCAGCAGGATATGATACCAGAATTTATAGTGAGCAGTGATTCACAGAAGTATTACGTCTGGTATTAAAAGAAGCAAATATTGAGGGATATTAAGGAATTTTAGAAATTGAACAGTAATGGGCAGTGCTAAGTCTTAAAAATCCAACACAGCAAAATAATACAGTGGAATTGAGAATGATACTACATAGTGTACAATAGATTACTAACATGATCAGCTACTGAATGAGGTTCTACAACTGGTGACGTGCAAGAGGTTAAACTGGATCATTAAAATGCTTCTTTCTGCTCTCAGTAATCTACAAATCTATAGAAGATTCCATGCTACTTTTCAAAAAGAATGTAAGAAGAGAAGAATTGGCTAGTATAGTTGCACATGTAGGTGTTTAAAGATCTGAGATTAAACAAAAAAGAAAAGTGAAGCAGATAAGCCAAAACATTTCTGTCATTGCCCTTGCAATATTTTTGCTCTCAGGCAAAATATTAAAAATAGTAGGAAAGAGGAGAAAATATTTTTTCTATCTGCAAAATGAAAAAGGAAAATGAAATGGATCCTCATTTGTGTAAGGAAGGGGCAGCGGAGCTATCGGGAAGAAAATGGGTCCCTTAATAAATGAAAAAGAGCAGGCAAATTAGTTATTCAAAAATGGCTGAAAGACAGGCTATCTTTTTAATCGTCTTCATCACAAAGGAAAACAGAAAAAGTCCAAACTGCTAATGTGAACAGCTTAACACAGGCAGGGGAAGTTTTTATCACTGCAAGCAAATAACCACGGGAGCAAAATGTCATCTTTTGGTGTCCTCAGCTCCAAACTACTTGTCTGTCAGATATGCCTGAGCCAACTCAAAGCTCCACATCATGGAACACGACGGCCTGCATTATATAGGATAATGGAGTCGTTCCATTTAAAGCCTTTTGAGGCCTTTAATACTGTTAGTCTAGAGCACTTAAGTACTTTGTAGGTACAGGTTTACTGAAGGTGGTAGAAAGTCATCTCAACTTTGCCCAAGCTCTGACAGGTAAGAAAAAGTTGAGTGATTTGTAAGTCAGGTTTATAAAGAATATATCTGGGCAAGTTAGCTTGAGTAGAGAGGGCAGAAGAAGAGGCAGGTTTATAGTAATATTAAACAAACAAAATTTAGTGGCTCAAACTCTTAAAGTCGGTCACCAGGATTTCTAAAAATGGTTGGAAAATGAAGTGTATTATATATCTGCATTCTGATCAAGCATTTCATGGTAACCACTACTGTCAAAACAACCCTTAACAGACCTAATACTGTTTTCAGTTGTGATTTATACCCTGACTTCCATGAACTGACAACTGATATTACCTGAATGTCCGGTGTGAAAGCCACACAAAACTAACTAACAACGTTTCTCAGTGAGCTGTGATGAGGATAAATGCCTGAATGTTTATGAAATATTCGGATCTTCTGGTCATTTGTTCCACAGGAACACTTACAAATAAGGAGTGTGCAAACACATGAGAGATGTGAAATATTAAAGCTTGAAAAAATTTATTTGATGCAACATATAGCAACATATGCAAACCTCATGGTAACAGCCAACAGAATGGTTTCAAGGTCTTTCAGCAAATGCTTTATACTGCTGCTGAACCACACACCTTCGGTGAAGGGGCTGGTACACCTTCAGAAGCTTACAACATTTCTTCTTTCTGTACTTCATAATATAGCCTTATCAGAAGTGTGACGTTTGCTGATAACAGAAAAGTCATGTTGGGAAGTAAATGCAAAGTGACTGCAAAGCTTTCCTGAAAGAGTGTATTTAATCTACCTCAATTAGGCTACTCTTGGTATTTTCAATAATGAAAGCTATAATAATACAGGCATCATAGAAACGATTAAGAAGCTTGATCATGGGAAATTATCTTTTTTTGAGATCAGTGTTGCTAGTGAATCTATTAATCTGAACTAACCTTTCACAGAACCAACTTCCAGCTTCCAAAGAAGCAAACACAAAACAAACCCCCTACTGGTGTAACGTAAACTCTCAGCTACTTCTGTTCTCAAGAAACTAGAGATCTCCTTTAGCTTTGAAGCATCAGTTTATACTTTTTTCTTCAACACTTTTATTCAATCCATAAATCTTTTCTCATGCAAAACTTGCAGTGAAACCAGTTCGATTTTGCCCAAGCATGTACTCGGTAAAACTACAGAAAGAATAAAGCACTTTGTCACCAACTTCCAGAAAGAAACTGTTCGTGGTCATGATAATATTGGGTTGATGGTTAGACTTGATCACCTTAGAATCATTAAAGTTGGAAAAGACCTCTATGATTTTAGTAGAGCAAACAATCAAAGTAATCTGAAATGGACTCCTGCTGTTCAGCATTTCTTTGGATTTGGCCTATTCTGAGATTTTTTTTGCTGCCATTCAAATATTTTCTTCTTTTTAAAAACTGATATGGTAGAAGGAACAGCTCTTCTCGTGTCCTATAGATGCTAAACTGCTTAGGACACGATGGCCCTGAGCTGGGGCAGCACATAACACAATTGTCCCCAATCAGGCTAATAGTCTTACACTTTTTTAAACTGCTGCTACAATAATAGTGCCAATGGAAAGGAATCCCAGTTCCTTCCAACTCCTCTAGAAGGCCTGGCTTGATTTGCATTTTATGAGCTAGTATAACAGATAAAGGAATAGCAATAATTTTGCTTCGAGAAAGATAACATTTTTTTACTGCTTTTGACTAAGTAAGAAGGTAAATAAATCCCCATGATGTGTTAATTTCAGAAAGACTCAAGATGAGCTGTTTTGATACCAAAGGTTTTTGATAAAATAATTGTGAGCTCAAACTCTTTCAGAAAGCTGGCTGTGATGATGCTGTTAATATGGATGTGATATATATGTAAATTAATTGCTTGTGAACCACTCAAATAAGATATCCCAAATGTATTACAAGGTATGGTCTTTGTATACTTTAAATGAAGCAGTAAATTAGATAGTTTAGTTTATAAAAGGGCCCACTGAGACAACATTATTTAGCAGTCTCACAAATTACTACTCTTGACATCTCTTGGTCTACAAGGCCAAAGAACCTGAGAGAATGAAGAATTGTTACTAATTCTGGGCAACATTTTCTGTGTCAGATTATTTAAGAATATTAAAAGATATTAACTCTACCTCTTTATTTCTGTTAAGCTAAACCCGTGGTTTTAGCAAATTAATGTGATTGGGTGGGTGTCCAGTGTCCAACCTGGCAAAAAGAAGTGATGTCTTAAAAAAGCCCCATCTAAAGTCAGTCTAATCTGCTTTATAGCACATCTAACCTCTCAGGAACCACACTGGCTACCTAATTTGGAAAAGCACTGACTTGCATGCTTAATATCAAAGAGATATAAAGTCAACTATGACTTCTAACACAACTTAGAAGGAAGCTTGAAATAAATGATATGGCCAAGCCAATCACATAATTCAATGCTTGTCTGAGTGTAGGACTTCATGCAGGAAGGTCAGTGCTTGTAAAAATTTTGAACTAGTCAACTCTTTTTTTCTCTGTATTATTTCCTCAAAGAATTTCCAAGTCAAGTTCAGCATCTTTCTCTTTGTCTTCCAAGAGCTAAAAAAGATGGAAAACAAGCAGCAAGCATAAAATTCCCAAATGAGAACCTTGCTCATAACTCCTCTTTTCTGACAAACTGATTTTTTCCTACAGAAGTGATTTACAGATTGCTTTTACCAAAGCCAGCTCAAATGGTCCGTAGCAGCTTCATGGAACCATATTAAGCCTTTAAAACCTGCAGTGACATG
Source organism: Actenoides hombroni (assembly GCA_024336885.1). Classification (NCBI taxonomy): domain Eukaryota; kingdom Metazoa; phylum Chordata; class Aves; order Coraciiformes; family Alcedinidae; genus Actenoides; species Actenoides hombroni. Next base: position 9,434,246 of record WUAM01000001.1, read on the forward strand.
CCAAGTAATGAGGCTGAACTTTCTGCAGAAAATTTAGAGGAGTGAGAGCAGCCAAGTAATGAGGCTCAAGAAGTCTGAGAGTGACTGTTGAGCAATACAGATGAGCTTGTGTACCATGGCATATGGATCTGCCTCAGGTCCACATTTCACAGTCCAAGACTGTAAAATATGCTCTCCAAGAAACAGAGAACCACCAGAAATCACACTTTGCTCTGTAAGTAAAGCTCATGCCTTTGAGCTTGCTTTCCCTGACCTACATATATAGCACCCCATTTAATCATAAACTGGAAAAGCTAACGTGGCCTCAAAACTCTACTGGAATAAGACACTTCAGCACATAACTCTTGTTGAAGGAAGAGAGTATGGCAATAATCATAGATATTCTGTCTTAGCATCATTTCTAGAGCAACAGGCAAAAAAACCATGCATAAATACGTACATATACACATACATATACCTACATACATACATGAAAAGTTTTACTGACTTCAGTTTCCCACTCTCTGGGCTTAAAAATTCCACATCTGCAGTGGCTTACCTGACAATGAAAAACTTATCAGTCTTCGACTTCCTTGCCCCTGGATTGAAGCTTCATTGGTGATGCTTTTAAAAATCTGCTGTAAGAAAAATAATGGTGAGAGAGAGTAGTCTCCAGCAACTCTTGGACAGACAAATTGCTTAGTAACTGTCTTTTTTACAGATTCTTAGTTTTACGACTAAGAATCAACGAGATGACCATTAATCAAAACAACATTTTTATCCAGGCAATAATTTAACCACTAGTGGCCTAAGTCATCCCTTCCTAGAGGCTTTTCCCTAAGAAAATAGAATCATACAAAAATACTACTGTTATGTTAATATAGCAGTTCTTCACCCAAAAAAGGAACTGTTTATTATACAGGAGATAAAAGTAATGCTTAAAGATGGGGATGTGGCTGTTGCCTCTAAAAACTTCAGTCTTTCTAACATCTTATTACTAGTGTATAAAATATTTTTCCATAAAGTTTATTGCATACGTGTGAGAAAGATTTCCAAGATCCTGATAATACCCTGTGTTAAAAACAACTATGAAATATGATAACAATAAGCATTGAGAATGATCTGGAAAAACAAAACCAAATAAATAAATAACCAATAGATGACCTTTTGACGACTCCACAGTTTAGGTCTTAATGTCAGTCTTTGGTTCAGCAAGTTTATCGGTGGGCTGCTGTTGTGCAAATTAGGACCCAGACTACCTTCTGTGGCCGTGATCAGAACTGGGAAGAAAGCAAACCTTTGAGCCAGTGTCTGGGGTATCAGCAGAAGCCCACCAGCAACAGTTTTCACTGCTGTTTCCCTGAACAGAGCAGAGGAGATGCCAGCAGGACTCGGGCTCCAAGTTCAGCAGGAAGGTGGTGCTACTATTACTACCTCCCACTGACTCTGGAGTCAAAGTCCTGCTCTGCTCCCAGGAATGTGCAGCTCCTCACTACTCTTGCCATGCAGCTTTCAGGCGAGAAAGAAAAAGAGCATTTATGCAGTGAAGTTCCAGTTTCTGCCAGGAAAACAGTAACTGAAGTCCCACTCAGCTGTGACTCATTGCTCAGTATATTAAATATTGCGTATTCAAGCTTCACTTGGAAAACAAGCAGCTCTTTGCCCCGAGAGAGTGCTAAACCTGGGCAAGGGGGCACTGCAGCCCAGCCAGCAGGGATTGAACAACAAGCAGAGTTGGCAAGTCAAGACACAAATGAAGCCTAGATCAGAAATATACAGGGTGAATTCAGACATCATTATAAAGAAAGAAAAAAGGGCTCTGTTGGACTTGACTTTTTATCATAATCATTTTTGCTTTGTGATAATCATTGTTTTGTACAGACTACTTAAATGGGAAAAAGGGTACTGAGTAGGGTGGGACTACGAGCACATCCCTCTAGAAATATCCGTATTGGATCACAGCTCGTTACTTGCAATTGCATTTTTTTGCCTTCTCAGCTAAGCACATGTCAATATATTTATTGATGCTACCACTGATTTCTGAAAAGAGACACATTTAAATCAGAATATCATACGTGACGATGAGAATTTTATGTCAAGAATTCAGTAACCTTTACCAGCTGAAGTTGTGATCCCACCAAGAACAATGATATTTCCTTGTCGAGATGTATTTTTCATACTATGTCACTGCCTGACATTTATTACACATTATCTTTTAATGCTTACTACTTATGGTCTTTTCATTATTTTGTTGAGGGTGGTAACTGGGCCAACGGACTTAGATATGCACACATTTGCAAAACATGCTCTTTTCCAGTCCTTAAGCATTTCTCCGGGGCTTTTAGATCTGCCATGAAATCAGTATGAATAGTTTAACAGTCAATGCTTTGAAGAGACTGGGGTGGATCTGATGAGGTCCTGCAAATACTAGCCTGTTAACTAAAATACGTTGCAATGCAATGACCATTTTGGGGCCATATCTGCATCTGTGAAATTGTATCAAGACAATTCTACTAGAGCACTGTGAATCCTCACGCAGAGAAAGCATCCCCTGCACCGCCAAACCTGTGCTGGCAAAGCTTGGCATTAGACAATGAGAGTAGTAACACATCCAGCCCCAGAAGTGAAACAACAAAAAAAGAAATGTATTTGTTCCTAAAGGATCCATCTATTCTGTGAAGCAAGTGTACCCCGTGCTGTCCTGTCAAGTGCTCCCCCCCTCAGTCATGCACTCACAGGGCCTAAAAACCAGTGCTGGTGTATGACTGAATTACACACTCCGTAGTTAGCCCAGCACAGCTCTCCACGATGCAGTGTCACATGAAACTGCCAGGAGTCTCCGTAACGTCTGGCCCTTAACCTGAGTAATCTGAAACACATCACGTCACTTTTTTTGAGGCTTTTCTGACTTTCTTCCTGTGCAGGCAGCTGAGAAAGGGAAGGCAGGGCAGAAAGGCTGAGGGAGGCAGGTGCTTATCATTGAGCTGACAGCTCGGATGCGTCGGTAAAGGCTTCCCACAACGGAGCCAAACGCCTCCTGCACAGCTCTACCATCCCGGACCTCTGCTCCTCGTCCTCCCATCGTCCGACAGCACCGGTCTGCGGCTCTCCCACCTGCAGCCACAGCACAGGTCCTCTGGCGTGGCAGCCATGGGCAGGGGGGGCTCCAGAGTGGGGAGATGTCCTCTCTCAAAGGAAGGAGCCAGCGTGCACAGACACACCGAGGGAAGGATGTCAGGAAGGCCAAGAAAGGGATTATATTTTAATATTGGTGTTTCAAGGACTCAGAAAGAACATCAGGGGAGGAAGGCAGAAAAGTCTCCCAACAGTAAGTGTGGTCTTCTGAAAATAAAATAAAATAAAAAGCTAATTGGTGCAGTTCGGATTAACCATTTTCTAAAGCAATACCAGAAGGCTAGCAGAGCAAAGGAGGGCACGTGCTCCACAGCCACCACACCCAATGGAATTCAGTGTTTTGAGGCTTGGGATGGGGAAGTACAGAGCTTCCTGCTTGCCATTTACCACGGAAGAAATCCAGATTGATTTTAATGGATACAATATAATTATGTTGGGAGCTTTGTCACTGTAAATAAACCTTGAATTTAGTCATCAGGAGATAAAAAACACTCTGTCTTCTCAACTGCCACTTAAAACATGGTTAGCTGACAGAAAGACAACATTCATCTCATCACCTGACATCCCATGGACCTGAAGTCCTTGGAGTGAAAAGGAACAAAAGTGATTTTCACTCAATAACTTTGGTGTCTTCTTAGGCCCTTGAGGTGAGAGCTCAGTTTGAATTAGTTTAATATTTTTAGTTTATAATGTCATGTTTTCACACTGTCCAGCCCAGCCTGATCATTTTACAAGTCCTGTTGATACGAAACAGGATGAATATGCTTTTATTACATGCTTCTGTCATATCCAGACATGAAGAGATGGGATGCAAGCTGCAACTTCAAGCCTTGTTGAATCTCTCAGAAAACCCAAGGCTTCCTGAAGCAGATCCAAACCCTTTGCTTCACTTGCTTGTAAATAGAGCTGGTGTCATTGCCACTGATGGCAGCACACACACTCAAGCAATTAGAGAAGTATTGGTACTTTCTTTAAAACATCTTCCAGTAAACACACACTGTGAAATCTTCTTCTGGTCTGCTACAGAGTTTCCCAGTCTCTGAAGCATTGCCAGGCCTTGTGATGGCTATCTGCGAAACACGGAGAGGTACTTGAGGCCAGATTGAAGCCTCTTGGGACTTGCTGAACTCAGGAAAAGGTCCATGTTTGGTAACGCTTTTTTTTTCTTTTTTTTTTTTTTCCCAGAAGAGTAAAAAAAAAGGAGACAGGAGATGACTGAAAGCTAAAAATAATACAATCTTTCTAGTACCACTTTTCATTGTGAGTAATTTCTGTAAATGCTGGAGGGAAGTTGTGTGACCCTGAATGAGAAAGGAGGCAGGCTTCACACAGCAAATGGAGCAATGCAGCCCTTGAGACTCTCCCCCTCTTTAGCCACAGCTTGTGTTATGGAAAAAAAAATCAAAAAAATCAAAAAAAAAAATCTTGAGAAATCCTGGAGTACTACTGTCCATCAGCTCTTGCTGAGGCAAAATTCCAAGTGCATCATTAAAAATTTGTCTAAGCAGAATCGAAGAGTCTCTCACATCTAATTAAAAATGTCTTCTAAATATCTTACCTTTTCACCAGTCTACCCAGATACGTAGAAGAGTCATAAGGTCAACACTCTTGCTCCTGAAAGTAAAGTGGCTTACAGGACACACTTTGGGTGCCCCTATTCAGCCTCTGCCTACCTCTAGGTTGTGCTAATAATTTTGGACACATGCACAGAGTGAAGGCAGGTCTGCAAGAAGCTGTAACTGTGTTTCCCTGGTGCTGTACGAGAAATTCTGCTTTTGGGCACCACAGTGACCAGTAACAGCACAGCATGTTGCTAAAGCATGCTTTGCACCACAAAGTCCCTTTTAGCATGTTTGTATAGTGTGCAGCTTAATTTAATTATTTTAAAATTCTTGCTGGTATGAAACAGGACTAGTAATGATTTTATCACATGTTTCTACCAGAGCTAGAAATGCACAGCTGACAAATAAAAGCATTTATTCCTTTTCCCACATACAGCCCAGAAAACACTGTTACGCCTTAGTCTTAACATCGTGTAAGACACTTTCCCCTCCAGAAGGGCATTTCTGGCCCCTGCGAGCACACAGAGATTCAACAAAGCTAAGCAAATTTTCTATTCCCATGAGATGAAGCAGCAGCTAGTTTAAGAAATTGTACTCTTCACTGACAGCCAAAGCACTTCTATACCAGTAGCTTCTGCTGCAAAGAATGCTAACATTTCATGATTATAATTGATAGAAGCTATCTCACATAGGTCAGTATTTTTGCATTTTAACCAGAGAAAACTGCAGTGATATTACAACCAGTGCCACACTACCTGCTTGTTAACTTGATATGGCAAACATCATGGGCATGACCGATAACGTTCCAATTTTAAAATGTGCTTAAAACCTAAAGTATTTCACACTGACAGCACAGACTGTAACTACAGAAATATTCAATGCAGATTAAATAGTTTGGTACTGAGAAGTGGCAAAGTTCTAGCCTGGACCATACCATCTGTTCACGGGAGCTTCTCTTTAAAAAAGCACATCTAAGAACATACCAAAGAAAGAGGGACTCACACTTCCAAGCAGTACCATCCAAACCTGTATGGAAGGTGGAAGTCTACAGTGAAAGAAATCTAGAAACTACAAAAGTAAAGCAGCAAAGTATTTTCTGTTTGTATAGACTGGCTCTGAGGATGAAAAGCAGTAGTTGAGAGCATTGCAAAAAGGGAAGGCAGGAACCTGTGCTTGATTCAGTGAAAAATAGCCTCAAACTCAGTCCCAAATTGTGCTTCGGAAAGCAAAGTATTACAAAATGTGTCAGAGCTACGGACATGGTGTTTCAGAGCTGGGGGAAAAGACAGGCTGTCCAGTAACAGCCTTGCTTCAAGCTCCAGGTCTCTCTTCTCTGCTTTTCAAGAGCACTAAACTCGCCTGCAGATTTAGAGCAAAATAAATAAGATTAATAGCTTGAATTCAATCGTCAGGAGCAAAATAAGAAGCTGATGCTTTGTCCCCTGTCTCATTGCATCTGTTTGTATGCCTTAGTACATCATCTGAGACATAAGACGGGTCCAAAATTACCCAGCACAATGCAAGGGCAGAATACCAGTTCCCACTCCGCGCAGCTTTGCTGATGCCAGTTTAAATGAGCTTGGAGCAATTGTTTTAACAGACCTGTGTGTACGTGGCAGAGAAGAGTCAAGAAGAGTTCCTCAAAAAATTATTCTCCCCTAACCTAGTTCTGTTGGCTTTTACTATTGTCTTCTTGATTTCACTAAATTCTTAACATTAGGACAACTTTAAGCAAGTGGAAAAACACGTTTTCCACAGCTCAGCAGTGAAGTGTCTTTCCACTTTTCACAGTAGAAGAATATAAGACATGCTCCCAAGTTCACGTCTCAGATTCTACCATTCTCTTTAGAGAGGGAATTCCTCAGTAAATGCACAAACAAATAAACACTCCCATTTTCTCCCAAGTACTGAATTTAAAAATAAATAGTTTTGGGGGAAAAAAAAATTCCTAAATAAACACAGACTAAGTGCTTCTTTGCTCTCCATCACTTGACTTCTTCCACATTTCAGGAACACCGGGCACACTGGGATCTGAGGGGTGAATTGTGAGAGGAACAAATGGAGACCTGAGCTCCATGACCGTCACTGACGGAATTATGGCTATAATCCCAGGCCCCACTTTGAAATCTAGCCCTAATTAGTGGCAGTGCTTCAGCTACAACCCTCACTCTGTTAACAGAATTATCCAGCTCTTGAATGCAATATATTCCACTTATCCTGTTAGCTGGCTAAGCCACTGTGCTGGCACCATAGTCTTTTTCTATCAGGTGCTTCCAAAGGACAGCTGGTTTCTCCAGCAGCAGCCTGACTCCCCACTGGGCTCTCTGCAGCCAGCTCACATCCCTGAAGGACTGTGACCACACACATGCAGAGTCTTCCCCACGTGTCATCAGCAGCACCGTCCTAGCCGTGTCATACAGCACCTTCTCAATGCCATTCCCTAAGTAAAGGGAGAATTTGCCTTTTCTGTCTGCAGAAAGCTCCTTTTGCCTCACCTTGCAGCAGTGTTTATTGATTACTTCATTTATTCCTAGGAGACAGAAGTTTTTCACTCCAAAAACTTATGTCCTAGAAATCCTTAAAAAAGGTAGCAAGGAATTGAGTAAACATTCCCCCCCGCCCCGTCCTTGAAAATGTTCTTAATTCTTTCAGCAGATTCTAGATAACAAACCCTGGCAGCCAAAATTACCAGAAAAAAACCTGCTGCTTAGTATCATCAGTGAAGTCCTCTAGAAGGCAACTATCACCAGGGTAATGACAGGAAGATATTCAATGACAGTATATATCAAGTGTATGAGGGTTCCGTGTCGGCATGAAGACATTTTGTATTCCCCAACCTACGCTATGTGGGTAGAACGCTGTTTTAGCATAACTAGAAGCTAGAATAGGGATGTTAAGAGCAACTACTTCCAATTAAAATAAAATCGAGGACTGAGAAAACAAATCAGTATCTCCCACAGAGTCCAGTATCTTTTTCTTCCAAAATTTTATTAGATTCAGCTTTTTAATTGTTTCAACGGTTCTGCCTAATAAACTTCAGCTACCCTTTGGAAGCAGAGGAAAAGCTTTGATCAGAGATTCTGATCTTCCTTCATTCTTTGATATGTCATTGAAATAAACTCTTAGATTTTTCAGAAACGTGAACACCATCATGCACGCACGTGGATTGGCTTTGGGTTGCACACTCTGGGTTGATGGCTGGACTACATGTAAGCAACAGCCCATTTTTACTTCATATGTCGCAAACTTTTGGGAGGACTGCTTTCTGCAGCATGTCCCCAACTGCTCACACGTTAGCTCTGAGGTTGCATGCTTATGATGCCAGGGACCCTTCAAGTGCTAGCAAGTCTCACGGCAAGCTTAAAGCGGTCCACGGGAGGACAGTAGTTTACAGCCCCAACATGTAAAACTCTGGTCAAGTTAGGAGGGAATAAGGCTCCTTGCTGTTGCTAACACTCCCAGAGTTACCATCATTCAGAAAAAAGCCTCTAAGAACATCTGGGTTTATGATCAGATTTACATCAGGCAGCTGCCTAATGCAGGCCAGGATTGGCCCTGTAAACCTGACAGGTCTGTACACAGAGTATTAATGCGCTTAAGCGCTCTGGCAGCAGGAACTGCTTGTAAATATTATCCTCTCAGGAACAGCTAAGCAAGAACCTATAACCCACTCAAATAACTGGGAGGTTTGCCCTTGACAAGTGAGACAGGCCCACTGGGCACTGTTTGGATCCTGTAATTCTGCATAAAATTTGCCGCTGTAGACTCCAAATTAAAACTTTTCAAGGAACCGCTTTGTTTGTAGGGAGAACTAAAAAACTGCTGCTAACACATTTTCTCTTTGTACCACAGAATGATGAGAGTGAGCAAAGCGTAGGGCATACACAGTGGAAATACTCGAAGCCCTGACACGTCCACTATGTCTTTGGAAGGCAGGAAACTGCACTAGACAGTAGCTTGTACTTCCAGGCAGCCTTCATTAGAGCTTCAGAAACTCCTCACTCTCCTGATGTAGTTTGCCCGGGACAAGTACATCGATAAGCAACGCTCACTGCTGTAAGAGACAACCATTTCCTCCAGCTAAGCTGTGTCTGATGAACAGCTCAATGCATTCCTCTTGCTGTCACAGTGTCTGGACAAGGGAATACAGTCAATGACTCTTTACACCGTAAAAGAAGCAGCAAGGCAGCGAGCAGTGCCCGTTCTTCTAGAGGAGTGCCCCAAATATCTATTCACTATGAATACTGTTGTTTCCAGAAGTGAGTTACAGACCCTTTATTGTCAACCTTGGATCCTGCTTTGTGCAGAAATGAGGCATCTGCAGAGATTTACAGTCTGATTTAAAAAGCAGAAAAATCTCTCTCTTACTTGAAATGTCCTTTGATCTTGCTGAATTACTAATAAAACACTGCGCTCCACAGAGCATTCTTCCAGTTATGATGGCACAGAAAGCATAAAGCTGAGAAGAAAGAAAAAAAACAAATCTTCTTTTACAGTATCTACAGTTACTTAGTTAATGCAACATCGTTCACACTCAATGTTTCTCCTCTGTACCTTTTGGGAGATCCATTAGACCCAGCAGAAACTGCTTGTCTCAGTAAACCCATGGGGCTGGTTGTTTTTGTGGCTTTTTTGCTTGTTTGTTTTTGTTTTGTTTGTTGAGGGTTTTTTATTTTATTTTTACTTTTTTTTTTTATCTTCTAAAACGCTTTTGTTTTCCTATTTGGCTACTGCTGGCTACAGCATCCACTGTTTTGTTTTTCTTAGGTTGTTGCTTTCTAGAGCAGCAAGCTTTAAAAAGCCAACAGTCTTCTCCAGTGAAGTGGGCTTGTGGAAATACTGATTGGAATCAAACTGCCACAGAACAATCAATGCTGGAAGAGACCTGATAGAGTCATCTGACCCTTCAGTCAAAGCAGGACCAACTTAGAGGAAGCTACTCAGGGACCAGTCCAGTTCAGCTTTGAGCATTCCAAGGATGGAAATCCCACAAGCCCTCTGGGCAACCTCTTCTAATGTTTCACCATTGTCTTGAGGAAAAAAACCAACCAAACCCAACCCATTCCTTAGGTCAAATCAGAATGTCCCTTGTTGCAACTTGCGTTGATGGCCTGCTGCCATTTCATCATGCACTGTGAGAAAAGCCTGTCTCTTTCTTCACTACAATCTCCTGTTAAAGGCATCGGTAACATCCCACCTAAGACTTCTCTTAAGATTGAACAAATCCAGCTCCATCTCTGCTACTGCTTGTAGGTAATACCAATGAGCAATCTGAAGCATGAATGAAACAGACTCACCCTGGAAATGACTGCACTGGGGCATTAAAGCAAACTTGAGGTACAGCGAAGACTTCGAGGAGGAAACAGCATTGAGGAAACCTGATCTTCAATAACAGCTGAATTCTCTACAGCAATTTGGTCACTGCAGAAAGCCTCAGGAAGGATCTGCCCTGACGCGTGTTGGACACAAAAGACTCCTGAACATAAAGCCATTAAAGGGGAAAGGAATGTCAACTAAATGCAAGAGTGCTGTCACTGCAGAGAAATCATTAACTACAGTGTGTATAATGATATCATTCTAATAGATCTTAATAAATAAATCACATCTTATCAGCAACAGAGGCGTTTTCTGTTGTGCGTGTCAGCTTTGATGTAAATTAGTGCAGAATTAGTCTCAAACACTTCAGTCAACCCTGGGAAACCATTCTGAGGAACAGAGCAAGGCAACGCAGCAGTTCATACCCCACGTTATGCACACCATCGACATCATCCTCATCCAGTACTCATATGGAACAGAAATGTCTCCCACTCCCACGCAGACACCATGTCCCGTGCACCCCAGACTCCTCCCCTTACCAAACCTGCTTGTGTGAAAGCAGGTGTTTGCTGTAGAAAACATCTCCTCCTCATCTCCACCAGGAACTGCCCTCTGCAGGCAAACAGCTCGTCCCTTCCTTCCTTCCCTGCACTGGCAGCCCCTACGTTCCCTTTCCTGCAGCTATACGAGTGATGATGGGCAAGAGAAGTAGAGCAGAGTTGGGCTGTCGCTGCTGCATTGCTGGAGATGGAAGCCATTGTGAGCAGTGGCCAGTGCTCTGCCACGAGCCTGCCCTTCCAGCTGCAGCTCTCACTCTGTTCTTCTCTTTTCTGCAGCAGCAGGAACAAAACTTTCTTTGTCAGCGTCCAATACTTTGGGCTACATGGAAGCATGTCTAATCCAAGACAACCTCCTTGGACCATGTCCCCTTAATCAGATAGAAAGAGAAGAACAAGAGACACAACTCTTCCCCTCCCATCTTGGGGCAGGTTGTGCTGTCAGCCTACAGTGAGACGCAAAGGATGACTGCTGAATCTGGAAGTCCATTTTCACTCCTCTGAAAGTGGTTAGAGTTTGGCCACTGACTTCATGGCATTAACATTTTATCCTTTTCTGCTGCAGCAGCATTATATATCCCTGAGCTGCAGGACACTGAAGCAGCCTGTGCTGACCTCCCATCAATGATGCATAATTCTCCGTAGAAAGCAAAGAAAGCATGAGACAAATTTGTTAAGTTTTCCCCTCTGTTCCTCACCCTCAAAGGCACAACTGAAAAATAAATGTGCAATCCTGAGCGTCCTCTCAGTGGGAGCAGCTTCAAAGAGCATGAAGACTTGCAGGGTGATAGTGCATAGTGCAGGGAGGCAGCTGCAAAACCAGTGGACCCCTAAACTGAGCCTCAGGCATAGCCACGGCTCAACCCTCCGAGTAAAGCAGGAGATACCTCACACGCCTGGCTGCCCGTGGCAGCTTTGATCACCCCACTTCGAGGCTCACACAGTGACTGCTATCAGCCAGCTTTCTGAGAGGCAGCCAAGGGATCCCAAAGGCTGCTTGGGGCCAGAGCCCAGCATGCTTTTCAGGCAGCCTGGACCTCCTCATCAAAAAGCTCTTCATAACTGTGAAAGGAAGCAGACCACAAAAACTGTGACAGAAATTAACTAGAAAAGGAAAGAAAAAGTGAGGGGGGGGGGGGGGGGGGGGAGAAAAAAGAAAATGAACAAAACAAGATAACAAGATGAACAGAAAAATGAAACAGTTTGCATTTCAGTGCCTTCTGTCTGTATAAAGGAGCAAAACAACCCCTCAGCCTCTCAGAGGTTGAGAATAACCATAACACTATTCAATCTTTAATAAGCCATTCTACTTTTGGGTAACAACTATAATTATCCATTTTTTATATTGTTAACACAGTTCTTTTGCAGCTAGCTATATTCTGCCTGGCTGCTATAAAAAGGGTAACGAGTTTTGTAGGTAGTGAGGAACCAGATCCAGAACTGGCACCAAAGTAGCACAATGAAAATAAACCCAGAACTAACTGGGTCCCAGCAATGCTGAGAGACTTCTAGTCTGTGCATATGTCAACGTTTTGTAGATTAAGCATTTTATTTTTCTTGTGGAAGGTCTTGAGAGACCAACAACTAGCTCAGGAAAGGCAAGAATGAAAAAAGGCAAATCTGCACACAGCAAAGTTGCTGCAGCATTTTGAAAAAACCCAACCAATCAAAAAACCACAGCACAGGGACATTATCAATCAAACACCTCAGCCGCTTGGGCAAGTTAAATTTGATGTATAATCCCCTTTCAAAATGCAAATCATTCAGTCAGTCAAACACGTCAGGGAAATTCAGAGGCACAATAAGACATGCGTCTGACATTCCGAATGCGGGGTGACAGAGACATACTTTGTTCCAAAGACTTTTTCCCATGCTATTCCACACTAACACAGAGAAGCTTTTGGACCAGCTTCCACTGCACAACAGATCTCTGAAAAGAGAACGGAGAAGGGCTGCACTTACTTTTCCTCAGATTACGCTTCATCTTTTTATTTGGGTCTTTATCATCCCCGACACTATCTTCAAATGGTCTCTTAAGAGCAGATGAGCCTGTACCTAGGGTATAAATTTCCTTGTGATAGGGATATGCTATTAGAAAAACAAAATTCCACAGCAGGAGTCTGATTAGTCCCGTACTGTTCTTGCATGTTTATAATGTAAAGAAGTCAACCACCACTCAAAGCTTTCTTACTGCTACACATGAGCCAGTATTAGCTCACAGCTTGCTGTACCACGCCATGCAAGATGTCTGCTTCCAGTAACATGGCTGATACAAGCAGTGTAATTCTGCAGTGTTGTTTTTCACAGTTAAGTCTATGGCAAGAACTCTTAATAGCGCTCTTCTTACAAAAAATATACATGGACATTTATTTTTCTTAGATGTATGTTGTTTCCCCAGGAGAATTCTTGAGTAAGTCTTCTCAGGGACACTCATTATATGCTGTTTGACCAGTCTATAGTATCTCCTTCCCCAGCATAAGAATTGTAAGCACTACTTTTACTCTTCAGACCCCAAAGGACTTTGTGCTTAAAGAAAATCAGCAGCTGTATTGTATCTGTCCTGCTGCTCCTCTGTTGGTACTTCTACAGGACTTCCAGATTTCTCCCACCAATTAAATATTTTTTTTAAAAAACCTACATTTAACACAAAGAAAAGCCTTTACCTTGCATTCAGAGCATATAACTGAGGAATTTCACCCATTCTAAATTAACCACTACTTTACTGCCAATTAGTGATTTTTGGAGCAAATAATACCTACCTTCTTTGTCAGTTACTGACCAGGAATATTTCTGAAACGACTTATTTGATGGGAGGGGATCCATTTCCAAAACTTTATAGATCTGACCAAAGGCTGATAATCTGAGGGCATGCTATAAGGTGACAGCAGAAATGCAAGTTACATCACAGCACTGCTTTACCTCGGTCACCTAAGCTTCTAAGTAAGTTTGCAGACAGAAAACCAGTACTTCTATGAGAAAACAGCTTCTACAGCGATCTTCTGTGACAGCTGAGGAAAACGCTCTGTCTAAAAGTTTAAAACTTTTTAAATTTCTGTAATACAAAGTGCAGGGGACATTGACAAGGAGCCTGCGCAAGGGCTCTGTGCCATAAGCTCTCGAGGTGGGAAGCGAGTGGTGCACAGACACCAAACTGCCTGTTGTAAGGCTTAGATTGCAGAAGCACTGAACTCTGCGCTCAGGAACTGTCATTTAATCTTTCCAGGGTACTGCACTGGAACAACTGCCAGGACTCCCATTAAAATAAGCTACCCTGGCAGAGAATAAATTGTATTAATGAGCTGAAATCTTCACCGATACAGTATCTAGCTCCTCAGATGTACGAGTTTTCTACCTGAGCACTGTGCGTAATGGCTTCTTTTTGCTGAACTGTCATATAAGACAAAGCATCTGTTGGCTCCCGTTCGCAGGGGTCATGCAGACCAGGGCCTCCTAGGAGGGAGAGAGGCAAAGCACATTATTGAGAGCAAACGAAACACAATAGGACACTGGGGACTGATGGGCATGGCAACAGCTAGTCTGTCTTCAGCAGAGCACACCTTGTCCAGGAAGGGATTCAGACATCCCACAAAGCAAGCGGACCCCAAGATTTTACTCCCTTGCAGCAATGGCCACAGAACTTGTTAGGGTTAACACTGCACACACACGATAGCATGAACTAAAAGCAGTAGGTTTAAAAAAAACCCAACAAATCATTTGGATAGACATGTAGATTTCGATGAATCTATAGAAAATAGATGGTCATTAAGTCTATTTATTCATTTGCAACCCCTTCATGAGATGGGTTAATGTATAAACACACTTAACATTCCCCGTTAACTTCTGCTGCACTGGAAGTACTCATTCAAATGGCTACAGCCACACAAATTCCTGTCTGTTTGGGTTTTTATTTATTTTAACTTTTAATTTTAAACAAGAAACCATTCATTTAGCTCCACTGCAGCTTAGGAGTTCAAGGCAGGGGTTTTTCATCTAATCATACAGAAACAGCAAAACGTTACCACTGTCTGATCAACTTTTGTGTTCTTGAAGTTAATTTGGGCCCTTACCAGGAAGCAGAATTCCAGATGCCAAACACTCCATCACTCGTCGCAATGCCTCCCCCGCGCCCAGAGGTCTATTACAAGTACCTATAGATTTTTCACATATAAGCTCGAGTGGCTAGAAGACATTAAATTATGATTAGTATGGACACAAGGGTAACTGTAATGCAGTTAAATAAGGAGAGATAGAGGGGAAGAAAATTCACATCAGCTTACTCCATTTTTAATCCGCTACAGGTCTAACTGACAGCGACATCCATCCCAGAGGACGGTTCATGACACATGTATTTGTTCCCTGCTCTGAGTCGCCTTTTGAGGAAACCAACTGCTCTCCATAACTGCCCCGGAAATCTAAAAGGAGGAGCCTTCTAAAGCCAAGCCATATGAGTATTCTCCTCCTCTCAAAGGGTTATCGGTTCTAGGTAAGAGAAAATGCTGCCTCCACTGACCTACAAAGCGTTCCTCTCTAGATACGCAGCGCGTTTTCCCCCTTCCCACCAAACCTGCTAAGGTGACACGGTATCCTCTGGTAGGAGCAGCTCTGTCATGGCAGCAGGATATTTTTGAAAAGCTAAACTTGGAGGCAACAAGTGGGATTCTATTGCAACTCCTCGAGGATGGGCAGTGCCTGCAACATTACATCTATTTCCATGGTACCTGCACATCCTAGAGACTGAACAAATACTTGTGTTCTCTCTCCTTCCTACAAGCACTTTTCAACATAGGTAACGGTTAGTGAAGAGTAAGAGGAAGGGGTCTGGTCTGTAAGGGGGAGTTTCGTACAATGCACTGTTTTTTCCAATCCAGACGCTGCTACGATTCTCAGGAGATCTGAGACCTGACCCTGTGGCCTTCAGCTTTCTGTACTTACCCATCCTTTCAGTGGTGCCCATGTGGGGACTCTGTTGCACAAATCCCGCAGAATACGGAGGACAATTACACATGATTTTAGTCCATTTGCCCTGGCCTAAAACAAACAAAATGATTCCAATACACCTGCAAAAACCCAGCCTTCAATTTTGCTTTTCTTTTTAAATGCACAGAGTCCTGGGATAGATTTTTAAATTATTGTTGCTTAATACTTAATCGGCTTCATGCAAAATAAAAACAGTTACATAAAAGTAAAATACTTCAATTTAGAGAGACATATAAAAAAAGGAAGCAAAACGTCAAGATTGCTTTTGTAGCCTCATGACAACTCTAGACCAGCTGGCTGTCTACCTGCCACGTGTGCCCTCGCACAGTACAGCGCTGAATTCGGAATTCTAGACCTTTGCTCTATTAGGGACTAGTCAGAAATTAAAGAGGCATTAAAATTAAAACTGTCTCAAATTAAACCTCGTAAGGCTACAATAACAACAAGGTAAGAACAAATAGCCAACCTGAAACCATTTGGCGTGCCGCAGAGACGCCAAGGCCTCCAGGCATTTCTGCCTGTCCAATAAGTCCGGAGGATCTTTCATCGCAACATTATCTACTGGTAAAAATGGGATAAAAAGAGACAGATACAATTTGACCAAGGGGTTTCTGTCACAATACAAAAAGAGCGGCAGCATCTCAATGAGATAATAAGACTCCCAGAATTTAAGTGCACCGTGTTATTTAATTTAAACAAGCCATTAAAGGTAGTAAATGTGCACATGTGCAACAGAAGCAAAGGCATTCACTCCTTGTAAAATAATAGTAATAATAAAGATGGCCACTGCTACAGACAATCTGGGATCTTATTAAAAATGTAGAACACATTTCGGGGCAGAAAATAGCTATATAGCACTTCCTTTTTGTGTGGTGTTGGGTTTTATTGGGCTTTTTTTTTCTTTTCTCCTCTTTCCCTTCTTTGTGACTTTTATTCCACAAAGGTGGCACAGTATTTGAAAGAGACAACCTTCTTTTGACAAAAGAATGATATTGTTGGGGGGATATATAAAAAAATAATTGTAATGGGTTAAGTGAAGTTATGCCCATGCAATTGTTGAGAATTCCAAAGAAAAACACTTAATATATTTGAAATACTATTGCATGAACAGCACGAACCAACAGAACTCACCAAAAGAAATATGCAAGAAATGCTAGCAATAAATTTTGCTGTTTGATTTGTCTTTCATATAACCAGAACATATGAAAGAAGGGAGCAAGTTTGGTAACTTCCAGATTATTAATGTATTACAGAGGTAGTCCCCTCACATAAAAATCTCTTTTCAATAGCAACTGAAATCAACAGAGGAAATTCAAAGGATTTGAGAGACAAGACACTGAGATCATCTGTGCAGGTCTACACTTTTTGGTTTTCCCCCTCTTTCTCTTTTTTTATCCAGCATGCAACAAGCTGCTTTTAAAGCAGTTGCATCCGAATCTATATTGAGTGACATGCATCAGTCCATTCTTCCACAATTATTAATTTTCCTTTTTTTTTTTTTTTAAGTGCCATCAGTTTGTAGGACAGTTTATTAGTAACATCTCAAAGTACACTTTCATAGGGTACTTTGGATAGTATTGGTAGCACATGCAATTCCATCTTTAACGTTAAAGTCGCTTCACCCCCTGTGCCATTCAATGGGAAGGTTACTCTGGTTAAAGCTCATTAAGTTATGATGGATAAAAGAGCCCAAAGACAAAAAAATCCCACCAAAACAAACCCGTGTAAAACTGAACAGAAGCAGGTATCTTGTCTGACAGTTGATAGTTGCAGTTTGCACCTGCTGGCTTTGCTGTCAGCAGAAGACTGAAGTGCTATAAGCTTATTTTCTAACCCCAGTGAACTTCGCAGCAGATATTTGCATTGTTTCTTATTGCCCTCATCATTACAGTGCAGGAATTAATCACTCCTCTTGCCTGTCTTCCAAATAAAAGGTTCAAAGTCTCAAAGCACTGAATTTCTGTGAGCACAAAAGGTCACTTTGGAACAGAAGATTTGCTTCTCAATTTCCTTTGCAGTTTCGTTATTTTCAGGAGTAATTGTGTGCCACAAAACATCTACTGAGTTCTGTAAGGAAACTTTCTTGTCGACAATATAAACATCTGCTTCAAGCTCATGTACTGTATAAAACAACTACTGTCAATGAATGATCAGAATCTTATTTTAAAACGTTAGAAATGGCAAAGGTGACCGACTGCAAAATCATTAATTTTTTGGAACAAACTGCAACTTTAAAAGCCTAGCGACTTTAACTTAGTATTGCACAAGGCGTAACTTGTAACTTTAACTTAGTATTGTACATTTTTCCTACAGGATTCAGGTTCTTTCCCAAGGTCTAAATTACAAATACCTTTGGAGAATTTTGCCAATTGCTAATTCAGTACTAGCGTCCTGAGCGCCTTTCACAGATGTTGCAGTCAGCCAACTTTTGGGTGCAAGATTCTATTAACAGAAAGATGAAGAGAACAGGCAGTGAGGAGGGCGAGCGGTTTGCAGCAGGCTCCCTTTCGACACCCTCAGGAGAATGGCATGTTTCTTCATGCTCTGCCAGTCAGGAAAGTGAGACCCAATCAGAATTTTCAAATGCCATTGCAAAGCTTTACTGTTTTTCTTGTGGTTTTAGCAAGGGCAATGATACAAGGAGTTTAATAAACAATAACAAAGCCCTGACGTTAGCTCACACTATGCACCACAGAACCAATCCTTCAGGAATTCTCTCCCCACTTGCTGTATCTATTCTCTTCACTCGGTAGCTGCCAACTTCACTCATTTGCAGCCAGCCATATGAGGAGCGCGGTCGTCTCCACAGAGGCAAGGTCAGCCTGCGGCTCATTGCCCCGTCAAAGGCACTTGGCACCTTTGGCACATCACTGGCTGCGTCTGCCCAGCACAGGCAGAGGCAGACTGGTTAGGCAGCAGTTGCTCAAGGAGCGAGGTCGATTTCAGCCCCACTTTGGTAGCTGTTTATTATTTAACGTAAGCTTGTTGTTACTGTACGCTCAGTAACAACAGCTGATTTGCAAGCTAGAAGGTTCTGGTCTGGAAAGCCCAATTTGTATTTGATGCCATGACTAAAAATTCAGTTCCTTAAGAAGGTAAAATTTTAAACTGATGCAAAATACAGGTATTTTAGGTGCTTGACTTCTCAAGTTGACATGAGAAAGCAGAGCTTTATGGATAGCCACTTGTGAGAAACACTGAAATGCACACACACACCGGTCCACTATTTATTTTTGCTAACCAGCAGCAAAAACAAATAGGACAAACACCACATCTTAAACATGAACACTTTTCCAAAGAGGAGGGGACTGAAGAGAAATCCAGGAATGTTTTTCAATACATTCTGACATCAGGGCATGAAGGCACACACAGCATTCCTACAGAACAAATGGGAGCACCGATAACGAGGTCCGTTGCGCCTAACCTTGCCGGTTGGGTTAGAGGACAGATTAGTGCTAATCACACCGAACGCGGAAACCTTGGTCAGTTTTGCGCAGGCTCTGCTCCCTGCCAGCTGTGGGCAACCCGGTGGCAGCGCCCGGAACCCAATGGCCTATCTTACATGTGAGATGAAAGGCAAGTTGACAAGCATTTGGAGCTCCCTCATTCAAAAGAACGTATGGAACAGACTCAGAGCAGTTTTGAAAGCTGCAGAGAGAGTGTATTTGCATTTGATTGCCACTGTTCAGGGGTGTTGAAAAAATAGGACAGAACTTTCTTTGGACATCAGGGTATTGTCACCAGGCAGATTCTCCTTTTACCCTTGATAATAGATATGAAACATTTTGGTCTAAATCGAAGTAAGAGTGATCTAAATATGGCTGGAAATCTTAGGAAAAGTATCCCCACCTCGTGTCAGTTTACTTAGTGACACCTGCATAACAGTTCACATACCTTTGAAAAGGAATATGATAAATGTCTCTGTTCACTTAGGATGAATCGGTGTCAAAGAACCAGGGCTTTAAAACAAGCTCCACTACCCTGTTAACTGTCCTCATCAGCTGTACAGAACTGATAGCGTAACACCACTCTAAGAGGTAGATTTAATTTTTTTTAAAAAATTAGTGCAGAATTTTGAAAAATATTTTAGGATACTGAAAAGAAAACAGAACACCTACACTTTTAATATAAGAAAGGACAAAAATTCAAATCCTTATTCAGTTTGAGGTGAATTCAGGAGTCCCTGGAGTTTAATGCCACAATGGCAACGCTTTCTGCAAGAAAATATTTGGACTGAAGCCTTTGTGCAAAACCATATCCCCTTGTGAGAATCTTACAAATCCTTTACCATCAAAAGTTGTCCTGCACTTTGTGCTCTTTCTCACGAACATGGATCAGCTGCAACAACTACAGGGCTGATCTCAGCATCTTACGGGAAGTTGAAGAACAACTACAGTAATATGCAATTTATTTTTAATGGTCTTGCAAAAGAGCACGGTTACTAATTTGAGAATAAGCAGACATTGCAATTCGGGAATCTTTGCCATTCATCTGTTTTGTAAGATTTTTCTGCATCCAACTGCTGCCAAAGCGTTCCATTTCGTTTGAAAAGGGACCCTTCCTGCCATTGCCTCCAACAACAAGGAACTGACCAACATTTCTCATTGTATCGGTATTTCATGTGGGAGAAGGGAGGAAGCGAAGGACTTGTGGCAAGTCTAGAAATGGGAAGAGAGCGCCAGGGAGTTCCCTAGCCCACATGGGCCCAGCTGCCTCAGTTGTCATGACAGAGAGTGGCCAGTTGGTCAAAGGTCTGACATCATCCAGTGGCAAAGTCTCTAGGGATAGGTTTGGGAAGCGGAAGCAGAAATTACTGACAAGCTTTTTAAAACCAAAGTGTGGCTACGTTTGCTCTTCTCTTATTTCTCTTGGTTGTTTTCAGCCTCATTGACACTACCAGTCAACACTCCTCCATCGAGGGGCATAAAACTATGTCGGAGTCACGCAGTTAGGGAGAAGGAACAGAAAGAAACTACGTTACAGTTTTCTAGATCTATTTTGATCTAAGGACATGAGGTACAACGTTCAATTCAGAAGCAAGAGTGCTGCATTATATAGCACTGTAACTTCAACTGCATCCCAGTTACGAAATTCTTAAAGCTAGAAACATACACATATGTATCACCCATTAATAAAACTGAGAGCCAGGACGACATTCTTGAGAGCTTTGCAGGAAAGGGTTTTTTTTATGTAAAAAAAGAAACAATCAGTATTTCAAGATACTATTAACCAATCCCACTTGACTGACTTAATTTGAAAACAAGACTGTGCAGCACTGGGGTGCTCAAGAATTAACTAGTAAGTCTGAAAGGAAGGAGAACTAAGATCTAATCATATGTCCAAGTTAACACTGTAGGAATATTGCTTGCAAATGAAAACCATGCATAATTACATGAAAATTAAGTGACTGTTGCCTCTTTAAGGCAAAGATAATTCAACCTACAGTGGCAGTAGCCAATCTAGTTAGTAGACGATGCACAATTAAAAACCTGCTTCCCAATTAACCCTGTGCTGCACAGTCAGGGTATTTAGGTAGAACAGTCTTAAAAACAAGTTAAAACGCTCTGTGTACCTCCTTCCTTCTTCTCTGCTTCATCTCGAATGAGAGGGGATGTGAGTATCACCTTCAAAGTTAGCTTGGGCTCCTTTGTGTTACGAATAATAATAGCTGCCTCATTTACATGCTCCTCCACGAGATACTTCTCTTCTGTAAGTTTCTGAAAGTCACCAAGAAAGATTTCAAGACTCTCCTAATCAACTGGAAAACTGCAGAATCTCTGTACGTGCGTATGCCTCTTAACGAGAGCCCTGCAAGGCGGTGCGGTAACAAATGAGGCTTTGCCTCCCTTTTTAAAAACAAACAGAAAAAAACCAGTAATGTGCTTAAGAAAAATCATCTGCAGCAAGTTTTATGCGAATATTAAGTTGTTCCACTATATTATCTCTTCTAATTTTTTAGGGGTTTTGTTTTGGGTTTGGTTTTTTTTTTGGTCTTTCTATTAAAGGCAGAAGCTGACTTCCATAGCTGCAAGTATGCAAAACACCACCAGCAACTTTTGCTTCTAATAAGGACACACGTCTCCAGTAATGCTGCCTCTAAATGTCAAAGCTCTCATATGGAGTATGCCCAATACAACCACAACTGTCAGTGCAGATGGATGACAGATCCCAGTGCAGGAGTTGCACCACCTCACCTAGCCCATGTACCTGCTGTGAAGTATGACCAAATGTACCTCAGCCATCTCTTACCAGCCCCAAGATATTCTTCAGATGCCCCAGTAACAGGGATTTCATCACCTCTGCAAACAGTCTATTCTGATTCTTAGTCGTACATGTAATTCAGATGACCTACTTTGCATCTGCTCACTAATGGCCTTCAAAGAAGCAAAGCAGAAGCTGTTAACATCTCTGTGCCTCATTTGCTCTTTTTGTCCACTAATGGGCCCACTTCTTCCTTGTCCCTCCCGTAGCTGACACCTCTGCAGAACCTCTCACCGTCTTTTATGCCCGTGATAGTTGTAGCTTGTTTCATGAGGCAGGTTCATCTTACTTCATCTTTTCTGTAATCCCTTCCCTCACAATGCTTCCCTATAGGATCTTGCCTACTTGTCCCATAAATTCATTGCAGTCTTCACATCTTTTAATTACGTCTGTTCTGCTATTCTCACTTTTTTGGAAGCTTCTTGCATCCCTTCTCATCTCACACCTCACTACAAACAAATAAAACTTACTCTTTACTACTCAATAGATCCTTAGCATTTTCAGCTATGGATAGGGCCACATCTGCAGGCACAGCATTCTCTCAATAAAACAAGCCCTTTATGTGAACAAACAAACAGTGAGAACAAACAGCTGTCAGGAATGGCAAAACACACACTGTCTATGCGGGAATAAACACGAGGCAGAAAAGCAGACCAGGAGAAAAGCAGATCAGGTTTGGATGTGGTTTGGAGAGAGGCACTTGCAGTGGAATACCTTGGGGCACAGCTTCTCAGCAACAGTGTATGTCAGTCTTGTAGCTGGACTGATTATTCAGACTCAGAACTCTGTCAAAAAGGAATTATCCCTGGCTGCCTTAAAGAGATTGACATTAGCTGTAAGTGCTGCCTGCTGGATGCCAACACCAGAATTAAATATCCATAAATAAAAAGAATTACAAGCTCATAATTAACATGAGCTAAAATGAGTGACTACCTAAAGTGACTTGTTCTCACTTTAGAAGTACAGAGGCGTTTATCTTGGAACAGCCCAAGCAAAGCAAAGCAGCTGCAGCGTAGAACGTAAGGTCCAGGCAGGGGACAACACCACAGACTGATTCACATGCTGGAGCAGGGGAGATTCCTGGGGCTGCAGTTTAGCTCACGTTAGCAGTTGGAGCAGAGAGCACGAATCGGCTGGGTTAGTTACCAAATGGAAAGGTGAGCTGCCAGCACAGGAAAACTGATGTCACAAATAGGGAGTAGGCAACGACAGGAACGAGGTGTTAAATTTTGTGACTCACTGCTTCACATCACCACGTTAAATGTGTCACGAACCCTAGATGTCATCCCAGAGTAATTTATATCATTTGACTTTTTTTTGTGGAACAAATTCCAGCCTTTACCCCAATACACCTTCCAGTGCTCTTGGCCATTGTTAGAAGACTACCCTAAATGAACTCACCTGAATTTGAGCGGGGAGATTGTCTTTAACAATACATAACAACGTCTTTGTGGGTTTTTCTTTGCACATGAGAACCAGCTCCAGATCCATATCATCTTTTATCAGCAAGCCCTTTGCAACCAAGCCAATTCTCATAACACCACACAACGTCCGACCACCTTGATCCCTGGAAATGAAATAATTTGGAGTAATTAAAATGCTATTTCACACTCTCAGAATAATTGTATTCTTCTGTCACAGCAAGGAGATAAACGGATGGGACTGATGGCTGTGCCAAAGTGGCCTATCACTGATCAGCAAATGAAAAGCCTAGACTCCTTTTATGAAAGCAGCTCCTCTGAAAAAATTAATTGAAGCACTGATTTGCAATCCACAAGAACAAAAAGCTGCCTAGCTCAACTCACAAAGTGCAAAAAAGCCCAAATTCAGTCTCTGCAGATCTACCAAAGAGCAGAATAATTAACCTAGAGGAGCTTTCTTACAGAAACCCTGTTTTCAGAAGCAATCCAAGTTGTCTTTCCAAAGTTACACTCCAGCTTTAAATATGGCCACACACCTTTTCAATGCTTCTTTTAGTTTCTGACACCAGCTACTGACACAGGATGCATCTCATGCCCTGTGGCACCAACTGCTGGCTCATCACCATCATATAAACCCAGAGAAACCACAGCATCAGTACAGGTGGTATCACCTCAGCCAGAAAGGCAGTGTCCCTGCTCACAGCATCCTTACCATCCAGGGGGATGGGCTGGATAGAAACAACAACAAAATGCAAAAAAATCCCCCCCACCACCAAACCAACAACACACTCCCCAAAAAAACCCAAACAAACCCCAACACCATCATTCGCAGTCATCTGATACTGTGATCACAGTGATCAAGGGTTATCCCATAATTCCTGAGCTTCACTCAGAGGCATCTTCATCTAACAATTGTACTGTCTTTATGTGTTTGACATGGAAAGGCAAGAACAGGTGCTTGAACAACAGGCAGATGAAAAGAAGAAATGAGGCAGAAAACAAAGAGGCAATGGCAAACTAGTCACATCCTTGGAATAGCCAGAAGCAAACTATATAAATCTGTTCTAAAAGTAAACATTTCAACTTCTACCCTGGAATTCTGGATGCAAACACCAAAGAAAACACAGAGCTCCTTTAGATATGGTTTGTAACTAGCATAAAAATATTTTAAGTTATATATTTTTCTACAGTGTAGGCCCCTTTTAGCTTGTAAAGGGATTAGTAAAGTAACGTTCTAAACAAATGCATAAATACACAAGCTATTTTATAGCTCTCAGGAACACAGGGTGTTTACAGGAACCGTGCTCTAGATGTACACCATCTGCACACACACGTGTGACAGCAGGGCTGGCCAACTGTCTCAAAAGCATTTTCTGAAGACTTAGAATTTTCCTTTTTCTAATTGATTTTTTTTTTTGAAGAATCCATTCTGTGCCTATTTTACTTACATCAGAAGACACCTAAAAATGTCACCAGTCATGCTAGGAAGTCACCAACAAAACATACAGCACACTGTGTATCAAGAAGGACTGATCTTCAGCAGCACACTGAGCTGCAATACCTTCCCCGAGAAGATGACAGAACTTAATTGCATGTCTGTGGAGAAGCAGCCTATCAATCCGCTGCAATTATTCTCTAGTGTCAATATAATCATGCTGTCTTAAACCAATTTTTACGTTAATTTATTTAAAAATATTCATGATTTTAAGTGTTTTGCTATTTCTATTCAAATACACTTCACACCAAAAAAAAAGTGCCATATCTCAGCTCGGCCTTACACAAAAATGCCAGTGATCAGGCTCGTGCCTGTTAAATATTTATTAGGGAACAAAGAAAGCCATGCCATCAAAGCGAGGGACCATTTGTGTATTTACTTTTCCAAGGCTATCATACAACGGTCTTCATGCTGCTGAACCTTTCCTGCGTGGATCAGTGTATGCCAAAGAGGTGGTGCTGCAGTTAAACTTCATGCAGATCAAGCAGTTTCTTTCTGTAGCACCCAAGCCCACAACCTTGTCATAGAGATAGTCAAAGAAACCTCTGGAAAAACACTACTAACACAGGAGGAATTTTCTGTGGAATCCACAACAGTGCTGGGAAACCAGATCAAGTCGTGAACGCTTTCTGCTCCTCCCCGCCATAGAAGGATCCTTAGTTAATACAGTAGCACATTTCTTGTTTCTAAACTGAAGTACATCCAGACAGTGAGGTACAGCAAGGCCTCAGACCTTATTTTCTGAATGCTACTCTAAAAATTCACGAGAGACTTAGAAATAACTAAGAGCCACACTATGAGGATAAAATAGGAAGCAATATTTCACTTTTGAATTTTCATGCATCCAGAATTACGCATTTAGGAGTAACTCATAAACACAGGGGTGATCACTGTCTCTTTCATATTAAGCCATATTAAACCATATATTCAGTTTAAAAACTGATAACAGTCTTCCTGATTCAGTCAGATCTTTGTTACCTGCACTGGACTGTCCCTTACTCCAGGTACAGGGTCTGCAACTTCACAACATCACAGTAAAATAAATAATGAAATAGAGAACTGCTGCCCACACTGGGCTTATTACTATTCCCTGCACTCACCCTATGTGCTCTCACCTCAGAAAGTCCAGAAATACCCACTTCCTCCTATGAACATCCATATGCAACAGAATCGAGTAACACTGTGACTCTTATTTGGAAGGAAAGGAGCCCATTCAGAGCAGCACAGTAACACATTATGAGGCTCAGCTCACTCACTTGGCATTGCTTTCTGCACCGTCCTCCTTTGCGTCCACATCACCCTCACATTTTGTAGACTTGTTCTTTTCATCCATCCAGTCAGAGACATGTTTAAGGGCACATTCTACTGTTGATACCATGTTCTGGACAGCTTCAAGTTCCTCTGGAGATGGATAAATGGTTGAATGTTTCACCATTACGTGGCGGTCATCGTTAGCAAAAGATCGGATAGATCTCTGTTACGAAGTGAGAAACAGGGGGGGAGAAAGAACAGAGTTATTGGATTATCGATAGAAGGACATTGCCCTGACAGATGGAGGAAAGTGCTTTATGATGCCCACTGCTTGTAATCATGCAGGAGTGATTTCTGAATTTTAAAAAGAAAAGAGAAAGAAAACACCAGTGCAAAAATCAGCATTAAGCTGGTAAAACATGTAAGACCTTGGCTGGGTTATATGGCATTTAATATCTGATGTTAAAATTAAACTTTTTTAGAATCCTCTTATTGGCTACTAAGAGGAATAGGCACATGTGGAGCAGTTCATGTTTATGTCTACAGAGCAGAGTTTATGTTTGTGTCTACTTTAGGATGAGATAAAATTGTGCTTTGGAGCTACATTTCCCCACCCACCCACATGTGACTGCAGAAGTCAAGACTATGAGAGTAGCTGCTGCAGACATTTAAAAATTAAGCAAGCTGAATTTCATCTGTTGTTTGGTATGCCCATCGTGGAAGCTGTGGCACTGTGTGTGCTGGTCACATATCAGAAAGAGACAGAACTTCAGTCTGGGGCTGAGCAAAACTCGACACCTGTATACAGCTACAGGGGATAGGGTCCAGACCTGTAACGTGCATTACTCTCTTTGCAGTCACTACAAACGGAGTTTCTACACCTTGTCCTTTTGTTGTTTTTCTCACTTCTCCCTGCCCTCCCTCCCCCAAGTTTCATTCTGAGAACAGGGCATGGTCTGGCTGGCTAAGTGCAAGGTTAGAGCACTGAAACCCTGCCTTTCATTCTCAGTTTCATTAAGTATCTCTTCCCTTATCCTTTGACTCAACTTGTTTATTTAGATTAAGCTTCTAAAATCAGTGAGAAATCACTTAGGCCCTGGTCTTGCCTGAAGAACTTACATCTCATGGAGACACATGCAATAGTACTGAAAGAAAGAGGGGCTTCCCTACCCTAGAACACTTGTAGGAATTAAGGAGTTCCTGAATTTTCAGTCATCTTTGTTGACTTGGGTCAACCTTCAGCAGTTGGATAGCTCAGAGCAAAGAGAAAAGCCTTTCCCCAAAAGGTAACCTAATTGCAAGGTAGGAAAATTTAGAACATAGTTTATCCCAGAGTGAAAGCAGACTGGGTGAATCATGGGGAAAGGAGGGCAGGCAAGGAGGACACGTTTTGTAAAAGGCACTGATACTCTCCAGCTACAACTCCGCCTATTCTGGAAGTTCTGAGTGCAGCCACCTCACCTCTATTTTTTGCTGGAGACAATGGCAGCACACCTTAGAACAAGGCAATTAAATAGCCCGTCCCTTACGCTTTTGTTACTGCTGCAGATGAAGTCATAGGCAATACATATTGCTGTGAGAGGCTTAGCAAACTGCACAGGGATTTATAGAGGCACGAATGAAGATGAGGAGAGAGATAAACTGATAAGGAAAAAAAAATCTCTTAAAAAACTCCACAAAAATCTCAAAAGAATAGGAAGAGATTAGAGTGCTAATTAAAAAAGACTCTGCAGTGAAACTCAAAGTCCTGAGTGATACTGTTGAGGCAGGTACACCTAAGTGGTTGGGTAACCTGGGCTAGGAAGCCTATGGTTTGCCATACACTATCCAGATGAGACTTTTTTTGATCTAAACAGTGACCCAGAGCAGCTGTGATCACAGCACAGACCTGTGGCAAGAGCAGCTCAAAATCCTGTTCTCTATAAACACATCAATCACTGCTGAAAGCCTCCTAGAACTTGGAAGCATCATCTAAAACCCTCTGTTCCTCCTACACATTAAATACCTTCATTAGGTTTCCTTTCCACCCCTGCTTTATGGGTTTGTAACAGCGCACACTCTTAACAACAAAAAGGGCCTTTGAAGGACCTCTAAGGCCTCTGGGTTGAATCCTGGTTAAGGAACTGGTTATGATTTCCCAGCATATTGCATTCACTGGGTCCCTTCCACGGGGGGTTGATGTGACAGCGTTCCTTTCCTAAGGACACATGCTCCTACCCAGAGGGACAGTTCAGGAAACTCATGGGGAGGGGGCTGGTGTTACCCCCGGTACTTTCTTAGGTTGCACGATGCTTCCCGGAGGTCCCTCTTGTGGCTTATCCCCATCAGGGATACAGAAAGAAGCTGCATTTCAGCACTGTAAACTGATAGGCTGCGTTTAACAACTCACACCCCCCCCCCTTCTATCTCATGAAATATCAATTAGGAAAATCACTAAACCAGAACAAAATTACTGACTCAAATTTGAAGGCATTTGTTTTCTTTTCTAATGAAGAGGGACTGACAGGATCAATTCTTCATTACAATTTAGGCCAAAAATAATAGCAAAATGAGACACTACTTGATATATATTTACAACTCTGCTTTCTCAAGTCTTCTTTCTCCCTTTGTGCTCTGTAACAGGTAAAAGCCTCATCTTAAGTCTTTGGTTTTTAATATAGATAGGCTGTGTGTTTATATCAGCAGCAATCAGATACACAGATGTTAAGAGAACGGTATTTAACATTTATTATGTTTATTCTCATTTTCATTCTCTCAGTAATAACCTTAAAGGACTTAAAAATATATAAATATGCTTCAGCTGCTCTCCACGGGTATTTTCCAGGCTGGGTACATTTATTGTCTTTTTGTGAACACATCTTCAGAATCTTACCATCACAGTACTTCACACAATCACACACACACACACGAACACCACTTGCTTTTGTGAGACAGAGGTTGGGAGTGTCAGTATTTGGTGATGCAATCTGCAGGTTCAAGGTCACTCATGCTGTTTGCTACAGCTTGCTAATGCCAGTTTTATTAGAAAACCTTACGAGCATCCCCTTCATTCATATTTAATAATTCATGTAATGCAGGCTCACAAGACAACTCGGGTTTAAGAGGCTGACAATATATCAAGCCTTGTTTGCTTTGCTCAAAGCATGCAGTACCACCTCCAGTTTAGTGCAAGGTCAGAAAATCCCCCTGCTCTGGTTTTATCAGGCCCCACGCGAGACTTCTGGCAGAGAATATTTTTAATGCAACCCTAGGAGAGATGACAGACACCTACCATGGTTTGTTAGTGTTTCAGCTCCCTCTCCCTCCCTTTCTCCTTTTCCCTCCTCCTTGGTGTCTTTGCTAAGCACTGTTTTGCCTGACAGAACCTCTTCATAAGCCTCTCAGTCCCTTGACAGCTCAAGAGTTCATACAGCCACGATGCTTTGGGAGTCACTTTCTGTAGTTCACCTGCAAAAAGAGAGAAACAACTTGAAACCAGAATAAACGGGACGTTAATTCCAATAAATGTCCAATGCAGCACATTCAGTCAGACCTCTGATTAAGGCGAGCAGGCTTCAAGATGGGGAGGCAGTCACTGAACCATTTATTCCTCAACGAACAGATGTCACTGTGGAAAGCAACTTTTTGTAATGTGCCCACACGTATGTAACGTCTTTCCCATGCCAGTTAGAGCTTATCTCAGTGTGGTTTGTCAGCCACCTGGCAATCTTGAGTTTCTGATACAAGGAAGACAGGAAATTCAACACCTCAAATATGCTCTGTATGGAACCATCTCAAGAAGTCTCTATTTTTATGTCACATGCGCATTAGGAATCAAACACGCTATATTTAATTATCAAAAAGTAATTATCTGTTGAAATCCCCAGCGAAGCCCTCGAGCCTCAACGTGTCAGATGCTGTACAACAAGAACCAGGACTTCAGGTGGCAGTAACTGCAAGTTGGTATTGAGAGAGAGACAAGCGCATTCTAACAAACTGGAGATGGAAGACTTGTGAGAATGTTCAGCTGAAATCATCACACCGCCTTTTCTGCCCTTCCACTGCTTTTCACAGCACACAATGTTTGAAAGATCCTGCAAGAGCAGCCCTCTTGTACTAAACTGGGAAACAAACACCAGCCCTGGCAGCATAAGGAGCTGCAAATAAAGGCTCTGGAAGACAAGAGAAGAGCAGAATAACAGAGCAGGTAACGCGAGAGCGAGGGAAGCAGCAGCTCACTGCAGAGCAGGACAATCTATTCCTTGCAGAAAATTCCTGTTTTCCTTTCACTGCACATATTGTTGCATCAGCTTTTCAGCAACGTTTTGAAGCAATTGGAAACCTAGTCGGTAAATTTTGCTGACTGACACACACTCAAATATTTTCCTTTTCTCCTGCCTGTCAATCCTCCTTCTCGAGCAATATGTTGCATATTGTCTGTCAGAGAATCCTGACATTGTTACAGAGATAAAAAGCATTTTTGGCAACAGCAGGGAGACAGGCGAGATGACTTGAAAGCAGAGTGGATGCTTAAACCTCAGGGGTGTGACAGAGAATAATTAAAATGTTGTGTCCCATAGAGATTTGAACGTGCCGGGGGAAAGGCAACAACAAATCCCATTTCACTGTTTTCCTATTTAAGAAAAAATGAAGCAGGCTTATAGGACCAATAGCTTTGGCAACAATTGCCTAATAGTTGTTTGTGTCTCACACCACTGGATTTAGGATGTACAATTGTGTTAAAAAAAACCTGGCCAGACAAGAACACTGTGGAGGGGCCTGTCTGCTCCAGCAGCTAAAGACTGCCAAGGAAGAAACCTCACGAGAGTTAAATGCAATCATCCTAAAAATACTTAGGAAAGGCAAGCTAATGAAGACCCTGAAGGACCCCTCTTCATACCACAAAGGCTCTATAGCCTACCAAGGTGCACTAACACTCTATCAAATTGCTTCCCAGCAGCCATCAAGGAAGAGGATGTGCTTTCATGGGACCAGCTTCTTAAGAGATGCTGAACACTAAGCAGGGGCAGCTGGGAGGAAAAGTAAGCAAGGCTGACTGCTTTGCCACTCTTTATTCTGTGAGCTACTCATAAGCTCTTCCACACTTAATAGTCTTTCCCCATCTCCAGAAGCAAGCACAGTCTTTATGAGGTCTTTTTGTTTTGCTTTTCTATAACAATAATAATAATAATAATGATATGCTTTTGAGTCAGCAGATGGCAAGCTAGAGAGACTTTTATGAAACATGTTTCTAGATCATCTATCTATTTCAAATTAGTTCTCCCTTCAAACTAAGTTCCAGCTATCTTCACATACTCTTCTTCCTTGCAACTCCTACATTTCACATTTTCAGTTTGATATCTTCTCTGGTAACTGTAACTTGGCAATTCCAGGCAGAGAGAAGGGCACTGGAATGTGTTGCTGACTTCAGCATATGCCCAGTACAGCGTCTCTAGACTCCAAGCAACACTCCAGCCTGGCCTGCCTCCGAAGACTACTGCAAGCTGTTGCTTATCAACTCGTACAGTGTATTGAAAGCAGATGGACAAAGATAGCTGGCTGAGCAAATTCTGCTGCTTCAGAATTGCTGAGCAGACTTACCTGGAGGGCAAGTCTGCAAACTACCTCACAGTCTCTGGAAACAGACACACCTCAGGGTGCAATTCTGGATGTGCTGAGTGCTTTTCAGCGTTCACTGAAGACGGAACAGAAATGTTTCACAGCTGTGATGGGCATTAATCCTGTACTGGACAGATGAAGCAAAACCACCAACACCTCTCAGTACTCTGCCTTAAGAGGGTAGTAACCATCTTGTTTTCAAGAGAGGTTCAAGTTTCAGTGACAAGTGAAAGTTGTTGGATGAAGGTATTTACCAGTTTGATTCTACCTGCCCTTTTTCTCAGTGAATGGCTGAGGTCAGACCACTTACGGCTGAATTACGAAGGGATCGCTATTGTCAAACCCAGAGTGCTTGAAGAAAAAAAACCAAAGTCGAGTTGAAGCTGATAAACGATGTCTTTCAAGTCATGAACATCCTAAGAATATTTCACAGAAATGTGCACAGAAGTTAAAACCTAATATAGTTCAGACTTTGAGAGAAAATTTTCAACAAAAGCACTAAACAGGAGGGAGTTTACTATAAAAGTGCAGACACAATATACAGAACAAAGTACATTTGACAGCATTCAGAATTAAATTAAGGAAAACTAAAATCAAATCTGCTTCAACCATATGGACTAAGGCAGCAGAACATAGCTCAGCACCAAACACATCAGAAAGCATTATGTGAAGTGAGCAGCAATTCCATAAATCCAGCAGCCTCATTTTACTACGGGCTGTAGCAGGGTATTTGTCCTGCATCCTCGGGGAAGGAACAGCTGATGCCCAGATTAAAAAGCACGCTATTAAAAAGCACGGCGGTCTCGCTCAGGGGCTGCCACCCACACTTGCAAGAAAATTTCTAGGAAAAGCTACTAGCACTACCAAGACCTCGTGACCTTGAGAATGTCACTTTACCTCTGCATCATGTGGCCTTAAAGTGTAAAACAAGAGTAAATACTTGCCGTCTCCAAACCAGGTCACAGAGGAGCCGAGTTGAGTCTGCAGCGTGGTTTAACACCACCGGGGATCTGACACATTGGAAATGTTATTAAAACACAATGACAGTCTAACAACGTTTCCATTAAACATCCCATCCTTCTCAGAGGAAGTTTACGTTTTGGCACAAGACAACAAAAAGAATTTCAGAGGAGGCCTTTGCAGTAGGATAGACTCCTGCAGCTGGCAGTCGTGTTCCCAAGAGACAGACATTTAAACAGCCAGAAGTGATGAATCTGCTCAGCTACCTTTGAGTGCTCGTGAACAGAAAAGTGAAAAAACAGGAGAAGCAGGTGCTCCATGGGGACTGAACCGTAACATCGGAATCGGGGAGCTGTAAGCTTCTAGACAGGAAACACAAACTGCCTTTGGCAGCCTGACATCCCCTCGCAGCACGGAGCGGTACCTTGCACGGACGTGGTACTGGTGCAGTGGGGTCACTGGACTCAGTCCTCCAAACCCTCACTTCAGTGAACTGCTGTTTAGGCGCCTGGCCAGGCCAAGCAGAATATCATGAAAATTGGTTTAAAATGCTACATCAAGAAGGCACATGCCAACAATATTCTGCTGAAGCGTCAGAAACACCTTCCATCCTCCTAATCTACCCTTACACCAGTAGCTGCCCATGACAACTACAGTTTACAGTGTACACCACCCTGAGATCTCTCATAGTTTATGTAAACAGAGCATCAAGGACAACTGAGGTTGCTAATAACAAACCAGTGAGTATATAACACAGCCTGAGGTGTGTCAGACACAGTAACAGAAAAGAATTGGAATTTATATCCTCTTTTGTTACCTTTGAAAGTCAGAATGAGCCTTGCAATTCCAAATTGGAAGCTTAACTTCTGCTTTGCATTCAGGAAACAGGTAATTTTTTGTCACACCACACAAAGTGCTGCTGAAAATATGTTGTGTTTTTCTGCAGTATAATTTTATTGCTGGCCTTCTGCCAAGAGTCTTTCTGGCAGCATCTCCCACAGTTGGAAACTGTGTATCTGGGTCAGAAAAGACAAGCCGCTTTTCAGAACAGCTCAATACATTTGGCAGAAATGCTGATATTGTAATTGAACTCTTTCAGCAACTCTTTTTATGATGTACCCAGACACCAAACAAAACAAGATCTGCAGTGTTGATTAATGTCAAAATAACTGACAGAAAAATATCAAAATAGTTTTACCTCCTGTTAAAAGTATCAACAAACTGAGGGGAACAGATAAGAAATACAATTCATGAGGATTCGGCGAGGAGCACAGGGCAGAGAAATCTGCACAGTATGTCTGACCTTCTACTTGTGCAGATATTTACTATTTTAAATCCCAACTCCCTGTACACTGTGCAGAACTGGTTTCTTCATTCTTCACCGCCATACGAAGAGAAATCCTTGCCACTCACAGCTATATAAGCATTCTGTAAAGAACTGCAATTGCAACACTGGGATACATATTTAATGAGACTCAAACCGCTTCCAACAATACGCTCGGCGTTCAGCTTCACCTGGAGACTCTACGTTCATAGGACTTTTATTATTTTCCAAGTAATGCAATTCCTGGCAAAGTTACATCTGGGTTAGCCTTTAGAAGGCTGGAATTTTCCAGCCAAATGAATAATTACAAAGCAACACAACAGTTAAAAGCTGGACAGGTACTTCCTCTGGCACGTTCTTACACTTCACACAAGAAATACCCCAGTTTAGTATTACTCCTGCCTGTTCAATTCCCACAGCATTTCAAGAAAAGGCTCCTGTGCTCAGAAGGAGCAGCCTCTGTCAGGTAGCCCCAACACCCAGCTTTAACTGGTGCCAGAGTGGGCATGTACCTGATAAACAGATCTGGAATCATGGCACCTGAGATCATGAGAAGAGAGGAATCAAAATCATCTTCCAGGGTCTGGAGCTCCGAGAACACTCACAGTGCAAGGAAAGGTGCTGCCCACTCGTCAGCGTGGAGGAAGCTGCCGAAAGAGCTCCTTGAGCTAACTCGGCTGTGCCAAGGAGGACAGGCATGGACAGAGAACCTGGGGCCTCTTTAGTCAAAGATGCAACCAAGCACTTGCAGCTGAAAAAGGGTGAACACGTGGATTCCTCCTGACTGTAGAGCAAGGAATTAAAAACCGGCCAAAATAAATCACATTGGTAAAGAAGTTAATGATGTTGAAGAATTAAAGCAAATCAATCAGTTAATCTAGATTAATGCATTAAGGCAAAAGGAAACAGGGATGTGCAGAGCATAGATCATATTTTTAGCTTCTGGAAAGAGGGTGAAGAAAAGATGGTCTAAGGGGAAATAACCACTAGCCTAGCAGGAAGGTAAAAAAAGGAACACAGAGGCACAGTGTGAGCATATATACAATTGTTTGAAGAAGAAAATGCTGTATAGAACCAGACCATCCAACCTACTAAGGAAATATGCCTTAGTAGAAATAACTGCAGATAGCCAATTATAATGTATAACAAAGAAAAATAGTTTTGGAAGGAATATCAATCCTTCTCCTTTAGCATTTAAGCCGCTATTCACTACTGAGGACAGGACAATATACCACCAAACTCACTAAGTGGTCTTCAGAGCAGCACACCAGTTGCAGTCCTCAAGGTATTTTCTACATATCTTTCTCTCCAGATTGTTATACGGCCTCACATTCCCCAGCACCTGCACAGTATCCAGCACACCAGTCACAGTTGGTGCTACAAAGGGTCTCTGATGAAATAACTTTGAAATTGCCTTCATCTCTTGCTATGGGTGCCAAGATGCAAGACTGAGTAAAGACAGATCAGGTGTAAAAAAAAAAAAAAAAAAAAAGAATTAAAACCTGGCTGCTGACACTTAAATAACAGATTGACAGATTAGAATTATTAGCAAAGAATTCATTTGAGACAAGACAGAAAGCACAACTGGATTCTCAATGTCTGTGACATGTAAACTGATTTCTGACTTTTACATCCTAACGTGGTCATTCCTGCTCTTCTGGCTAATCTGGACAATGGAAACCTGATGCTACGCTGCAATGCATGCCCATTCGTGAAGCAGTCATAATTTGACATCCACACTCACAATCATCTGAAATTCAGAACACAGACTACATGCATTTACAGTTGAAGAATTAACTAAATTAATAAAAAGAATTGCATTACACTGAGATGACACTCACCATCTGCAGTGTCAGTTTTCCAGAGACAGAACTAGTTTAAACAAAATTCTGGATCTATGCCTGAAATTACATAACATTCTCCAAAAGAGAATCACAGTTCTACCTCCTCAACCACACAGTGCAGTTTAGTGCCATGCTGGGCTTCTTACCACCCAAGCCCTGTCCCGTGCTCACATCTCAACACTTAAAAGCTTCACAGATGTTCAGACTCCTCACTGTTTTCCATGTCCATGTAATCTGTGGCCACGTCCTTACCTGCAAGGCTGTCTCTGCTCCAAAATCTTAATGGGAAGAAGCCACAATGTTGAAGAGATTAAGAACAGGGACGTTCCTTCCCTAGCACCCTTCAGCTTAACTGAAATAGCTGCAGTGCCCCAGTTTCTTTCCTGCTATGATTCATATCCCATAGACTGCAGGTTGACCTAAGCTGCAGCTTACCTACTAACTGCGTTTGACACACACGGCCTGGATGGGGACAAGGCCAGCAAGATGTCCCTCTTCCACCAAGAGGAAAGTGCCTTCTACAGAACTGAGTCCAAAGGCATACACAAGGCAAAGGCTGGGAATCGTGGCATTCTCTCCCTGTGTCGGTAATAAAGAAAATTAAAACCAAAACCAAACCAAACCAAAAGAAGCAGGGACTGGAGAACCCTCTTACAGTAAAATTAGATCTGCTTGTACTCGTGGTTTTCACTTTTCATCAATTTATGAGGCAGCAGCAAACCACATCTGCTCTACTAGCTGTTCCCTGGTCTGCATCTCAAGCTGATACATACCTTGATAATCAGGTGAAAGAGAAAAGCAACGTGGATCCTAAACTGTGCTGTAAATAAAACCAATTCAGTCATTCTTTCTTACAAGTAATACAATGTAAATGCTATACTTGAGATTTACATCTTTCTAATATATACATACAGTCTCAATTTCAAAGCATTAAGAAGTTAAATCCTAAAAGAATAAATGCTATCCTTCTGACTAAAATTTCAGCAACCCTTCATGGCAAGATTTAAGCAACAGTTTCTCCCCTAGAACGCTTTCCCTGATGTCAATGTGTAAAGAAGCTGGCATTTCCATATTGCAAACCCACACTGGCTACTGTGCACAGCTGCCTTTCAGCCAGTTTAAACATTCATGACTCTCTACTTAAATGCATTTTCTAGTATGTCAGTCTTGCTGCTTCAGTGACTTTTTTTTTTAATTAGAGAAGATTTAAAAGGATTTGGAAGACAAGACCACTAGACTCTGCAAGTATTGTGCAAAGATTTCTTATGCTTTCCAGCCAGTACACATCCTTCATCAGAATTTACCACTTTTTAGTTCCACTATGACTACTGAATAAGTTCAGGTTAATTTTTCACTTCTTAATTGGCTATTTTGTCAAGAACATCTTCTCGAAGGTTCTAAATTACTAAAACCTTATTTAAGGTTGTTTTTTTCTTGTCATCTCTCATCCATCCAACCCTGTTTGTTTCTCTCATTCTCCCGTGTCTTAGATGATAATTTCCAGGGAAGTCTGAAGCTCAAAGTCACAACACGTAATAATTCCTAACTATGATCTCAGGCTGTTTCAAAAGCAGAAGCCTCCTCTTTGGAAACACTCATCCTTCAGTGCCACAGACATGACCCATCCAGTCTCCCCAGTGAGACCAGAGGAGCCGAATCCTGCCAGGCCCACCTGCAAGAGCTCCCTGCAGCCCTCCGCACTGCACCCTCAGCTAACGCCAAACGGAAGCTGCACTTTAATTAATGAATTTCTTTCACATGACTGACTTGAAATTGATTTTATAAGTCACTCACTCAGAGGGGAAAGGGGCAATTTTAGCAGAACTGTTTCGAAAAAGCACATGTTTGAAAAAACCAGTATTCAATGCCAGTGAATCAGTGTTAGTAATGGGGGCACTGGGAGCGAGCAGAATGGTAGAAATCCCGTCTGCCCAGCAGAAGCTCCCAGACTGGACTAGAACAGAGAGCAAGAGGAAGCAGTGGGGATTTCTCTCTAGGGAAGAGCACCCTGGCTGCCATCAATTTTCAGCCTCAGAACACAATTATTTACTTCAAATGCACGACAACCCTACCAAAAGATTTGAATTAGTTTATTTAGGCATGAAAGTCAGCGACAATATCCATAATGAAAGGGAAAACAGTGCTGCACCAACGTGTGAGATGGCAGAGAAAGAACTGTTGGTTTGGTATTAGTGACTGAAGTCCACTGTTTCTGTCTTGAACAAGGTTTTGTAGTAAGAAGTTTTAGCTTGGCTAAGAGGAAGAAAAAGAGCCACGCCTATATTTAGAGATATACAAAACTAATATATACATTAAAAAAATATTCCTATTTCCCTGGAAAACCACAGGAGTCTAAAAATAATTTAAATTGGCTTAATGCAGCATCTTCTTGCCTCAGCAAGATCTCTGCTGCATGCGTGTGCTGTCACATCTGCCAGCTCCAGTTGCAACACTCATCTATTATTCTTCTCTCTCGTTAGCAGAGCACAGGAAAGCTATGTAAAAGGGGGGATAAAACAAATATATATATATATATATATATAACTTTATCAGGGCCCATCAATGGTGGCAATGCTCAGTTTGAAGATCCCGAGTGAGGGTTAGTGAGGGCTGCAAAATCAATTTCTTAGTGTAAGTTATATCTGTCAGCCTCATCCTCAGGAACTTCCCGAGAGGAGTAATGAATCCCACAGCCTTTTTTGTCTGCATATTTTTAATATGATATTGGAATAAAAAAGGTTTGCAAAATTATGTTTAGGTATCTGTAGCACTATATTCTCCAATGTCTTTGGAGAACACAACTGTGTAAGTAATTGAGCTTGAACTTGAGAAGTTACATTCAATCTTTTGAATTTCAAATGAAATCCAGGGGGGGAAAAAAAGGATCAGTAGAAATCTGCCAATCCCACCTGGGTGTCATTGTCAGGAACATGGACAGAACTTTGCTAGATGGGTTTGGTTGTTGGGTTTTTTTAACTTTCTATAGGCTATGAATTAATCTCTCTTCATAGGTAACAATGTCATCTCTAATGCACCACGTTACTCACAACAGCATGAAAGACACTCTCAGTTTTCCATTTGTTCATCGAAGGCTTCCTAAGTCCTTGCCGTTCACCACTGGCTTCTGGAGATCACGTAACCAACACCGCACCTTGTTCTCCCCGTCAGCATGAAGCAAAATGCATGGCTGTGATCCTCATCAGTGTCTCGGTGGCAACATGCTTGCCACAAGCTCCAGGCACCTGCTTTGTAGTGCCTTTGTGGTGGTGAACACCACGACACCCAGGTTGGGGAGCAGAAGCGCGACCGCGAGCTGCTCGACTCCCGCACGAACAAGGGTGCGCAGTCGGTTTTCTCTGAGGGAAGCAGCCTGTGCAATCAATAGCAGCATACAGAGCTCTCTCAGCTTCGTGGGGAGATCGATTCACAACAACAAACCTCTCACTTTCTCCCCAAAGCTCCCTTCATACACTACAGTTGCTAAAAGTAACACTTTACTAACACAATTACTATCAGGGGAAAGACTAGAGAAAAACAATCTAAGTTAGTTTATTTTGGGCCATTAACTGCATTTTGTGTCTAGCTACTTCAGTTCCCCTGATAACAGGAAAGCTGCTGTTCCTAAAAGCAACACTGATAGCGTTTATTTTATTTTACAAAAGAAGGTGCACTTGGAAAGTCACAAGCTGTCAGGATAGGAGAGCACAGCTCAAGACACAGAGAGCAGGATCAAAACCATAATTAAAGAACAGTTACTATACAAACTGATGGTATTCTCCTAAGGTGGGCAATAGGATATAAAACCTTTCATTCCTCAGTGAGACGTTCGTAGGAAGCTGGATTAGAGTCTTAAGGGGTTTACTGCCTGCTTAGCCAGCTATGCAAAGCTGTGCCCATGTCACAACACCATCATTATTACAGCATACCGCAGCAAGGAGAACAAGAACCAAAGGGACGGGAACACTGAACTCTGCTCTTGTCAGCACAAAAAACCTGCTTGGTTTTCACAGTCCAGAAGTATACTTTTTAGTGGTAAAAGAATGTCAGGTTATAATGCCATCAATTTGGCTTATTCCACAGTTCAAAAAAAAAAAAAAAAAGCAATACTAAACCCAGAAACTTTGGTGTTAATGAGAATAATCCTTAAAAAAATTGAATAGATAAATGTGTTCCTTTGTGCACTGCAAAAGCACTTGCTTCTGCTGTTTCACCAGCTCTCCTGTTCACTTTGCACTCTCCCTGTACTGTGGAAACAAGTGTCTGTGCTGGGCCTTCTCAGTGACACCTGGAAACTCCGATGCTTACTGCAAAAGGCATTCAGAGCACAGCAAGAGACACTGCTAAAAGTTAGCTCATCAATTAATTAACTGCAGAAACACATTAAAGACAACAATAAAAAGGTAAAAACATTCTTCCAAAGGCTTTTCGCTTGTTTTGAGAGAAACAACAAGGAAATAATTAAAGCTAGCTAACACTTTTTCACTTAGCATTTTGCTCTAAAGCTTTGAGAACTTGTGCACTGCAGGACTGGGAGAAGAGTGCCAGAGCCACCAGTGCAGAACTCTCAACACAAGAGAAGGTTGTCCCTGAAATTCAGTGGACAAATACTACCAGACAGTTTCATGCTTTACTGAGATGAAATCCACAAGTTAAATTTAGAATGATGATTTCTACAGGCACTCAGCTGTTTCTGTTCTAAATTTTCTAGAAATGGCAAATTAGAACTTGGCAGACTTTAAACTGACCCAGCATGTGTCTTCTGTAATCCAAATCATTCTGCCCTATTGCTCTGCTAAACTGTTAGGAAAAAAACCCATGCCTTTCAACACATGGTTTCAGACAAGTGACAGAGACATTGCATTTATCTCTGTGCTAAGAGCAAAACTTAAGTAGCATTTTTTTCTCTTGGAATTTCCCTGTGAAAATTAAAAGCTATTAGAGGAATCAAAGTTAACTCCACTGGAGAGCAAGCATAGTTTGCTGAATAACCCTACTTCCATAACTGTACTCATTCCAAGTGGTTAGGGTAAGTTATTTCCATCTACCATAGGGAGAATATATGGCATTTGTAGACGCTCTGATCTCATTCTTAAATACTGCAACTAGATACTCACCAAAGCACGGAGCTGTCACCAAGCTCTTCCGTGCAAGCAATGGGCAATCCCTGCAAGCTCACCTGCATTGTCTCCGCAGCCACTCAAGAGATTAAGGCTTTGTGCAACACCATGAACAATAAGTTGAATGAAATAGCTCAGAGATTACAAAACAAAGAAATCTGGGAAACTACTCCTCCATCTACCGGTAAACAGACAGTACTACCCAGTGTTCCATTCCTAACCTGTGGGAGAAGGAAATCTTCAAGTGGGACTTAACAGCAGAGAATAGAAAACATTACTCAGCCTCTTCCATTCTGACTGCAGTATCCAGCTTCAACATGCTTTTATTAGAAGAAAAAAAAAAATTAATACAAAAATCAGACCTTAGCTACACACACAAGAATTTCACAACACTTCATAAATGTTCCTTCTCTGATTGCTGTGATGGGTGTCAATGTCACGCTGTTTGTTTGTCCCATTGCCCAATGACTTCAGTGACTTGCCCAGTGTCATAGTAAAGCAGTGGTAGGACTTGAAAAAGTAGTTAGCTTTGCATTTCCTACCCACACCAAGTGTTTATCCAACCCCTTCGAGCTTTCCACCCTTTCCTTGAGCTTCTTTAGCTTAGTCTGCGCAGACAGCACACTGCTGGCTGCTTCAGCCTCTCCCCCATAGGGCCACAGCCGTCCTTCACAGGTCAGCTTGGCAAACTGGCATAGTAAATGCTTGATAACACTTACCTGGAGATTCATGAGATTGAAATCAGCAGTTCAATAGCTGAATATGGTGTGATTAAACTCAGGAATCTAATTCAGAATGTGTCCTATTTTCAGGCATGACATTTTTTGAGCACACTGCTTTTGAAAGTCAAGCTGACGTGGATGGAGGAACCTTATGTGTCTTTTGAAGAAGAGGACAATGGAGTCCCTCTTCTGCTGGGCAGCAGGATGGACAGAGTCTGTTCTCAGGAAGAACAGGAGCGATGAAAAGAACATTTAAGGACACTAGCAAGGGACTCAAGCCATTCTGCAAGACAAGGTGAAGCTTTGCGTCCCCACTGCTCAACATTGAGCACTGAGCTCTGGACACCAAATTCTCCCAGCATTTCTTCCCTCTCTACTGGGCTTCACAGCTCCTGTTTAATCGCATCTGCGCTGGAGTATCTGCAAGCTGTTCCTGTGCTGCAGCACTCAACTGCTACAGAGAGACTGGCAAGAGGAGACCCAGTTCTGCGGCACTGCGGGCGGCAAGCACTGCCGTGAGGACGAACAGCACAGCGGCCCTACCAGCCAACCAACCTGGGGGAGTTCTGCCAGCTCTCCCCCTCCCCTCCAAACGCCCCTTTCTTTACAGATCAGGAAGAGAACAGCAAGTTTCTGCAACCTCATGGCAAACTTAGAAGGTATTTTCTCAACAAGAGCAGTCAAAAACCATTTTTTAATCTTTTCCAGACTACCAACCTTCTGTCTACACCCTTCTATGAATGAGCACTACCCAGTCCTCCTGCAGCACACAGACTGCTGAGTTTTCTCGTTCCGTTCCAACGTTCTGAAACATGAAGAAAACTTAAGACTGCATTTTGTAGACGCATATTATGGAACTACTATCCAATCTACACATGCACACGAGAAGGCTTTTTAGGAGATAATCTGAACTTTGCTAGAACAGAATGTTTTCAGTTGGAAGGGACCTACAATGATAGTGTAGTCCAACTGCAACATCAGAGAAGCACAAATAATGTAAACAAAGTGAGGAAAAGGAAAGAGGGCAAGTACAACAAATCCTTGTTCTACTCAGCTGTCGGCCAAAACTCAGTCTTCTCTGTACTGTGCATGAGACTTCTTCTCTACTGGGTGATGAGGGTAAAGAGAACTCATTGAGACAAGGTGCACCTGCTAAAACTGGCAGTAAAACCGGTCCACTACAGCA
The DNA here is from genome assembly GCA_024336885.1 of Actenoides hombroni. Classification (NCBI taxonomy): domain Eukaryota; kingdom Metazoa; phylum Chordata; class Aves; order Coraciiformes; family Alcedinidae; genus Actenoides; species Actenoides hombroni. The sequence goes on from WUAM01000001.1 coordinate 9,476,951, forward strand.
AATCAGTAGTGCTCACTGCAAACAGAAAACAAGTCTTTGTTCTTCTAGCACAAGAGAACTCCTTTACTGTAAGTATCACATACAGATCAAACGTTTACAAGCAAAAGGACCTAGCCAAGGGATTTATATTAAAATAAAGATTACAGATCACAGTGTGAAAGAAAACAATAAACATACCACTGAGTCCCATGCCCAGACAAGCTCTCCTCACGCAGTTCGTCCTCTGAAGGAGAACTGCAAGGAGACAGCTCGAGCCAACAGTTTCTACAGCAACTGCAGAAGCACCAGTACAATGATATTCAAACCCTGCAGTAACTGCAGAAGCATCAGTAAATGGATACTCCAAATACCAAAGGAACATTTGACAGTTTGATCTGGACTCTCTCTACCTCAGTGGGCAATTCATTGATCCCAGTCACCTTGGCTCAACTCTGTATTTGCCTGTTTCTCTGCAAACTCTTTTGAATCCTCCTGACCCTTTAATATTTTTTCAGTCCCCTTGTTCCCTTCCAATATTTCATGGAATTCGACACAGCCATCCAAGAATGTTTTACAGACATGGCACTGGCAGGATGGCCAACATCATCCTGTAAGGGAGAGACCAACTGCATCTTTGTACGGTGCTGCTGCAACTTCTCACTGTGGGTGGAATGCTGTTATGACAATGACACTGCTTATGCTGCGTTACTTAAAGCACACTTGGAAGCACCTCAGCAGGAACAACAGAGGTTTGTTACTACCCAACTAAACAGAAAATGTAGATCCATTTGTAACAGGTGGTTATTTTAACACTAATGCAGAATCCATATTAAGGAACACAAACACATTGCACCTATGCACTTAGTAAGTTTTCCACCCAAGTCCTGAAGAATGTTCAGGGCTGGGTGTCTCTCGTTTCCCTTTTAAGAAGCTGCTTTCCCAAGTCACAGTGCCTCAGCAGTTGCAGCTTTATCAGCAGTTCCATATAAGCGCTTTTTGCAAGTTTTTTCTTAACACTGCAGTCTTACTTTGTTTCACACTGAAACTTGGCATGAAGCTCAGGCTCCTGACCCATAGCAAGAAGTTAAACAACATTGCTCATTTGTTTTTAAAAGGGTCGGGAAGTCTCCAGTTTCAGTTTCTTCAGTGCTCGGGGTGGAGGGGAGCAGTATGCGCAGTCACAATTCAGGCACATTCAGTATTCAACCCCTGTCTGCAAAGAACAGGGGATAATCAGAGAACTGTCAAAGATGCACTGTGTAAACTGCTCTTATTAGTGGCTAACTATATGAGGCCACATCCACAAAACCAGATTTTTGGTCAGGAGTTCACTACTTACATAATGCTGGCTCCCAGCTACCTGATTTAAACAATATCCTCTATCTCGTGGGCTAACAAAAGGAAAATGACTTAACTCCCCCAAAAGATCAAGTGGTCTGTATGGAAATAATCAACTGCCATAATCTTATTCTCACACTACAGTGAGTAGAAAAGAAACATAAAGATGAAAATATCTTGTTTTTATTTTTGTGCCTTGTCATGATAGATTCAAACGGTACCATCACTGATTAGCTGGTGACACTTGTTTTTTCTAAAATGCAAAGCGCTACAAAATCTAAAGTGGAAAAGTATCTTCTAAGTTGTTATAGCATAAGCATGCAGAGAAGACTTCTAGATGGAATTTGCTCCTTAGCAGGCAGGCTAGTTTTGAAGGAATAAGAGTACAGTTCCAGCCAACTATCTTTTAATGCAAAGTAATATAAAAAAATATTTATTTAGCAACTTTGAACAGTTTAATGTTTCACATAATTGCTAAGACTGAAAATTCAACCAAAATTTTTGATTTCTCAAAAATACCCCAGTTACAGGAGGTTCTTCTTCGCCTCCAAGGTGGGAGTCATGATTCTTTTCTCTTACACAAATTTAGACAACTGTGTTCTCTCTTCAGCCTCCTGGCCATCTGTAGAGATGAGGAGGTGTGTACAGATGTGGGCTCAGAGCAGAACAAGCTACTTGTCTGAGCTCATATTTTTGGCAGCCACCAATTTCACCCTCACCCACCAGAAGCAAAGAAGTTATCAGCTTTGTCTCCCCCCACCTTCCCAGTGTTTGCCTTTCTTCCTGGCTTTTCTAGAACACTTGTCACCATATTTACCAGAGTACATTTATTACTAGTTTTAAAATAACAGTTTTTGTAACAGAGGGAAACATTTCAAGTCTTCACAGGCGAACTTCAGACACAAAGAAATGAAATTGCGAGGTAAATCAGTAGCAAAACCTGAAGAGGAGCCCAATGCTCCCCAAATCAATACTTTTGGTTTAATCACCAGACCTTCTTCACTGGATCACAAAGTTTCTCTGTGTCTGGTATTAAAGAGTTTACTTGCTGGGCTTTTTAGCAGTTTCCAGTTTTAGAAGGAATGCTCACAATTACTCTGGGCTTGACGGCGATGCACACAACCTCACATCCCTGGTTACCACGCATCAGCACTACATTTCCAGCCCAGTGATACCCTCTTTAAGGTCACTCAAATGGCATAGCTGATTACTTTAAAGAAACAAATTAAGTCTCTATATGATTAAAGACTTGGACAGCATGACCCCATAACCAAAGAAGCCCTAATCTATTTGTTAAGTCCAATTATGCAGACATCAAATCAAGAGATCATGAAGCATTAGGACATTGAATAGCTGCTTACCAAACACTTTTAGCTCTCTGAAAAGATGACAATCACTAAGAATCTATGACATGGAAAAGGTGTTCTTCAAAGCAGAGGTGGGGGAGATATCAATTCTTGGGCATTTATGCTTTCCTCTCATCTTCTGTTGAGCTAAAGCAGCTATCAGAGTAAAGGGAAAGAGATTAAGATTGGAAGTGGAAGAGGAGTAGAAATCCAAATGTTCTAAGTCTCTGTACCATATGTATTTACAAAATAATTCCAGCAGATATCTGAGATCTCATTTCTCAGTCTAGCAACATCAAGTCTTCATGAGGGAAATACGATGAGCCCAAGCTCCTTTGCTTTAGTTAAGTCCAGCTGCCAGCTTCAGTAGAGTCTTGAGATTTCAATCTAGTTTACTTAGGGGGAAAAAATAAAAACCAAATCTCCAGTTATCACTGCACTTACTGTTCAGGAAAGGAACTGCAGGAGCCAAGAGCTGGGGCCATGTGAATTTTTCTGTGTCTTTGTTTCAGGGAAGAGGAGTTACATAACTAACATTCATCTGAAGTATTGCTAATTAAGAGACGACCCAACCTAGGCACACCTTTCATGTCTTTATATTAAAAGACAACAAACAGAAAAAAAATTAGCCAGTCAGGTTTCTAGAAACCACCTCCACAGTAAAGTACAATCCAACCCGAAATTTCTCTTCCTGATGTACTCTAAGGTCAGTCCAGGCTTGGCTCTGGGGTGCACAGCTACCATGATGTAGGATATTATGGGGCTAAACACTTCCCAGATTTTTATGCGTACCTTCAACGCTCCGTCTTCTCTACAAGCACTTTATAGTCTTTCATATCATTCTTTATGGATTCCTTTAAACCCCTTCCTTTCAACTCTGTTACCTGGAGCTCCATGTTCCCTACTCGTCCCATCATACAACAGCTCCAGGCTTTCCAGTGGCTGCATGTATTCCCCAGTACTTCACTCCCTGAAGACACACACTGCACACCTACAGCTCCTCCTTCCATGCCAGAGTCTTCGCCATTAAAGCAAATATTCAAAAATTATCATATTATATCTATGGAAATGCAAAATAGATGAGGCAAGCAGGAAAGTAGGAAAGCTCTAAGCACGCAGAGTCAGAGAGCAGACTGCAGCACCCCACAGCCAAAGAGCTGCCCCTTCAGCACATATGTATATATAAAAATATAGTGGTAACTGACTAAGTTTTCTTCTTGTCTTCAATACTGGAGCACTGATGTCTTCACCCAGATGCAGCATCAGTTACACACCTCTCAGAACATCACAGGGCTTCCTCACAGCATAGCTGGAAAAACCAGCCATGCAAGTTGTGCTACCACTGCCACCACTCCCCACCAGCTCAGAGCTGCGGAAGCCTAGGACTGGGTACTTACCACCACATAAAGAGCTGTTATTTAAATTCAATGCCAAAACTGATTAAATGTTAACACACTTCAGTCAGCATTTTCAGACCCACTGATAACACAGCATCTGTTTCAGTGGCTAACAAAAACACCCCCACTCATCTTATCTGCAGAGGGTTACACCGTTGAACACTTTACGACCATGGGAGCACTAGAACAGAACCCCAGTGCCAGCTCCACTCCTGACAGCTGACTCCCAGAGGACAAAGAACTCAGATGCCTCCCCCCACCTTTTTAATACAGGCTGTAGTTTGTTTTCCAACTGAACTGATTTGTACAGTCTTAACCATACCCATTCACCCAGTCTGCAGGTGACCTCTTTAGTACAGCCATTCAACGTCTTGCTAAGCAGGCTGTAAAAAGACCATTTAAGTTAAATATCTTCTTTATTCAGGTATATACCAACTAGCACTTTTAAGACTCACCTATTTCAACAATGCCAACTAAATTCAGTGGGGTGCAGCATGCTGGCTTGTGCCCTTGCTGTATTTTGTACCCTTTTTAAAGAGCAAATATGAGGACATTGAAGAGAGATACCATGTTTATGGAATGGATTAAACAGGCTCTTGGTAACAATGCTTTGGCTGCTACACCATAACAAAAAGCAAAGCCACACAATGCCCTGCAACAAGTAATGAAATGTTTTATGCCTCCTCCAAGATTAACTATGACTTACCACACTCCACTGTTCCAGGACCCACCCCACCCCCTTTAAAATGCAGACTAAAAATGGTATACCAGTTTCACAGTGTCAGTGGCACCTGGATAAACCATTTTGTGGCAAAATCTCACTGGAGGAAATGAGCAGTGTTGCGTGTCCAAGGAGACCCTGCTCCCAAGTGTCAAGTCTCCTCAGCATCTACAGTGACTGTTTTGCCAAAGCTCCTTTCTAGAAATAGCCAGCACTCGTGTCCACCAGCTTCACAGAGCTGGTGTGTCTGGGCTTCACGCACCCCCATGGTCTGTTCATGCTCTTCCAGGAAGCGGGGTACAGCCAGCTGAGAACCAGGGTTACAAGTGGATTCTGTTTAGGGCCATAATCAACTCAATCCAACAGCTTGGGAGAAGCATTTTTACATGTCACATCAGTGCTGTGTCTCCGAGAATACTAAAGAGACTTTAGGGCACAATGCTTGGAACAAGGTGCTAACACTCAAATTTACCATATTACAAATCAAACTATGAATGTGTTTAGTTGAAGGTCTCCACTTCCAAGAATGGAAGGAAAGAGAGAAGTAAAGATCTCTAAAATCAGCTTGCCCTTTTCTGCTCCTACTACAGGGCAACTTCTAAGCAGTAACATCAGTTTCTCACCATTGAGTTCATTTACTGTCAAGCCAAGTGCCAAGTTCTGCTTCAATCATTGTTTCACTTCTTCAGCGCTGACTACATCAAAGTTTAAGGTCTAAAATGTTAATCAATTCTGGTTTATAAGATTTCTCCAAGTTCTGTGACATCTCATGATTACCCACTAGTAAGAGTGTTCTTCCTAACCAGATAGTCAAACATTTCATTTTTCAATAAAGTCAGTTTAAAGTAAATGCACAAACAGAACAAAAACCAGCAAAATTTAATTTGCTGTGATAGCCAGACACATCCCAATTTTATTTTATTTTTAAGCATACAATTAAGAGTAATTTAATTCCCCTATGTAGACATCACACGGAAGAGGAACATTACTGTAAGAAGAGCTTAGTACTATTGGTACACAAACCTTACGACAGATAAATTAGAGCCTAGTAAAAGAGCACATGATTTACATTTTGTTATGTCAATCGCAAGTAGCATCTCGAGGCTCTTAAACAGGATGCCAAACCACAACACAGGAGAGCTCATTTAAGTCAACCCATGTGGCAGGATCACCTAAATTTCCACAATCCAAGAGATCCCCTAAAATGAGTTAGCAATTGGGATTTCATAAGATTATTCCTCTTCAACATTCATTCACACCTTTAATTTACTAGCATGTCATGAAAATATTTTACTATAAAAGTTACAAAGTTTTGCATAGTTATAGAAAAAAAAAATCAATAAAGTAGAACAACAGGGGCGTGGGTTTTAATAATCCATGGCCTTTACTGCTCAAGAAGCCAATCAGCAAACGTGCAGGCGGCCCAGGAACAGAGCTGCATGGAAAATCCACCCTTGGATTAATCTCAGAGCTCTCGGGTTTAGCCAGTGGAGACGGCGGCACAGAGCAGCCCAGTACCATGCTTTACATGCCTTCCAGCACGGCCAAACAAACGACCCAGCCAGAATCTGTCCTTACACTTGTATAAGCAGCACCTTGCCCGCATTCCGAGGGCAGGACGCGCAGCGCCAGGCAAAAGCAGGAACGCGAGGCAACGGCCAGACCTGGAGCTGGGCTCGGGGCTCGCAGTCCTTGTCCCTTCCACGATGTTTGGAGTGAGAGGACCAGAAACTTAATTTAGCTATAAAATAAAATCCAGAAATTCAAAGTGCAAGAAGTTTATGTTAACTCACTCATCTAATTCTTAGGAATTCCTAAGCATTCTTTTCCTTAAAGGGACGTGAATTAGAAGTTTTCAGAAGAGTGACCCAGAAGCTGACGCGGGGCGAGTGCCACGATCCGCGGGCTCTGCCACTGCTGCGCAGTGAGAGACTTGCACAGGAGGAGGAAAAACTACACGAGTGCCAAGAAACGCAGAGGTACAACTGAAAAAATATTGTCTCTGGTCTTGTACCTTGTATCAGTTATCACTTTTAATTTAAAAAATACAAGCAAATACTTCCAGGTAGAGCAACTTAAGCTTCTGTTTCCTTAAATATGACAAAGTTTCTGTTTGTCAAATGATGCTCAACAAGTGTACTCTGATTGCCACAGAAATGTTTGAGACCTGCATTTTTCTGCTCTTTAAATCTGCAGCTGCTTTTCATGTTGCTTTAACCAGAAATTTTCCTTTTGATTTGATCACTGCAGCACAGACAGCAGCAGAGCACTCTTTACTTGCCAATACTGCTCAGTTTATAGCAAATCCAGGACACTGCATCAGCCAAGTGCTCCTCATGTGTATGTTGTTAGAAAAGTCCTTCCTCCCTTCCCCAGCAACGACACAAAATTCCAGAGATCAAACTGCTATGCTGAGTCCTCTGTTAGCATGTCCAGACTCACCAGAAACCCTAACTCCCCGAGAGCTGACAGCCCAGCGAGGTGTGGATTGAACCGCTGTGTTCTCGCTCATTCAGCGGCTCCCGCAGATGACCGACACATTCCTCTCCGCTGCCCCAAGTCCTCTCCCTCATCCAGCCCAGGCAACAGAAATTCACCAACTACGGCTTCTTTAGTTTCATATTTGCACTTGGAGAAGCTGGCCGCTTCCAGGTGTATGGACATCACCACAAGCAAGGACAAGACTCTGCAAACTTCTGTTTTAACAGACGTGTCCCAAAGCGTGCTCAAGGTTCCTTTTTACACACTCAAAGGCTTGTTAACCAGCCAGGGCATTTCCCTCTCCCCTTTCCAGCCATGGACGAGCTCTTCAAAGAGCTCTATTTACATGCCAAGTTACAAAGTTCAGCTGCTTCCAAAGCAACGTGGAAAAAGTGCAGCTTTTATGGCTCTACAGTGAGGTTTTTCACAACATGAAGCAGCTTCTTAGACCGCTTTTTTTTTTTAAATGTATTTCCAAGCAGGATTTCACAGTTAAAAAAACCAACAAACCAAAACATCTCAGTCCACACACAGGCCTTTTGAGGAACCTTAACGGAGGGGCTTCAAAAGAGGAGAGCTCTGAACCTTAAGCATCATGTTACTGAATGAACAGCCATGGAAAAAAGTGCTTACGAGTCAGGAACAAGGGTGTCCAAAATCTGTATAGCCACCAGAGATTAAAATAGTTCTCTACCGTTCAGGCATGCCACGCCTTTTGCCCTCTTCTCTTCTACCTTTCCATTTGCTTACTCTTCTCATTTGCTTCTGAACCTTTGGTACAAACTCAGTCTTGTCTGAAATTCCCTCTAGGACAAACCACAAGCCTGCGTTCAGTCACTTCTTCAGCATCATTCATATCAGTTACCACCTCGGGCTCCCCCAGCACCCAACACACACACGTATTTCTACAGAGAATCTTTCTCCAGTTCCCCAAGAAACTGTCCTAGATTTCCACCGTGCTTTTAGCCGCTCAACCACTTAGAGCAAGAACTGGCACTTCATCAGCATCATATTTGTGGAGAGACAGCAATACTGTCAATAGGTCAATAACAACGATGGGTTTGGATGAACAGCCTATGCAAATAAAGCCCCTTTATAAAATCAGGAATAAGAAAACCAGCAAGGACTACACATTCTGCTCACAGTGCCAAAGCAGCACTAGACTTGCACCGTCAATGACGAGATTCTGAGAAACAGAAACCTGAAAATCCTAAACCCTTCCTGTCAGCAATCCTTACCCACTCTTTTTCCCATCTCTCCCTTCATTCTACACCAACATGAAGCAGAGGAAAATGATTGGAAAGTTCCAGAGAGAAGAAAATGACACATGCCAAGAGCGTCCAGAGGCAAGTCCAACTTCCTAAAAATGACCAGGGATTTAGCAGGAGCTGCAGCCAGGCGCAGTCTGCTGCCATGGATTTCTTCTTCCTTTCTCCACTGGCAGGAAATAACTACAACCCAGCTTTCACACATTTTTGATGGCCCATCTAAGGGGTGAACTATTTCAATACCTGGAAAACACTTTTTGCTTTTCAGAACCTACAAGCAACGACCTTGTGCAAATAAAGGAGTAGAGCAGCAGAGCCTCTACAGAGGCAGTCAGGCCTTCCTCCCTTCCCGCTTCCAAAGTTTTCCTTCCGAGGCCTCCCGTCAGAGCACAGACAGCACTGTCCATCCGCCTTCCTTCCTTCCTGCAAACATTAGGCCCTCTCTGCCTCCAAAGTTGCTTCCCTTGGGTCTCAAAAATGTCTGGCATATCTTTAAAAATGAACTAAAACAAGACTAAGTTTTGCAAACAGTCCTTCTCCATTCTTTCCAAGGATGTGAAATTCTTCTGCGTGAATGAAGGAAATTGTAATTTCTTGCCTTTACCCTAGAAGGCCAGGTTTCGAACGCTCACTGAACACCCAGCTGTTTCAGTGTAAGTTAAATGGCCCAGCTATTTCAATTTAAGTTAGAGTTGCACCAACACGTTTTGGAACCGGAGATTTTTTATGTTCCTGACAACAATGCCCGCTTAAGTCTCTCTTCACTTTAACTACGTGGAATTTCTAAGTTTCCAGGACAGAGGATGATAAAACTTAAATAAAACCAAAAATGCTAACAAACTATAGTACACAGCTAAATAAAACATATAATCCAGATGTATCTGGCACCCCCCATTTCAAAAGTGTTTTGTACTGCCGTACTCTGTGCACGACCTATTTGGAGCACACTCTCTGGAGCGGGGCATTTTCTTCTCACTTTCTGTAAATCACACGGCACCATTTTCTGAGCCATGTAAATAAATCATAAGATATTTAGCTGGATAATGCAGATTTCTATTTTGATTCAAAACTCAAGTTTTGCTCCATTCAGTAGCCCGCAGATGACTCCCCAGTTATCCCTTTCAAGTTTTCACTTCCAGAAAAAATAGTGGGTTAATGATTAACAAAACCCAGCGCAAAGAAAAGAAAAAAAAAAAAATCCAACACCATGAACCAAAACACTGACGGTATTTTCCTCACAAGCAGGAAGCCTGTGAAGGTACCAGAGGGACGCGAGTCTCCCAGCACCCCGCAGAAGCTGCCGGGCGACCGAGAACATCCCGCGGGCGGGTTGCAGGAGAGCACAGGGCGCTGCAAAGCGCTGCACCCACCGGGCGACGGAAAACTTTTGATGGCGAGCAAGGTACGGTCGCCGTGCGGCCAGCCCGGTCCCCTGCCGCCCCTCTGCCGGCACCCGGCCGCGGCTCCCGCGGGCGATGGGCTGTCAAGCGGGGGCACCGCTCAGCCCTGCCCGGCGGGGACCTCCGCGCACACCGGGCCAGTCCCTCCCCCCGACCCCGGCCGCAGCTCCACCTCGCCCGCCCTCGGGCACCTGCGCGCCCGCGGACAGGTACGCGCCGCGCAACCGGCGGAAGCGCGGCCGCCCGCGCGTCCCTC